>JASWHV010000001.1:111095682-111429566 GCA_030760725.1 Neostapfia colusana
GTGCAGAAAACTCAGAGAGTTATGGTGTAAATCCAGCGCCGACGAGCTTCGCCGTGGTTTTGCCTCGGACCTCGCCGCCGATCACTTTCCAGGACCCCCGAGCTCGAGAAAACCCCCGAGGTGAGATCCCTGACCTCCCCTCTACCGATCTATGCCATAAGATCACAGTTTTAGGCAGAATTCTCGAGGATCCGAAACTTTCCGGCGAGATCGCCGCTTCCCGCCGCCGTGCGCCGCCGGCAGCGCCGCCCGCGCTCGATCAGAGCGACGTGGCCGCTTGTGCGCCGTTTATTTTAAATCGCACGGTAGACTTTAAATCCCCGCGTACCGGTTCGATGTTATAATCTCAGCCGTCGGTTTAAAATCGGACGGTCCACGTCAACTCCGCATTATAAAGACTGGAATTCTTACGTGCTACCCCCTGGGGTTCTCTGGAATTGAGAGCTAGCCCCGGAAACTTCAGATCTAGCCCCTGGAACTCCAGAAAATCGTGTAAATTCATTTAAAAATCAGTTTTAGCCCCTGGACTTAATAGAAATTAGGAAAAAAACACCTCTGATAAGGGTAGCTAGACCCCTGGAAATTATGAAAATAATATTGTAGACCCTGTAATGGGGTCAATTCATTATTTTAGCCCTGTTTAGTATTTAATTTAAAACATTGAGTATGTAACTAGTGTTTAAAAATTAAAAAGGGGGACAAACATAATTGTCAAAATTAATTAAAAACTTTCTCAGTACTTAGAAAACTTTGGAGTGAGATAAAAATATATTTTGGGCTGAAATGAATCTGTTTCATTTAATTATTCACATTATTTAGTATAAGGACACATTTTTAAGTAAAGAATAGCTATAGGAAAAAAGGGGAAAATAATTATGAAATAGTTTACATCAGAGGCCAAGGTCAAAATATGTTATTAAATTATTTAGGACCAAAACCTATACTGTTTAGATGATGTTAATTACTAGTTTCATAATAAAATACACAATTATGCATAGGAATATAAATCTGAAAATATAGCAACTAGTAAATGATAAATGGAGTTTTTAAAATCCAAAGAGTTCAGTTTAGGGTTGATAGAAATTGTGAAGGCACATATGGAGAAGAAAAATACTTTTCATACATACTTGGTAGTTTAATGTAAGGAATTTATTTAAAACTGAAACACACACACACACACACATATATATATATATATATATATATATATATATATATATATATAGTATGTAAGTATAAATATGAACACCAAAGTAGGAATCATACACATATAAATAAAAGTGTATGCAAGCCACAGATCAACACACAAAGTAACCACAACACATATAATGGTGAATGAATTTCATAAATATGAATGTGTGGTTTGTATGAAGTAGAAGTGTGAACTATGTCTTATGATTGTTGTTTTTCTTTTGCTATGTGTGATGGTATGAAGTAGAACCTGTTCAAGAGCAAGTTAACCCTTTCCAAGATCAGGACTACCCATTTCAAGAGCAGCAAGAAGGAGGCAAGTGTCCTTGACCACTTTGATCCTATGCTAGGATATGTAGATAGAATTATTTGCATTTGTCAAATGAAATATGAAACCCATGCTAGGAAGTTTCCTTAGAATTGCATTACCTTGTTTCCTTGTAGCTTGGGTTGGGATTTATTTTGTCATGTCATTTATTTACATGCATATGCTTAGCCATGCTTAGAATGGGATGTTTGGGATATGAGATCATCAATTTATTTTACCATACTCTTGAATGAGCTATTGTGAGTTATGTAGAGGTAGGGATCAAGGCAAGTTGGATGTTTTGGTTGTATGCTGGGTGCACGAGACTTGGGTTTGTGTTTAGTACTTGCCTGGATCCTAAGGACCGGTTCATGGAGCATGTAACCCGGCTTTACAGTGCCAACCACATGCTGAGATGGGGCAGTTTGGCCAATTAATTAGGTGTATCCCCGGCGTAGTATGGGTGTGTTGGATGGTGCGGGGAGTAGGTGTCAGCTGGACTACCATATGAACCGCAAGGCTCAAGAGGGGGCCACTACAGCGGGGTTGGAGCCTCTTGTATGCTGTTAGGGGTGAAACCTCAGTGGGCCCACGCTCGTCGGGAATCCCTTTGTAAAGGCTTCGTAGTATCTCCTGGCTGCACACCTGGGAAGTGTGAATGTGGATCGTAGCCACTGGCATAATGGAGGTTCTTTTAGTCCACCCGGCAACGGGGGATGAAATCACTACTTGTGGGTACAGTGGTACAAACTCTGCAGAGTCAAAACTGTCTTGACAGCCGTGCTCACGGTTAAGAGCGGCCTGGACTTATTCATGATTAGAGGATTGTTGGTTTTGGAAGATAAGCGGGGAGCTTAACATTGGAAATGATGTTATGGTTATTGGATTATGATGATGGGATGGGAGATTGGGACCATTTCACCTGTGTAGTAATGTAGGTGCTTAATAAGCTAAGGTGATAGGTATTAACTGCGTAGTGCTTTAGCCATGAGTTCAACCTCTCCTTGTTCTAGCCATGCATGATATAATTTTCCCACACTTGCTGAGTACCAATGGTACTCAACCTTGCATATTTGTTGGTTTATATTGCTGTTCAGGTCAAGATAATGAGGTGGTGTATAATGACCAAGATTTTGGACCCGAGGAAGGATTTTAGGTTCATGAAGACCCCCGGGCAACGCCTGTGATGGAGCCCTAAAGAATAATATTCCGCTGCTAGTTTATTTACTTGTGATGAAGCATTAGTGTCCATTGAGACATTTGCGATGTAAGACTTATTTATATTCGACACCTGGCTTGTAATAAATGATGCTTCACTATTTGTCATCACATGTATGAGAAAGTGATCCTGGCATACATGTGATATTCACTTGGTTGTTTCTTCGGAAAAACTGGGTGTGACAGAGGTGGTATCAGAGCCAAGGTTGCCCGTAGGAACGTGGACCTAGAAAGAAATGGACGTATTGAAGGGCCCTATTTTCTTAAAAACTATTTTCCAAGGTGTGGGTGGAAAAGTGTTATTAAAGGAGTCATTTTCTTCATCTTACCTAAACTTTCATTCAAAATAGGATTTTTGTTTGAGAATTTATCTAACCTAATTTTAAATTCTTTTGTTTTAGATGGTTCGCATGATTCGCACCGCTCGTAAGTCCACAGGAGGGAGAGTTCCCGTAGTTGCCCTTGCCGAAAGAGAGGAGAGTCGTCCAGTGACGTACCTTTCCTACGGATTGGCAGTAGGAGATTTGTTGCGCCGTCTTCGACGTATGCTCGAAGCCGCCGGCAATACGGGCAAGCTAATCATCCACTATAACTCCACCAGGACCATCCGTGAGAAGAGGGAAGAATGGAGTTCGGAGATGAGGATTATACACGAGAATCAGCTGCTTAAGATTCACCACTCTCCAGCTTGTCGAGCAACACAAGTTGATGCGGAGAAAGATGTCACCTGGGAGGCCATCACCTGCCAGAGTCACATCTATCGTCGCTACTTGGACAAAACTGAGTACATGTATGTCCTCCAACGTGAGAGTGGTACCACGGAGTACAAGTACCCACCGGTGCAGCAAGGGACTTCCCATGAGCACATGGACTTGTGCTTGGAGGATGCTGCTATGCTCAGCACTCGACTGCAGGAGTGTCAACAAGAGCTTCAGGATGTCCGGGACACCCTGAAGGAAATAGAGGCAGTGCTGCGAGCTTGCTTAAAGGTGAGAGAAAGAGGAGATGGGAATGAACTGTGTGTCACCGTGAATGATACATGGACTCCTGACTCCCCAGATCGCCGAGCAATCAGGCGTCGTCGCACTTCTCCACCAGCAGCCTCCCCACCCAAAGCAGAGTCAAAAGGTAGCCGAAATGAGGAGGAAGATCCCGAGGAGCCAGCTCAAGAGGACGAGTAGTGTAGAGTCTTTTCCCTAGCTAGCAGGAGGTCGAGTAGTCGAGTCGTGACGTAGTTAATGGTGTGATAATGCTTGATGTGTGACGTGAGTTGTGGAAGCCATGAGCAATTGTCCACAGCCTCGTCTTCAGATTGTTTTACTTTGGTGTGTGAACCCACAATAATAGTGCATTTATTTGGTGTGAGATATAAACCCTCGTAAAATTTTAACAAAGCCTTAACACCTCAAAGTACCAACAAATGAAAGTAGTGAGATGATACTAAATGGTATCAAATTAACATTTGTTGATTCTGCCAGATGGCCGGAAGAGGAAAAGGACGTGCTGCCAACCCCGCCAACAACAATGATGAGGCATGCAACCCTCATCTTTCTGGAGGCCAGGACAGGGGTGGTCGCCGTGAAGAAGTTGATCCTCTCCACCAAATGCTGGAGAATCAAAATCAGCTCATCCAGAACTTGACTCAAGTGGTGGCCAACTTGCATCAAGTTCCACCTCCACAAGATGCACCACGCCAACCAAGGTTGAGTGAGTTTCTAGGAACTCAACCTCCAAAGTTTGCAAGTGCTGCTGAACCTCTGGAGGCAGATGATTGGCTGAAGACCATTGAAAGTAAGATGAGGATAATACAATGCCAAGGGTATGAGAGGGTGCTGTTTGCCTCTCATCAATTGCATGGACCTGCTGCTGATTGGTGGACCGCCTACGTGGCCGCCCATCATGACCCTGAGAACATCACTTGGGAAGAGTTCAAGCGTAGCTTCCGCAACCACTACATCCCAAGAGGTGAACTCAAAAACAAGAGGAAAGAGTTTTTGGGACTGCAGCAGGGAAACATGACGGTGAGGGAATACCTCACTAAATTCACTCAACTATCCCGTTATGCCCCACGGGACATAGAGACTGATGAGCAGAAACAAGATTGTTTCGTGGAA
Organism: Neostapfia colusana; assembly: GCA_030760725.1. NCBI lineage: Eukaryota > Viridiplantae > Streptophyta > Magnoliopsida > Poales > Poaceae > Neostapfia > Neostapfia colusana. The sequence goes on from JASWHV010000001.1 coordinate 111,100,513, forward strand.
GGGCTTACCGCAGAAATGCAGTGTGCAATGTCCTCAAATGAGTATGAGAGCTTTCAAAAGATGGTGGACAGAGCATTTGTGGTGGAAAGGAAGCTAAAGGCCCTGGAAAATGAGAATAAGAGGAAGGCTGGGTGGTCACATCAGGCCTCAGGGAGCAACACCCGCCCACGTATGATGCAGCAACCTACGGGGCAGACGAGCCGTGCTGCGGTACCCTATTCAGCACCAAGAGGGTACAACCCAAACTACAGGCCTCCCGCAGCACCAGCACAGCCGCAACGTCAGTTTGTGCAGCAGCCTCGCCCCGCATATCCACCTCGACCAGCAGTACAAGGACCCCCAAACCAACCCCAAGACAACAAGGGCCAAGCATCTAAGATTGGGGTGCAATGTTTCAGCTGTGGTGAAGTGGGGCACTACGCCCATAAATGCCCAAAGAAGAAGCCTGCGCCGCCACAACAGCAGAATGTATTGAGAGGACGGGTGAACCATGTCACTATGGAGGAAGCACAAGAGGCACCCGACGTGGTAGTTGGTAAGTTTCCTGCCAATTTACACCTTGCAACTCTGCTGTTTGATTCTGGTGCTACCCACTCGTTCATTGCTAAAGGGTTTGTTAAGAAGCATGACCTAGCAACCACACAAATGAACCATATGCTAGCGGTAAACTCTCCAGGTGGAGAAATAAGGACAAGACAAGTGTGTCCCAAAGTGAGCCTAGACATTAATGGGGTAGTATTTACTGCTAACCTCATAGTGATAGATTCACAAGGGATAGATATTATTTTGGGTATGGATTGGTTGACCAAACATAATGGAATCATGCATCGTTCGACCCGAACGGTGTAACTAACTCACCCCAATGGTACCAGAGTAAAGTTCATAACAATACACGAGCCTAGGAGGGACATTAAATTAAATCAAGTGGAGGTGAAAGTTGAGGAAATCAGGACCATCAGGGAATATCCAGATGTTTTTCCGGAGGAGTTGCCAGGTATGCCTCCCGACCGTGACGTGGAATTCGCAATCGAGCTAGTACCGGGAACAGCCCCGATATACAAGAGATCTTATCGAATGGACTCCAAGCAGCTAGAAGAGCTCAAGGATCATTTGAGAGAATTGACGGAGAAGGGGTATATTCGCCCTAGTTCCTCACCATGGGGAGCTCCGGTGATATTTGTGCCCAAGAAAGACGGAACTCAAAGGTTATGCGTGGATTACCGTGCCTTGAATGAGGTAACCATCAAGAACAAGTACCCATTACCCCGCATTGAAGACTTGTTTGATCAGTTGAGGGGAGCTTGTGTGTTCTCGAAAATTGATCTCAGGTCGGGATACCACCAACTCAAGATAAGGCCATCTGATATTCCCAAGACAGCTTTCGTATCTCGGTACGGACTGTATGAATACACTGTCATGCCTTTCGGGCTAACCAATGCCCCGGCATATTTCATGTATCTCATGAACAAGGTATTCATGGAATATCTGGACAAATTTGTGGTGGTTTTCATAGATGATATTCTCGTCTTCTCCAAAGATGAAGAAGAACATGAGAAACATCTAAGATTGGTGTTGCAGAGGCTGAGAGAACACCAACTATATGCCAAGTTGAGCAAGTGTGAGTTTTGGCTGAAGAGAGTTCCTTTTTTAGGACATATAATCTCGGAGGGAGGAATCTCCGTAGATCCCGCCAAAATCGAGGATATCCAGAAGTGGAAAACCCCTGAAAATGTCGGGGAAGTTCGAAGCTTTTTGGGCTTGGCTGGATACTATCGACGGTTTATTGAGGGATTCTCCAAGATCTCGAGACCTCTCACCAAACTGTTGGAGAAGGGAATCACATTCACCTGGACGCCACAGTGCGATACGAGCTTTCAAGAGCTAAAGAAGAGATTGACAACAGCCCCAGTGCTGGTTATGCCAGATATGCAGAAGAATTTCACAGTGTACTGCGATGCCTCTGGGAATGGGTTGGGATGTGTTCTCATGCAAGAAGGACATGTCGTGGCATATGCATCCCGGCAGCTTCGGAAGCACGAGAAGAACTATCCTACACATGACCTAGAACTAGCTGCGGTGGTACACGCGTTGAAAATTTGGCGGCACTATTTGATGGGGAAGAGGACAGAGATATATACGGATCATAAGAGTTTGAAGTACATTTTCACACAGCCAGATCTCAACCTCAGACAAAGGAGATGGTTAGAGCTAATCAATAACTTTGATGTAGGCATCAACTATCATCCTGGGAAAGCAAACGTCGTGGCCGATGCTTTAAGTCGGAAAGTGCAGGTCAATAAGTTGAGCTTGAGGGACATGCCCGCAGAATTGAAGGACGAGGTTATAAGGCTCAATCTATGTCTAGTAAATAGTGGTGAAGCCATCGCCATGGAAGTGGACTCCACGCTCGAGCAAGACATACGCGAGGGCCAAAAATATGATGAGAAGATACAAGAGATCACACAGCTCATCAAGGAAAATAAAGCTCCTGGTTTTAGAGAGGATGAACAAGGAACGGTGTGGCACGGGAAAAGGATCTGTGCGCCAGAAGTAAAGGAGATCCGTGAATTGATTTTAAAGGAGGCTCACGATTCTGACTATTCCATTCATCCTGGGAGTACGAAGATGTACCAGGACCTCAAGAGCAGGTATTGGTGGTATGGCATGAAGCGAGATGTCGCGGAACATGTTGCCCTATGTGACACATGTCAGTTGGTGAAAGCAGAACATCAACGACCCGCGGGATTATTGCAACCACTCAAAGTGCCTGAATGGAAGTGGGAAGAAATCAGCATGGATTTTGTCGTGGGATTGCCTAGGACCCAATCCGGGTATGATTCAATATGGGTCATTATTGATAGGCTAACCAAGGTAGCTCATTTCATCCCTGTGAAAGAAAGCTACAGTGGATCCAAATTGGCAGAATTGTACATGTCAAGGATTGTGTGTTACCATGGAGTGCCAAAGAAGATAGTGTCGGACCGAGGGACACAGTTCACCTTGAGGTTTTGGCAGAAGTTGCATGAAACCATGGGAACCCATCTGAACTTCAGTTCTGCCTATCATCCCCAAACTGACGGGCAGACGGAGAGAACCAATCAGATCCTTGAAGATATGTTAAGGGTATGTGCACTCAAAAACAATAGGAGTTGGGACAAGAACTTACCGTATGCGGAGTTTTCCTATTACAACAGCTATCAAACTAGTATGAAGATGTCACCGTTTGAAGCTTTGTATGGAAGGAAGTGCAGAACTCCCCTATTTTGGAACCAAACAGGAGAAAGTAAAGTGTTTGGTCCAGAAGTGTTACAAGAAGCCGAGGCGAAGGTGAGGGAGATTCGCAACAACTTGAGGATAGCACAAACACGCCAGAAGAGTTATGCTGATGTACGAAGAAGAGAGCTCGTTTTCAACGTGGGAGACTATGTTTATCTCAAGGTGTCCCCTATCAGAGGACTTTGTCGGTTCAAGGTGAAAGGGAAGTTGTCACCTCGATACATCGGACCCTTTCAAGTTTTGGAAAGAAAAGGCGAAGTGGCGTACCAACTAGAGTTACCGGTTCATCTATCGGACGTGCACGATGTATTCCATGTGTCACAACTCAAGAAATGCCTGAGGACGCCTGAAGAGGTGTTACCCATGAATGAAGTGGATGTAGCTGAAGATTTGTCTTATGCCGAACAACCATACAAGATTTTGGAGACAAGGGAACGCCACCAGAAACAAGAGAATCCGAATGTGCAATGTGCAGTGGAAGCATCACTCAGAAGAGGAAGCCACCTGGGAACGGGAAGATGAGCTCAAGGCACAATTTCCGGAATTGTTTTCTTAGAAACACCAATCTCGAGGACGAGATTTCTTTTAAGGGGGGTAGAGCTGTAACACCCCAAATTTTGATTCAAAACTCTAAACCATGTTCAGAGGGGAATTTAAAAATTTTTGGACGTGTTGCATGTTTTGCAAAAATTCAAATTCAAACTGGAATTCAAATTATACTCAAAACAGAAAAGAAATGGAAAAAAGAAAAAGAGAAACGGGAAAAAAACCGGCCAGTGGGCCGAAACCCGCCAGCCGGCCCAGTTTTCCCCGCGCCAGCCCGCCCCCGCGCGCCCGCGCTGTCTCTCACAGACAGGTGGGACCCACATGTCATCCCTAACCCCCGCTCGCGCCGACCCCGGACTCTCTCCCGCGCGCGCGCGATCACAACCGACCGGATTTCCGCGTCCCGCAGCCCGAATTCTGGTCCCAAATGACTCAAACTCGATCGCAACAGACCCACCGCCCTCCCCCGGCTATAAAAACCCCAGCCCCGATCGGTTTTTCCCACGCGATCGCCGATTTTCACTCCGGTGAGCACCGAGACTTCGCCGGTGAATTCTGGCCGATCTAAGCTCGGAAACTCTGATCTAACTCGCTGGTATTGATCCACCGCCTCCGGGGAACTTTGCAGGTGCAGAAAACTCGGAGAGTTACGGTGTAAATCCAGCGCCGACGAGCTTCGCCGTGGTTTTGCCTCGGACCTCGCCGCCGATCACTTTCCAGGACCCCCGAGCTCGAGAAAACCCCCGAGGTGAGATCCCTGACCTCCCCTCTACCGATCTATGCCATAAGATCACAGTTTTAGGCAGAATTCTCGAGGATCCGAAACTTTCCGGCGAGATCGCCGCTTCCCGCCGCCGTGCGCCGCCGGCAGCGCCGCCCGCGCTCGATCAGAGCGACGTGGCCGCTTGTGCGCCGTTTATTTTAAATCGCACGGTAGACTTTAAATCCCCGCGTACCGGTTCGATGTTATAATCTCAGCCGTCGGTTTAAAATCGGACGGTCCACGTCAACCCCGCATTATAAAGACTGGAATTCTTACGTGCTACCCCCTGGGGTTCTCTGGAATTGAGAGCTAGCCCCGGAAACTTCAGATCTAGCCCCTGGAACTCCAGAAAATCGTGTAAATTCATTTAAAAATCAGTTTTAGCCCCTGGACTTAATAGAAATTAGGAAAAAAACACCTCTGATAAGGGTAGCTAGACCCCTGGAAATTATGAAAATAATATTGTAGACCCTGTAATGGGGTGAATTCATTATTTTAGCCCTGTTTAGTATTTAATTTAAAACATTGAGTATGTAACTAGTGTTTAAAAATTAAAAAGGGGGGCAAACATAATTGTCAAAATTAATTAAAAACTTTCTCAGTACTTAGAAAACTTTGGAGTGAGATAAAAATATATTTTGGGCTGAAATGAATCTGTTTCATTTAATTATTCACATTATTTAGTATAAGGACACATTTTTAAGTAAAGAATAGCTATAGGAAAAAAGGGGAAAATAATTATGAAATAGTTTACATCAGAGGCCAAGGTCAAAATATGTTATTAAATTATTTAGGACCAAAACCTATACTGTTTAGATGATGTGTATTACTAGTTTCATAATAAAATACACAATTATGCATAGGAATATAAATCTGAAAATATAGCAACTAGTAAATGATAAATGGAGTTTTTAAAATCCAAAGAGTTCAGTTTAGGGTTGATAGAAATTGTGAAGGCACATATGGAGAAGAAAAATACTTTTCATACATACTTGGTAGTTTAATGTAAGGAATTTATTTAAAACTGAAACACACACACACATATATATATATATATATATATATAGTATGTAAGTATAAATATGAACAAGAAAGTAGGAATCATACACATATAAATAAAAGTGTATGCAAGCCACAGATCAATACACAAAGTAACCACAACACATATAATGGTGAATGAATTTCATAAATATGAATGTGTGGTTTGTATGAAGTAGAAGTGTGAACTATGTCTTATGATTGTTGTTTTTCTTTTGCTATGTGTGATGGTATGAAGTAGAACCTGTTCAAGAGCAAGTTAACCCTTTCCAAGATCAGGACTACCCATTTCAAGAGCAGCAAGAAGGAGGCAAGTGTCCTTGACCACTTTGATCCTATGCTAGGATATGTAGATAGAATTATTTGCATTTGTCAAATGAAATATGAAACCCATGCTAGGAAGTTTCCTTAGAATTGCATTACCTTGTTTCCTTGTAGCTTGGGTTGGGATTTATTTTGTCATGTCATTTATTTACATGCATATGCTTAGCCATGCTTAGAATGGGATGTTTGGGATATGAGATCATCAATTTATTTTACCATACTCTTGAATGAGCTATTGTGAGTTATGTAGAGGTAGGGATCAAGGCAAGTTGGATGTTTTGGTTGTGTGCTGGGTGCACGAGACTTGGGTTTGTGTTTAGTACTTGCCTGGATCCTAAGGACCGGTTCATGGAGCATGTAACCCGGCTTTACAGTGCCAACCACATGCTGAGATGGGGCAGCTTGGCCAATTAATTAGGTGTATCCCCGGCGTAGTATGGGTGTGTTTGTAACACCCCAAATTTTGATTCAAAACCCAAAACCATGTTCAGAGGGGAATTTAAAAATTTTTGGACGTGTTGCATGTTTTGCAAAAATTCAAATTCAAACTGGAATTCAAATTATACCCAAAACAGAAAAGAAATGGAAAAAAGAAAAAGGAAAACGGGAAAAAACTGGCCAGTGGGCCGAAACCGCCAGCCGGCCCAGCAACTCCCGCGCCAGCCCGCCCCCGCGCGCGCCGCGCTGCCCCTCACCGACGGGTGGGACCCACATGTCATCCCTAACCCCGCGACCCCGGACTCTCTCCCGCGCGCGCGATCGCAACCGATCGGGAAACCGCGTCCCGCAGCTGAATTCCGGTCCCTGAGGACTCCAACTCGATCACAACAGACCCACCGCCCTTCCCCGGCTATAAAAACCCCTGATCCGATCAGTTTTTCCCACGCGATCGCCGATTTTCACTCCGGTGAGCACCGAGACTTCGCCGGTGAATTCTGGCCGATCTGAGCTCGGAAACTCTGATCTAACTCGCTGGTCTTGATCCACCGCCTCCGGGGAACTTTGCAGGTGCAGAAAACCCGAAGACTTACGGTGTAAACTCAGCGCCGACGAGCTTCGCCGTGGTTTTGCCTCGGACCTCGCCGCCGATCACTTTCCAGGACCTCCGAGCTCAAGAAAACCCCGAGGTGAGATCCCCGACCTCCCCTCTACCGATCTAGGCCATAAGATCTCAGTTCTAGGCAGAATTCTCGAGGATCCGAAACTTTCCGGCGAGATCGCCGCTTCCCGCCGCCGTGCGCCGCCGGCAGCGCCGCCCGCTCTCGATCAGAGCGACGTGGCCGCTTGTGCGTCGTTTATTTTAAATCGCACGGTAGACTTTAAAACCCCGCGTACCGGTTCGATCTTATAATCTCAGCCTTCGGTTTAAAATCGGACGGACCACGTCAGCCCCGCATTATAAAGTCTGGAATACTTACGTGCTACCCCCTGGGGTTCTCTGGAATTGAGAGCTAGCCCCGGAAACTTCAGATCTAGCCCCTGGAACTCCAGAAAATCATGTAAATCCGTTTAAAAATCAGTTTTAACCCGTGGACTTAATAGAAATTAGGAAAAACACCTCTGTTAAGTGTAGATAGACCCCTGGAAATTATGAAAATAATATTATAGACCTGTAATGGGGTGAATTCATTATTTTAGCCTTGTTTAGTATTTAATTTAGAAAATTGAATATGTAACTAGTGTTTAAAAATTAAAAGGGGGACAAACATAATTGTCAAAATTAATTAAAAACTTTCTCAGTACTTAGGAAACTTTGGAGTGAGATAAAAATATATTTTTGGGCTGAAATAAATCTGTTTTATCTATTATTCACATTTTATTAGTATAAGGACACATTTTTAAGTAAAGAATAGTTAAAGAAAAAAAAGGGAAAATAATTATGAAATAGTATACATCATAAGCCATGGTCAAAATATGATTTCAAATTATTTATGACCAGAACCTAATCTGTTTAGGTGATGTGTATTACTAATTTAATAATAAGATATACAATTATGCATAGGAATACAAGTCTGAAAATATAGCAACTAGTAGATGATAAATGGAGTTTCTAAAATACAAAGAATTCAGTTTAGGGTTGATAGAAATTGTGAAGGCACATTGTATGCAAGTATAAATGTGGACACCAAAAGTAGGAATCATATATATGCATGGTTAAAAGTGCATGCAAGCCACAACTCAACACACATAAAGTAACCACAACACATATAAGGGTGAATGAATTTCATAAATATGAAATGTGTGGTTTGTATGAAGTAGAAGTGTGAACTATGTCTTATGATTGTTGTTTTTCTTTTGCTATGTGTGATGGTATGAAGTAGAACCTGCTCAAGAGCAAGTTAACCCTTTTCAAGATCAGGACTACCAATTTCAAGAGCAGCAAGAAGGAGGCAAGTGTCCTTGACCACTTTGATCCTATGCTAGGATGTGTAAATAGAATTATTTGCATTGTCAAGTTAAATATGAAACCCATGCTAGGAAGTTTCCCTAGAATTGCATTACCTTGTTTCCTTCAAGCTTGGGTTGGGATTTATTTTGTCATGTCATATATTTACATGCATTTGCTTAGCCATGCTTAGAATGGGATATTTGGGAAATGAGATCATCAGTTTATAATACCATACTCTTGAATGAGCTATTGTGAGTTATGTAGAGGTAGGGATCAAGGCAAGTTGGATGTTTTGGTTGTGTGCTGGGTGCACGAGACTTGGGTTTGTGTTTAGTACTTGCCTGGATCCTAAGGACCGGTTCATGGAGCATGTAACCCGGCTTTACAGTGCCAACCACATGCTGAGATGGGGCAGCTTGGCCAATTAATTAGGTGTATCCCCGGCGTAGTATGGGTGTGTTGGATGGTGCGGGGAATAGGTGTCAGCTGGACTACCATATGAACCGCAAGGCTCAAGAGGGGGCCACTGCAGCGGGGTTGGAACCTCTTGTATGCTGTTAGGGGTGAAACCTCAGTGGGCCCACGCTCGTCGGGAATCCCTTTGTAAAGGCTTCGTAGTGATCTCTTGGCCGCACACCTGGGAAGTGTGAATGTGGATCGTAGCCACTGGCATAATGGAGGTTCTTTTAGTCCACCCGGCAACGGGGGATGAAATCACTACTTGTGGGTACAGTGGTACAAACTCTGCAGAGTCAAAACTGTCTTGACAGCCGTGCTCACGGTTAGGAGCGGCCTGGACTTATTCATGATTAGAAAAGTGATGGTTTTTGGAAATTGTGGAAGTTAAGCGGGGAGCTTAACATTGGAAATGATGTTATGGTTATTGGATTATGATGATGGGATGGGAGATTGGGACCATTTCACCTGTGTAGTAATGTAGGTGCTTAATAAGCTAAGGTGATAGGTATTAATTGCGTAGTGCTTTAACCATGAGTTCAACCTCTCCTTGTTCTAGCCATGCATGATATGATTTTCCCACACTTGTTGAGTACCATTGGTACTCAACCTTGCATATTTGTTGGTTTATATTGCTGCTCAGGTCAAGATAATGAGGCGGTGTATAATGACCAAGATTTTGGACCCGAGGAAGGCTTTTAGGTTCATGGAGACCCCCGGGCAACGCCTGTGATGGAGCCCTAAAGAATAATATTCCGCTGCTAGTTTATTTACTTGTGATGAAGCATTAGTGTCCATTGAGACATTTGCGATGTAAGACTTATTTATATTCGACACCTGGCTTGTAATAAATGATGCTTCACTATTTGTCATCACATGTATGAGAAAATGATCCTGGCATACATGTGATATTCACTTGGTTGTTTCTTCGGAAAAACCGGGTGTGACAGAGGTGGTATCAGAGCCAAGGTAGAAATGGACGTATTTAAGGGCCCTATTTTCTTAAAAACTATTTTCCAAGGTGTGGGTGGAAAAGTGTTATTAAAGGAGTCATTTCCTTCATCTTACCCCAACTTTCATTCAAAACAGAATTTTTGTTTGAGAATTTATCTAACCTAATTTTAAATTCTTTTTGTTTTTAGATGGTTCGCATGATTCGCACCGCTCGTAAGTCCACAGGAGGGAGAGTTCCCGTAGTTGCCCTTGCCGAAAGAGAGGAGAGTCGTCCCGTGACGTACCTTTCCTACGGATTGGCAGTAGGAGACTTGTTGCGCCGTCTTCGACGTATGCTCGAAGCCGCCGGCAATACGGGCAAGCTAATCATCCACTATAACTCCACCAGGACCATCCGTGAGAAGAGGGAAGAATGGAGTTCGGAGATGAGGATTATACACGAGAATCAACTGCTTAAGATTCACCACTCTCCAGCTTGTCGAGCAACACAAGTTGACGCGGAGAAAGATGTCACCTGGGAGGCCATCACCTGCCAGAGTCACATCTATCGTCGCCACTTGGACAAAACTGAGTACATGTATGTCCTCCAACGTGAGAGTGGTACCACGGAGTACAAGTACCCACCGGTGCAGCAAGGGACTTCCCATGAGCACATGGACTTGTGCTTGGAGGATGCTGCTATGCTCAGCACTCGATTGCAGGAGTGTCAACAAGAGCTTCAGGATGTCCGAGACACCCTGAAGGAAACGGAGGCGTTGCTGCGAGCTTGCTTAAAGGCGAGAGAAAGAGGAGATGGGAATGAACTGTGTGTCACCGTGAGTGATCCATGGACTCCTGACTCCCCGGATCGCCGAGCAATCAGGCGTCGTCGCACTTCTCCACCAGCAGCCTCTCCACCCAAAGCCGAGTCAGAAGGTAGCCGAAATGAGGAGGAAGATCCCGAGGAGCCAGCTCAAGAGGACGAGTAGTGTAGAGTCTTTCCCCTAGCTAGCAAGGGGTCGAGTAGTCGAGTCGTTACGTAGTTAATGGTGTGATAATGCTTGGTGTGTGACGTGAGTTGTGGAAGCCATGAGCAATTGTCCACAGCCTCGTCTTCAGATTGTTTTGCTTTGGTGTGTGAACCCACAGGAAATAATAGTACATTTATTTGGTGTGAGATATGAACCCTCGTAAAAGTATAACAAAGCCTCAACACTTCAAAGTACAAACAAATGAAAGTAGTAAGATGATACTAAATGATTTCAAATTGACATTGGTTGATTCTGCCAGATGGCCGGAAGAGGAAAAGGACGTGCTGCCAACCCCGCCAACAACAACGATGAGGCATGCAACCCTCATCTTTCTGAAGGCCAGGACCGGGGTGGTCGCCGTGAAGAAGTTGATCCTCTCCACCAAATGCTGGAGAATCAAAATCAGCTCATCCAGAACTTGACTCAAGTGGTGGCCAACTTGCATCAAGTTCCACCTCCACAAGCTGCACCACGCCAACCAAGGTTGAGTGAGTTTCTAGGAACTCAACCTCCAAAGTTTGCAAGTGCTGCTGAACCTCTGGAGGCAGATGATTGGCTGAAGACCATTGAAAGTAAGATGAGGATAATACAATGCCAAGGGTATGAGAGGGTGCTGTTTGCCTCTCATCAATTGCAGGGACCTGCTGCTGATTGGTGGACCGCCTACGTGGCCGCCCATCATGACCCTGAGAACATCACTTGGGAAGAGTTCAAGCGTAGCTTCCGCAACCATTATATCCCAAGAGGTGAACTCAAAAACAAGAGGAAGGAGTTTTTGGGACTGCAGCAGGGAAACATGACTGTGAGGGAATACCTCACTAAATTTACTCAACTATCCCGTTATGCTCCACGAGACATAGAGACGGATGAGCAGAAACAAGATTGTTTCGTGGAAGGACTTACCGCAGAGATGCAGTGTGCCATGTCCTCAAATGAGTATGAAAGCTTTCAAAAGATGGTGGACAGAGCCTTTGTGGTGGAAAGGAAGCTAAAGGCCCTGGAAAATGAGAATAAGAGGAAGGCGGGGTGGTCACATCAGGCCTCAGGGAGCAACACCCGCCCACGTATGATGCAGCAACCTACGGGGCAGACAAGCCGTGCTGCGGTACCCTATTCAGCACCAAGAGGGTACAACCCAAACTACAGGCCACCCGCAGCACCAGCACAGCCGCAACGTCAGTTTGTGCAGCAGCCTCGCCCCGCATATCCACCTCGACCAGCAGTGCAAGGACCCCCGAACCAACCCCAAGACAACAAAGGCCAAGCACCTAAGGTTGGGGTGCAATGTTTTAGCTGTGGTGAAGTGGGGCACAATGCCCATAAGTGCCCAAAGAAGAAGCCCGCGCAGCCACAACAGCAGAATGTAATGAGAGGACGGGAGAACCACGTCACTATGGAGGAAGCACAAGAGGCACCCGACGTGGTAGTTGGTAAGTTTCCTGCCAATTTACACCTTGCAACTCTGCTGTTTGATTCTGGTGCTACCCACTCGTTCATTGCTCAAGGGTTTGTTAAGAAGCATGACCTAGCAACCACACAAATGAACCATATGCTAGCGGTAAACTCTCCAGGTGGAGAAATAAGGACAAGACAAGTGTGTCCCAAAGTGAGCCTAGACATTAATGGGGTAGTATTCACAGCTAACCTCATAGTGATAGATTCACAAGGGATAGATATTATTTTGGGTATGGATTGGTTGACCAAACATAAAGGAATCATCCATTGTTCGACCAGAACGGTGGAACTAACTCACCCCGGTGGCACCAAAGTAAAGTTCATAACGATACACGAGCCTAGGAGGGACATTAAATTAAATCAAGTGGAGGTGAAAGTTGAGGAAATCAGGACTATCAGGGAATATCCAGATGTTTTTCCGAAGGAATTGCCAGGAATGCCTCCCGACCGTGACGTGGAATTCGCAATTGAGCTAGTACCGGGAACAGCCCCGATATACAAGAGACCTTATCGAATGGACTCCAAGCAGCTAGAAGAGCTCAAGGATCATTTGAGAGAATTGACGGAGAAGGGGTATGTTCGCCCTAGTTCCTCACCATGGGGAGCTCCGGTGATATTTGTGCCCAAGAAAGACGGAACCCAAAGGTTATGCGTGGATTACCGTGCCTTGAATGAGGTAACCATCAAGAACAAGTACCCATTACCCCGCATTGAAGACTTGTTTGATCAGTTGAGGGGAGCTTGTGTGTTCTCGAAAATTGATCTCAGGTCGGGGTACCACCAACTCAAGATAAGGCAATCAGATATTCCCAAGACAGCTTTCGTATCTCGGTACGGACTGTATGAATACACTGTCATGCGTTTTGGGCTAACCAATGCCCCGGCATATTTCATGTACCTCATGAACAAGGTATTCATGGAATATCTAGACAAATTTGTGGTGGTTTTTATAGATGATATTCTCGTCTTCTCCAAAAATGAAGAAGAACATGAGAAACATCTAAGGTTGGTGTTACAGAGGCTGAGAGAACACCAATTATATGCCAAGTTGAGCAAGTGTGAGTTTTGGCTGAAGAGAGTTCCCTTTTTAGGACATATAATCTCGGAGGGAGGAATCTCCGTAGATCCCGCCAAAATCGAAGATATCCAGAAGTGGAAAATCCCTGAAAATGTCGGGGAAGTTTGAAGCTTTTTGGGATTGGCTGGATACTATCGACGGTTTATTGAGGGATTCTCCAAGATCTCGAGACCTCTCACTAAACTGTTGGAGAAGGGAATCACATTCACCTGGACGCCACAGTGCGAGACGAGCTTTCAAGAGCTAAAGAAGAGATTGACAACAGCCCCAGTGCTGGTTATGCCAGATATGCAGAAGAATTTCACAGTGTATTGCGATGCCTCTGGAAATGGGTTGGGATGTGTTCTCATGCAAGAAGGACATGTCGTGGCTTATGCATCCCGGCAGCTTCGGAAGCACGAGAAGAACTATCCTACACATGACCTAGAACTAGCTGCAGTGGTACACGCGTTGAAAATTTGGCGGCACTATTTGATGGGGAAGAGGACAGAGATATATACGGATCATAAGAGTTTGAAGTACATATTCACACAACCAGATCTCAACCTCAGACAAAGGAGATGGTTAGAGCTAATCAATGACTTTGATATAGGCATCAACTATCATCCTGGGAAAGCAAACGTCGTGGCCGATGCTTTGAGTCGGAAAGTGCAGGTCAATAAGTTGAGTTTGAAGGACATGCCTGCAGAATTGAAGGACGAGGTTATAAGACTCAATCTATGTCTAGTAAATAGTGGTGAAGCCATCGCCATGGAAGTGGACTCCACACTCGAGCGAGACATACGCGAGGGCCAAACGAATGATGAGAAGATACAAGAGATCAGACAGCTCATTAAGGAAAATAAAGCTCCTGGTTTTAGAGAGGATGAACAAGGAACGGTGTGGCACGGGAAAAGGATTTGTGTGCCAGAAGTAAAGGAGATCCGTGACTTAATTTTGAAGGAGGCTCACGATTCCGACTATTCCATTCATCCTGGGAGTACGAAAATGTACCAGGACCTCAAAGGCAGGTATTGGTGGTATGGCATGAAGCGAGATGTCGCGGAACATGTTGCCCTATGTGACACATGTCAGTTGGTGAAAGCTGAACATCAACGACCCGCGGGATTATTGCAACCACTCAAAGTGCCTGAATGGAAGTGGGAAGAAATCAGCATGGATTTTGTCGTGGGATTGCCTAGGACCCAATCCGGGTATGATTCAATATGGGTCATTATTGATCGGCTAACCAAGGTAGCTCATTTCATTCTTGTGAAAGAAAGCTACAGCGGATCCAAATTGGCAGAATTGTACATGTCAAGGATTGTGTGTTACCATGGAGTGCCAAAGAAGATAGTGTCGGACCGAGGGACACAGTTCACCTCGAGGTTTTGGCAAAAGTTGCATGAAACCATGGGAACCCATCTGAACTTCAACTCTGCCTATCATCCCCAAACTGACGGGCAGACGGAGAGAACCAATCAGATCCTTGAAGATATGTTAAGGGCATGTGCACTCAAAAACAATAGGAGTTGGGACAAGAATTTACCGTATGCGGAGTTTTCCTATAACAACAGCTATCAAGCCAGTATGAAGATGTCACCGTTTGAAGCTTTGTATGGAAGGAAGTGCAGAACTCCCCTATTTTGGAACCAAACAGGAGAAAGTAAAGTGTTTGGTCCAGAAGTGCTACAAGAAGCCGAGGCAAAGGTGAGGGAGATTCGCAACAACTTGAGGATAGCACAAACACGCCAGAAGAGTTATGCTGATGTACGAAGAAGAGAACTCGTTTTCAACGTGGGAGACTATGTTTATCTCAAGGTGTCCCCTATCAGAGGACTTCGTCGGTTCAAGGTGAAAGGGAAGTTGTCACCTCGATACATCGGACCCTTTCAAGTTTTGGAAAGAAAAGGCGAAGTGGCGTACCAACTAGAGTTACCGGTTCATCTATCGGACGTGCACGATGTATTTCATGTGTCACAACTCAAGAAATGCCTGAGGACGCCTGAAGAGGTGTTACCCATGAATGAAGTGGATGTAGCTGAAGATTTGTCTTATGCCGAGCAACCATACAAGATTTTGGAGACGATGGAACGCCTCACCAGAAACAAGAGAATCCGGATGTGCAAGGTGCAGTGGAAGCATCACTCAGAAGAGGAAGCTACCTGGGAAAGGGAAGATGAGCTCAAGGCACAATTTCCGGAATTGTTTTCTTAGAAACACCAATCTCGAGGACGAGATTTCTTTTAAGGGGGGTAGAGTTGTAACACCCCAAATTTTGATTCAAAACCCAAAACCATGTTCAGAGGGGAATTTAAAAATTTTTGGACGTGTTGCATGTTTTGCAAAAATTCAAATTCAAACTGGAATTCAAATTATACCCAAAACAGAAAAGAAATGGAAAAAAGAAAAAGGAAAACGGGAAAAAACTGGCCAGTGGGCCGAAACCGCCAGCCGGCCCAGCAACTCCCGCGCCAGCCCGCCCCCGCGCGCTCCGCGCTGCCCCTCACCGATGGGTGGGACCCACATGTCATCCCTAACCCCGCGACCCCGGACTCTCTCCCGCGCGCGCGATCGCAACCGATCGGGAAACCGCGTCCCGCAGCCGAATTCCGGTCCCTGAGGACTCCAACTCGATCACAACAGACCCACCGCCCTTCCCCGGCTATAAAAACCCCTGATCCGATCAGTTTTTCCCACGCGATCGCTGATTTTCACTCCGGTGAGCACCGAGACTTCGCCGGTGAATTCTGGCCGATCTGAGCTCGGAAACTCTGATCTAACTCGCTGGTCTTGATCCACCGCCTCCGGGGAACTTTGCAGGTGCAGAAAACCTGAAGACTTACGGTGTAAACTCAGCGCCGATGAGCTTCGCCGTGGTTTTGCCTCGGACCTCGCCGCCGAGCACTTTCCAGGACCCCCGTGCTCGAGAAAACCCCCGAGGTGAGATCCCTGACCTCCCCTCTACCGATCTAGGCCATAAGATCTCAGTTCTAGGCAGAATTCTCGAGGATCCGAAACTTTCCAGCGAGATCGCCGCTTCCCGCCGCCGTGCGCCGCCGGCAGCGCCGCCTGCTCTCGATCAGAGCGACGTGGCCGCTTGTGCGCCGTTTATTTTAAATCGCACGGTAGACTTTAAAACCCCGCGTACCGGTTCGATCTTATAATCTCAGCCGTCGGTTTAAAATCGGACGGACCACGTCAGCCCCGCATTATAAAGTCTGGAATACTTACGTGCTACCCCCTGGGGTTCTCTGGAATTGAGAGCTAACCCCGGAAACTTCAGATCTAGCCCCTCGAACTCCAGAAAATCATGTAAATCCGTTTAAAAATCAGTTTTAACCCCTGGACTTAATAGAAATTAGGAAAAACACCTCTGTTAAGTGTAGATAGACCCCTGGAAATTATGAAAATAATATTATAGACCTGTAATGGGGTGAATTCATTATTTTAGCCTTGTTTAGTATTTAATTTAGAAAATTGAATATGTAACTAGTGTTTAAAAATTAAAAGGGGGACAAACATAATTGTCAAAATTAATTAAAAACTTTCTCAGTACTTAGGAAACTTTGGAGTGAGATAAAAATATATTTTTGGGCTGAAATAAATCTGTTTTATCTATTATTCACATTTTATTAGTATAAGGACACATTTTTAAGTAAAGAATAGTTAAAGAAAAAAAAGGGAAAATAATTATGAAATAGTATACATCATAAGCCATGGTCAAAATGTGATTTCAAATTATTTAGGACCAGAACCTAATCTGTTTAGGTGATGTGTATTACTAATTTAATAATAAGATATACAATTATGCATAGGAATACAAGTCTGAAAATATAGCAACTAGTAGATGATAAATGGAGTTTCTAAAATACAAAGAATTCAGTTTAGGGTTGATAGAAATTGTGAAGGCACATTGTATGCAAGTATAAATGTGGACACCAAAAGTAGGAATCATATATATGCATGGTTAAAAGTGCATGCAAGCCACAACTCAACACACATAAAGTAACCACAACACATATAAGGGTGAATGAATTTCATAAATATGAAATGTGTGGTTTGTATGAAGTAGAAGTGTGAACTATGTCTTATGATTGTTGTTTTTCTTTTGCTATGTGTGATGGTATGAAGTAGAACCTGCTCAAGAGCAAGTTAACCCTTTTCAAGATCAGGACTACCAATTTCAAGAGCAGCAAGAAGGAGGCAAGTGTCCTTGACCACTTTGATCCTATGCTAGGATGTGTAGATAGAATTATTTGCATTGTCAAGTTAAATATGAAACCCATGCTAGGAAGTTTCCCTAGAATTGCATTACCTTGTTTCCTTCAAGCTTGGGTTGGGATTTATTTTGTCATGTCATATATTTACATGCATTTGCTTAGCCATGCTTAGAATGGGATATTTGGGAAATGAGATCATCAGTTTATAATACCATACTCTTGAATGAGCTATTGTGAGTTATGTAGAGGTAGGGATCAAGGCAAGTTGGATGTTTTGGTTGTGTGCTGGGTGCACGAGACTTGGGTTTGTGTTTAGTACTTGCCTGGATCCTAAGGACCGGTTCATGGAGCATGTAACCCGGCTTTACAGTGCCAACCACATGCTGAGATGGGGCAGCTTGGCCAATTAATTAGGTGTATCCCCCGCGTAGTATGGGTGTGTTGGATGGTGCGGGGAATAGGTGTCAGCTGGACTACCATATGAACCGCAAGGCTCAAGAGGGGGCCACTACAGCGGGGTTGGAGCCTCTTGTATGCTGTTAGGGGTGAAACCTCAGTGGGTCCACGCTCGTCGGGAATCCCTTTGTAAAGGCTTCGTAGTGATCTCTTGGCCGCACACCTGGGAAGTGTGAATGTGGATCGTAGCCACTGGCATAATGGAGGTTCTTTTAGTCCACCCGGCAACGGGGGATGAAATCACTACTTGTGGGTACAGTGGTACAAACTCTGCAGAGTCAAAACTGTCTTGACAGCCGTGCTCACGGTTAGGAGCGGCCTGGACTTATTCATGATTAGAAAAGTGATGGTTTTTGGAAATTGTGGAAGTTAAGCGGGGAGCTTAACATTGGAAATGATGTTATGGTTATTGGATTATGATGATGGGATGGGAGATTGGGACCATTTCACCTGTGTAGTAATGTAGGTGCTTAATAAGCTAAGGTGATAGGTATTAATTGCGTAGTGCTTTAACCATGAGTTCAACCTCTCCTTGTTCTAGCCATGCATGATATGATTTTCCCACACTTGCTGAGTACCATTGGTACTCAACCTTGCATATTTGTTGGTTTATATTGCTGCTCAGGTCAAGATAATGAGGTGGTGTATAATGACCAAGATTTTGGACCCGAGGAAGGCTTTTAGGTTCATGGAGACCCCCGGGCAACGCCTGTGATGGAGCCCTAAAGAATAATATTCCGCTGCTAGTTTATTTACTTGTGATGAAGCATTAGTGTCCATGGAGACATTTGCGATGTAAGACTTATTTATATTCGACACCTGGCTTGTAATAAATGATGCTTCACTATTTGTCATCACATGTATGAGAAAATGATCCTGGCATACATGTGATATTCACTTGGTTGTTTCTTCGGAAAAACCGGGTGTGACAGTGTTGGATGGTGCGGGGAGTAGGTGTCAGCTGGACTACCATATGAACCGCAAGGCTCAAGAGGGGGCCACTGCAGCGGGGTTGGAGCCTCTTGTATGCTGTTAGGGGTGAAACCTCAGTGGGCCCACGCTCGTCGGGAATCCCTTTGTAAAGGCTTCGTAGTGATCTCCTGGCTGCACACCTGGGAAGTGTGAATGTGGATCGTAGCCACTGGCATAATGGAGGTTCTTTTAGTCCACCCGGCAACGGGGGATGAAATCACTACTTGTGGGTACAGTGGTACAAACTCTGCAGAGTCAAAACTGTCTTGACAGCCGTGCTCATGGTTAAGAGCGGCCTGGACTTATTCATGATTAGAGGATTGTTGGTTTTGGAAGATAAGCGGGGAGCTTAACATTGGAAATGATGTTATGGTTATTGGATTATGATGATGGGATGGGAGATTGGGACCATTTCACCTGTGTAGTAATGTAGGTGCTTAATAAGCTAAGGTGATAGGTATTAACTGCGTAGTGCTTTAGCCATGAGTTCAACCTCTCCTTGTTATAGCCATGCATGATATAATTTTTCCCACACTTGCTGAGTACCAATGGTACTCAACCTTGCATATTTGTTGGTTTATATTGCTGTTCAGGTCAAGATAATGAGGTGGTGTATAATGACCAAGATTTTGGACCCGAGGAAGGATTTTAGGTTCATGAAGACCCCCGGGCAACGCCTGTGATGGAGCCCTAAAGAATAATATTCCGCTGCTAGTTTATTTACTTGTGATGAAGCATTAGTGTCCATTGAGACATTTGCGATGTAAGACTTATTTATATTCGACACCTGGCTTGTAATAAATGATGCTTAACTATTTGTCATCACATGTATGAGAAAGTGATCCTGGCATACATGTGATATTCACTTGGTTGTTTCTTCGGAAAAACCGGGTGTGACACCAACTTCCATGATTAGTTGGGATGGTTATTGGTTATGATTTTGGTTATGGTTTAGCTTTTGGGACTGTTGAGTCCGGGTGATAAAATTTGGTTGCATGATTGTTGAGTCATGACAACAAGATTGGTCTTGGTGTGAGACGGAATTGATTATGAGATGAAATGGTAGCGAATACGAGATGGTATTCGTGAGATGGTAGCGAATACGTGAAGGTATTCGTGAGCAAGAATGAAGTTGATTAATGTCTGGTTGGGACATGGAAAGTGATGAACATAATGGAGGTATGTTGGTATTTTAATACATGTTGGGATTACATTCACTTAAAGTTAAGTTATTGTTTTATCGTGGTTTGATAAATAACTTTGTTTTCTACAATGAGCCATTTTATACCTACCTTGTTGTGAGCTACATATCATATTTTTCCGCACTTGCTGAGTAGATCATTATACTCAAACTTGCATTATTATTTCATCATCAGCAACAGGAGAAGATAACTATGAAGACCAGGTGGAGCATTAGGCGTGTAATCTGTCCTCAACCTTGCCTGTGGGGATGGAGTAGAGATGGAGCCACCGCTGCTGCTTAGATTGCTTCCGCACTAGTTAGAAGACTTCCTGTAAGGATCGAAACGCCCAAGAGGGGGGGTGAATTGGGCTTTTTAAAATTTTAGAGCAATTTAAAACTTTAATGGTTGAAGCCCAATTCCCTATGCAAACTAAGTACGCAAGTAAGAGAGTTAAGTGCGGAATAGTAAAAGCGTAATAGTAAGGGGTGAGGAGAGAAATGCAAACTCCCGCGGAGACTCGGAGACACGGCGATTTTTCCCATGGTTCGGTAAGATCATAAAAATCTTCCTACGTCCACGTTGTGGCACCCACCAAAGGGTATAGCCACTCCCAAGTCACCAAGACGAGGGAATCCACTATCTTTCTCCGTTCGCCCTCTCCGGCAAGGTGGAGCTCAAGCCTTGTACAACGGTGATCCTCCGGGCTTCCACAAACACCTTGGTAAGCTCCGGAGTGATCTCTTCTTCCTCCAACGTTTACAAGGTCAGAGAAGTCACCAAGACACTCTCTCTCACTAGTCTAGAGATTCCAATCACCAAGAATGGACGCACATAAGCTTCTCTCTAGCTAGATATAACCTATAGTTGGATTACAAGAGGTTTTGAAGTGTGGAAGTGGTAGCTCTTGGTCTTGAATGCTTGAGAATGTGTAGTGAGGCTCAGGAGATCAAGACTTCTCGAAATGGCCGGTTGGAGGGGTATTTATAGCCAGCCCACACGAGATAGCCGTTGGAAAAGTGGGCAGACTTTGTCAGTTAGCATCGGATCCTCCGATGCACCCCTTTATATGATCATCGGTCGAATTCCAAATTAGCTGATGTCACGTGTCAGATGTGACCGTTGGATATAACCGTTGGATCTTTTAATCGACCGATGTTACTTCAATTTATCATCGGATGATCCGGTGAGTTGATCTTCAGAATTGGGTCAGAAATATTGTCTCTGTTGAATTTGACCGATGTACACTTACTTCCTCATCGGATGGTCCGGTGTGTATATCTTCATAATAACTCAGATATCAACCTTCGGGTGAACTCAACCGATGTGCCACTTCCTTCACATCGGATGATCCGATGAGTACTGGAATCTGAGGTCTTCTTCTTCTGCCAACTCAAACTCGACCGATGTAGTCATTTTGCAAGACATCGGATGATCCGGTGAATGCAACTTGTTTGCTTTGAGTTATTTTGAGTTGATCCTTTGGAATCTTCTTGAGTGACCTCTTTGACACTTGTTTGAAATGATATTACGGTAAAGTGTAAGCTTCTTGTGTTGCCAATTTCGATAGAATAGATTTGTATGAGTTCTTCATATCGAATGACCCCTTAGAATAGATCGTTGAGGGGTCTCCATTTGTATCCAATGAGCAGTAGATGGTGTGAATAGATAGTTCATTAACGGTTGATGTGATATATGTGAAACCTCGCATCCACAAACTCATTAGTGATAACGAACGGTTGTCATTAATCACCAAAACCATATCTCACGGGGGCCTAGATGCTTTCAATCTCCCCCTTTTTGGTGATTGATGACAACACAACGAGTAGAGCATATAATTGAATTAAAACACAATGCTAAAAGAAATATAACAGGTACAAATTGCAACACAAGTGGCTCGAAGGCTCAAATAATAAACGATAAGGCGTAAAAGCACAGAGTAGCACCCGGAGTACAATAATAGCAAAAATCAAATAAAGTTGCAAAAGGATGGACAATCTCAGATATAGTAGCAGACGCATAGACATAGACACTCCCCCTAGAACTGAGCTAACCCTCCCCCTGACTCTAACTCTTCTCCCCCTTTGGCATCAAGACACCAAAAAGAGAAGTCGAGTGCCTACGACTCAGGCGCGCTCCTGGCGATGGTGAAGCGGTCGGCGTCGACGGTGCTGTCGTCGGAGCTGCTGGAGGTAGAGGTCGCTGGTGCTGGAGCTGGAGCGGGAGGAACTGGAGCTGCTGTGGGGGCTGGAGCTGGAGCTGGAGCTGCTGGGGGATCCGCTGAGACTGCTGGCGCCGGTGGAGGTACTGCCGGAAGAGGTGAGGACTGGAGCGACGTCGGTGGCAGTACTGGAGCTGGTGCCAGTGGGGGTGCACCTGGAGCCTGACTAAGTCCCAAGTGCTGAGGTGGAAGAGCCACTCCAGTCTGCTGGTAGAGGTTGGTGACCAACCCCAGGATGCCCAACAGCATCTGCTGAGTCTGCTGCTGCTGGTCCAGAGTGCGTCGCGTCATCTGATCGACAAGGTTGGTGAACCTGTCGGTGTCCTCTCGCCTCTGACGGGCAATCTCCAGCTGCATCTCCTGCTGCTGCCTCTGAAGCTCCTCCTGTCGAGCTGCCTGCTGCTCCTGCTGCTGAGCCATCCGCTGAAGTAAAGCAGTGAGCTCTGACGGCTGAGTCACCTGAGCCTCTGACACTGGAGGAGGTGAAGGTGGTGGAGCAGCTGAGCCTCCTGCCTCTGCGTCGTGCTGTCTCGGTGAGGGAGGAGCAGGAGGGAAGTACTCCTCGACACTGTCGCTGGTGTCGCTGTCCGACCATACGTGCTGTAGGTCTCCTCCCTGAGCCTCTGCCTGTGCTAGCTCTGCGTCCTCCTGAGTCAGCTCTGCCCAGTCCTCCTCTGACAGTCTGGCTCGAACCTCACGCTCGACGGGACGGCCAAGGCGGCGGTCTCCCGGAGTGGGGACTCGGTAGTGGCTGAACCGGGTCACGTGCATCTCCGTCAGCTGAGAGACTCCTGGAGTGTCCTCTGGAACCAGCTGGTGAAGAAGGTGACAGATCCAGTGACCGAAGACCAGCTGTCGTAGCATCCCAACTCCATCGGTGATCACGTCCTCCATCTCGCAGATCAGAATGTCTACTATGTCGAACTCCATCCCGTTCATCACATAGAACAGGATGGTCTGCTGAAGGCTCGTGAATCCCTCCAAGTAGCCGGACCTCGGCAGCAGGGTACGCCTGAGGACGTGGTGAACTGTCCGGGCTGCTGGGGTGAGAAGAGCTGGCACCCTCGGCTGGTCAGGAGTGAACGTCTGAGTGAACAGACCTCTGATCTCCTCGAAAGGCGGTGCCACTCCTCCAGTCAGTGGCCTCCTCGGCGGGTCTGCGTCTCCGTAGACTATCTGGTGCAGACACGTAGTAGAAAGCTCCACACCGAGCAGTCTGCCCAACAAGTCTCGAGACACGTCGTGGATCCGCCCCATGAACATGAAGTGGATCGAGCGACGGCCCTCAGAGACGTAGAGTGTCGCGTAGAACACCCTGTAAGGATCGAAACGCCCAAGAGGGGGGGTGAATTGGGCTTTTTTTAAATTTTAGAGCAATTTAGAACTTTAATGGTTGAAGCCCAATTCCCTATGCAAACTAACTACGCAAGCAAGAGAGCTAAGTGCGGAATAGTAAAAGCGTAATAGTAAGGGGTGAGGAGAGAAATGCAAACTCCCGCGGAGACTCGGAGACACGGCGATTTTTCCCGTGGTTCGGTAAGATCACAAAAATCTTCCTACGTCCACGTTGTGGCACCCACCGAAGGGTATAGCCACTCCCAAGTCACCAAGACGAGGGAATCCACTATCTTTCTCCGTTTGCCTTCTCCGGCAAGGTGGAGCTCAAGCCTTGTACAATAGTGATCCTCCGGGCTTCCACAAATGCCTTGGTAAGCTCCGGGACGATCTCTTCTTCCTCCAACGTTTACAAGGTGAGAGAAGTCACCAAGACACTCTCTCTCACTAGCCTAGAGATTCCAATCACCAAGAATGGACGCACACAAGCTTCTCTCTAGCTAGACATAACCTATAATTGGAGTTCAAGAGGTTTTGAAGTGTGGAAGTGGTAGCTCTTGGTCTTGAATGCTTGAGAATGTGTAGTGAGGCTCAGGAGATCAAGACTTGTCGAAATGGCCGGTTGGAGGGGTATTTATAGCCAGCCCACACGAGATAGCCGTTGGAAAAGTGGGCAGACTTTGTCAGTTAACATCGGATCCTCCGATGCACCCCTTTATATGATCATCGGTCGAATTCCAAATTAGCTGATGTCATGTGTCAGATGTGACCGTTGGATATAACCGTTGGATTTTTTAATCGACCGATGTTACTTCAATTTATCATCGGATGATCCGGTGAGTTGATCTTCAGAATTTGGTCAGAAATATTGTCTCTGTTGAATTTGACCGATGTACACTTACTTTCTCATCGGATGATCCGGTGTGTATATCTTCAGAATAACTCAGATATCATCCTTCGGGTGAACTCAACCGATGTGCCACTTCCTTCACATCGGATGATCCGATGAGTACTGGGATCTGAGGTCTTCTTCTTCTGCCAACTCAAACTCGACCGATGTAGTCATTTTGCAAGACATCGGATGATCCGGTGAGTGCAACTTGTTTGCTTCGAGTTGTTTTGAGTTGATCTTTTGGAATCTTCTTGAGTGACCTCTTTGACACTTGTTTGAAATGATATTATGATGAAGTGTAAGTTTCTTGTGTTGCCAATTTTGATGGAATAGAGTTGTTGTATGAGTTCTTTATTTAGTCTTCATGAGTATCGAATAACCCCTTAGAATAGATCGTTGAGGGGTCTCCATTTGTATCCAATGAGCAGTAGACGGTGTGAATAGATAGTTTATTAACGTTTGATGTGATATACGTGAAACCTTGCATCCACAAACTCATTAGTGATAACGAACGGTTGTCATTAATCACCGAAACCATACCTCACGGGGGCCTAGATGCTTTCAATCTCCCCCTTTTTGGTGATTGATGACAACACAACGAGTAGAGCATAGAGTTAATGGAATTAAAAACGCAATGCTCAAAAAGAAAATATAACAAGTACAAAATGCAACACAAGTGGCTTGAAGGCTCAAATAATAAACAATAAAGCGTAAGAGCACAAAAAGTAGCACCCAAAGTACAATAATAGCAAATAATAACAGACATTCTCAAAGATAACAATGAGCAGCAAAGGGATAGACACTCCCCCTAAAACCAAGAACTCTCCCTATAACTGAGCTAACCTCCCCCTGACTCTAACTCTTCTCCCCCTTTGGCATCAAGACACCAAAAAGGGAAGTCGAGTCCCTACGACTCAGGCGCGCTCCTGGCGATGGTGAAGCGGTCGGCGTCGACGGTGCTGTCGTCGGAGCTGCTGGAGGTAGAGGTCGCTGGTGCTGGAGCTGGAGCGGGAGGAGCTGCTGGGGGATCCGCTGAGACTGCTGGCGCCGGTGGAGGTACTGCAGGAAGAGGTGAGGCCTGGAGCGACGTCGGTGGTAGTACTGGAGCTGGTGCCAGTGGGGGTGCACCTGGAGCCTGACTGAGTCCCAAGTGCTGAGGTGGAAAAGCCACTCCAGTCTGCTGGTAGAGGTTGGTGACCAACCCCAGGATGCCCAACAGCATCTGCTGAGTCTGCTGCTGCTGGTCCAGAGTGTGTCGCGTCATCTGATCGACGAGGTTGGTGAACCTGTCGGTGTCCTCTCGCCTCTGACGGGCGATCTCCAGCTGCATCTCCTGCTGCTGCCTCTGAAGCTCCTCCTGTCGAGCTGCCTGCTGTTCCTGCTGCTGAGCCATCCGCTGAAGTAAAGCAGTGAGCTCTGACGGCTGAGTCACCTGAGCCTCTGACACTGGAGGAGGTGAAGGAGGTGGAGCAGCTGAGCCTCCTGCCTCTGCGTCGTGCTGCCTCGGTGAGGGTGGAGCAGCAGGGAAGTACTCCTCGACACTGTCGCTGGTGTCGCTGTCCGACCATACGTGCTGTAGGTCTCCTCCCTGAGCCTCTGCCTGTGCCAGCTCGGCGTCCTCCTGAGTCAGCTCTGCCCAGTCCTCCTCGGACAGTCTGGCTCGAACCTCACGCTCGACGGGACGACCAAGGCGGCGGTCTCCCGGAGTGGGGACTCGGTAGTAGCTGAACCGGGTCACGTGCATCTCCGTCAGCTGAGAGACTCCTGGAGTGTCCTCTGGAACCAGCTGGTGAAGAAGGTGACAGATCCAGTGACCAAAGACCAGCTGTCGTAGCATCCCAACTCCATCGGTGATCACGTCCTCCATCTCGCATATCAGAATATCTATAATGTCGAACTCCATCCCGTTCATCACATAGAACAGGATGGTCTGCTGAAGGCTCGTGAATCCCTCCAAGTAGCCGGACCTCGGCAGCAGGGTACGTCTGAGGACGTGGTGAACTGTCCGGGCTGCTGGGGTGAGAAGAGCTGGCACCCTTGGCTGGTCAGGAGTGAACGTCTGAGTGAACAGACCTCTGATCTCCTCGAAAGGAGGTGCCACTCCTCCAGTCAGTGGCCTCCTCGGCGGGTCTGCGTCTCCGTAGACTATCTGGTGCAGACACGTAGTAGAAAGCTCCACACCGAGAAGTCTGCCCAACAAGTCTCGAGACACGTCGTGGATCCGCCCCATGAACATGAAGTGGATCGAGCGACGACCCTCAGAGACATAGAGTGTCGCGTAGAACACCCTGACCCACTCCTCGACGTAGGCACTCCTCTGGTGTGAGAGCAAATCCACAAGTCCTCTGTATCTCTCAAAGAGGGGCCTGATCCCGTGTCCTGCTGCCACTGCAAGCTGATCCCAGTCAATGCTGTTGTGCTGGAATAGCTTGTGACCCCGACGCCTGTAAGTCTCGTACAAGGACGCCTGTGTCAGGGTCCAAAAACGGGAGTCAACTCGAGAATCTCTAGGCCGCGGGAACCACTCCTCAAGGATCACTGACCATCTGAGCTTCTTCAGTTGCCTAGCCTTTGTCTTCCTGTAGTCGGTGAGTCTGACATCCTCGGCAACACGCACAGCTGTGTCCATCAGGTGGATGGCCCTTTCGGCCTCTCTGTCCTCGGCGCGGTCAGCCGCAGAGGGACGCCGACTAGCCGTAGGGGTCTGTCCACCCCCACGAGTCCTCGGGGTGCGCCGGCGGATAAGTGGCGCCACCTCGGTCTCCTCCTCGTCGGAGCCCTCGGGAGGCACCGGCTGGATCGGAGGCTGCTCCTGCCTCTGCCGGGACTCGCGGATCCGTAAGGAACCGCGATGGCCGCGCTCACGCTCCTCGGCGGCGCGAGCGGCCAACTCCGCACGACGAGTGTCCTTGGACATTTTGCGCTTCTTCGCGGCGGGCTCCTCAATAGCCTTGCCCTTTCCTTTGCGATCGCGACCCATCTTGATGCAATAGAGAGCTAGGGTTAGCGACGGTGAAGGTGCACGACGAAAACAACGAAAGGCGTCGCGCGGCACGGAGCAAACCTTATCGACGAATCAGTGAACCTCGGCGAAACCTTAGCGGAGAGGGTGATGCGTGTCGGCGGCGAGTGGAGGAGAGACGGCGCGCGCGGGAGGCGGCGTGCGCGGGAGAGGCGGTTGTGCGTGGAGGCGGCACCTGGGAGGCTGCGGCGGCCGAAGGGCGGTGGCGGCGGCAGGGAGGCGGCGGCGGCTGAAGGGCGGCGCCTGGGACAGGGAGGCGGCGGCGGCAGGGAGGCGGCGGCGGCCGAGAGGCGGCGGCGGCGTCTGGGAGGCGGCGGCGGCCGAGGGGCGGCGACGGCTGCGCCTGGAGGCGGCGGCGGCGCCTGGAGACGGCGGCGGCGGCTGGGGGGCGTGAGGACGGTGGCGAGGGCATGGGCGGCGACGGAGATCGGAAAAGAGAAGGAAGAAAAACAGGAAGGCGGCCGAGCCGTTTTTAAACTGTTCGGGCAAACCCTAGCCGCGCATAACACACCGGATGGACCGATGATCATCGGAGGATGCATCGGTCGAGTTCAACAGAGAGTTGTTCCAATAACTCTCTTGGAACACCGGATGGACCGACGTTGAGGTGGCGATCATCGGTCGATTTCTGCAGGGCACCAGGAGAACTAAACACCGGATGCTCCGATGTCTTCTGAAATGAACTCATCGGTTGATATGTGACATCTGACTTGAACTGAAGCACCGATTGATCCGATGATCTGCTGGCCCTGGCATCGGATAATCCGATGACTACAGAAAACCTAAGACTGCCCATATGTGTCCTTGGACTTAAACACATAAAGATAAGGATGGGTCCTCGGACTTTTTGGGCAACTCCTAACCTCTAATATAAGTCTTTAAATATAGTGCCACATATTGGCTAAGCCCTTAAGCAAAGAGAACACACAAGGTTAAGAGTGAAACCATGAAAATGTAAGGCCCATGCTTTGTGAGCTAGAGTATAGAAAACTTCTATCTCTTTAAAGAATGTACCTTTAGAATTTTGCTTTATCGACATCATATGAGTTGAGATATTGCATTTTGAACAAGTCTCCTTCTCATGATGTGGTTTCCCTTTGTGACAATCTACCGTATGCAATGCCAACCAAAATGATGCAAGATATTGAATGAGTGCAAGTCTTTATGGCAGGAATCATGCAAGGAGTAATGTAAATCTATCTTGCCAAGTTTAAACCTGCCAAAGGCTTCCTCAGGAAAAGCTATTTCTAGCTTGCCCCTATCCTTTGGGAGTTAGACAAGACCTATTTGATGTGCAACCTTACATGAACATGGCAACCTACATGACGTTAGATGCATCTAGCACATTTAATTCACTTCTTAGTCTAGAAAAAGTTTTCTCATCAAGTGGTTTAGTGAAGATATCCGCCAATTGTTCTTCGGACCTTACACCTTGCAAAGAGATGTCTCCTTTAGCCTCATGGTCCCGCAAGAAGTGATGGCGAATATCAATGTGCTTAGTGCGGGAGTGTTGAACGGGGTTTCTAGCTATCTTAACCGCACTTTCATTGTCACAAAGGAGAGTCACACAATCAAACTTAATTCCAAAGTCCAAAAGGGTTTGCTTCATATATAGAATTTGGGCACAACATGCACCGGCCGCTATATATTCTGCCTCCACGGTGGACAAAGCCACGGAGTTTTGCTTTTTGCTCGACCAGGATACTAGGGAACGCCCAAGTAAGTGGCACCCACCGGATGTACTCTTGCGATCCACATGGCATCCGGCAAAGTCCGAATCCGAGTAACCCAAGAGATGAAAACTAGCGTTCTTGGGGTACCACAAACCTACACTTGGGGTATGCTTGAGATACCTAAGTATCCTAAAGACAGCCTTACGATGCGATTCTTTAGGTGCCGCTTGAAAGCGAGCACACAAGCACACACTAAACATGATATCGGGCCTAGATGCGGTAAGATATAATAATGAACCAATCATGGAACGGTAATGAGATTGATCAATAGGTTTACCGTCCATGTCCGCGTCGAGATGACAATTTGTTGCCATTGGAGTACTTCTTGAGCTGCAATCTTCCATTTCAAACTTCTTCAAGAGGTCTTTGGTGTACTTTTCTTGGTAGATGAAAGTCCCCTCTTGAAGTTGCTTGATTTGAAATCCTAGGAAGAAATTGAGTTCTCCAATCATTGACATCTCGAACTCCCTAGACATCATGGTGCCAAACTCAAGACTAAGAGATTTGTTAGTTGAGCCAAAAATAATGTCATCAACGTAAATTTGACAAAGAAATAAGTCCCCGTTGATGTTTTTGGTAAAAAGTGTAGTGTCCACCCTCCCGATCTTGAATCCTTGCATGACTAGGAAATCCCTAAGACGTTCATACCATGCCCTAGGTGCTTGCTTGAGCCCGTAGAGCGCCTTGTGTAACCTATACACATGGTTAGGATTCCTCGGATCTTCAAACCCGGGAGGTTGCTCAACGAAAACAAGCTCGTTAATATAACCATTGAGGAAGGCACTTTTCACATCCATTTGATAAAGCATAATATTGTGATGTGAAGCAAAAGCAAGGAGTATACGAATAGCTTCTACCGTGCGACCGGGGCAAATGTCTCTCCAAAATCTAGTCCTTCAACTTGTGAAAAACCCTTGGCCACAAGCCTTGCCTTGTTGCGGACCACCACGCCATTCTCGTCTTGTTTGTTGCGGTACACCCACTTCGTTCCGATGACGTTCTTGTCCTTAGGTCGCTCCTCCAATACCCAAACTTTATTGCGGGTGAAGTTGTTGAGTTCTTCTTGCATAGCCATCACCCAATTGGGATCTTGGAGTGCTTCCTCAATATTTGTGGGTTCTACACACGAAACAAAAGAGTAGTGCTCACAAAATGAAGCAACATGGCGAGAACGAGCACTTACTCCCCTTGACGGACTTCCGATGATTTGATCCATCGGATGTGCCTTGGAGACGCGCCCATGCCTCATAAGAGGTTGTGAGGCACTTAGTGGTGGTGAGGCATCTTGCTCGTCTTGTGGTTGGACTTGACCTTGGACTTCTTCTTCTTGTTGTTGTTGTGTGGCATGTGAATCTTGCATTGGCAATGGATCATTTTTCTCTTCTTCTTCATCAATTTGAGGCGCCATGGAGGTGTTGATGTTGGAACTTGAGGCTCCCCCTTGATCATGGCTCTCCTCAACTTCGGGCTTGATGTCTCCTATGGTCATGTTCTTCATAGCTTCTCGTAGAGGCTCATCATCTATATCATCATGACCAAAACTCTCCTCTTGGGAGCCATTAGTCTCATCAAACTCAACATCACAACTTTCTTCAACTAACCCAGAGGTTTAGTTGAATACTCGATATGCTTTTGAGTTTGACGCATAACCAAGAAAGATACCAACATCACACCTTCTTTCAAACTTACCGAGCCTTTTCTTGCGGTAGATGTAGCACTTGCACCCGAAGACTCGGAAGTAGGAGATGTTGGGCTTTCTCCCAATGAGGAGCTCATATGGGGTCTTTTGAAGTAGTCGATGAAGGTAGACCCTATTTGCGGCATGACACGCCGTGTTGATTGCTTCGGCCCAAAACTTCTCCGACGTGCCATAGTCATCAAGCATTGCTCTTGCAAGGGTGATGAGAGTTTTGTTCTTCCTTTCAACGACACCATTTTGTTGAGGGGTGTATGTGGCCGAAAACTCGTGCTTCACGCCTTCACGATCACACCACTCCCCGATGTTGTAGTTCTTGAACTCGGTGCCGTTGTCACTCCGAACCTTGATGATGGGAAGTTGAAATTACCTTTGAGCTCGTTTAGCGAAGGTCTTGAAGATTTCCGGAGTTTCACCCTTGTCACCTAGGAACAATGTCCAAGCATAGCGAGAGTAGTCATCAACAATAACAAGACAATAGAGGTTACCGCCAAGGCTTTGATACGTGGACGGTCCGAAGAGGTCCATGTGAAGTAGTTCAAGTGGCTTGGAGGTTGACACCATTGTCTTCAACGGATGGTGTGAGGCAACTTGCTTCCCGGCTTGACATGCACTACAAAGCTTGTTCTTCTCAAATGTGACATCCTTCACGCCGGTCACCATCCCAAGCTTGAATGACTTCTTGAGCTTGCTCATCCCAATGTGAGCAATGCGTCGATGCCATAGCCATCCCAAACTGGTCTTGGTGAAAAGACAAGTGGTCAAGCTAGCATCCTTGTTGGAGAAGTCCACCAAGTAAAGATGTCCATGCCGAAAACCTTTGAATATTAGTTCTTTGCTTGACTCACTAGTCACCACAACACCATTCTTGTCAAATGTGCATGTTAGTCCAAGATCACATAATTGTGCAATAGAGAGTAAATTAAAGCTAAGAGACTTAACGTAAAGCACATTAGAGATGGACAAATCATGAGAAATAGCAATTTTACCCAAACCAATTACCTTCCCCTTTGAGTTATCACCAAAGGTGACTTGTTCATGATTGCCGGGGTTTTCTATGGAGGTGAACATACCATCATTGCCGGTCATATGTTGAGTGCACCCACTATCGAGTACCCAATGCTTTCCTCCGGCTTTGTAGTTCACCTACACACATGAAGTTAGTTTTTGAGTTTAGGAACCCAAGCCAACTTAGGTCCTTGTATGTGTGATACAAGTGATTTTGGAACCCAAAGTTGCTTGGGGAGCTTCCCCTTCATGCCCTTGATGTCTTTGCCGATGAACCTTGCCTTCACCTTTCCACCTACTTTGCTCAATAGATAGTGATAATTATTGAAAGTAGATTTGTAGTTAGGAGGCAATTTGGGAGAAGGGCGGTTGGGAAGAGGACACTCCCTCGTGTGATGTCCGGTGACCTCACAATGTTGGCAATAGGAACCAACTTCCTTGATGAAGCTTGTCCTAAGCTCCGGTGAGGGCACCTTTCCTTTGTTGGGCACCGGGAATGATCCAAGTCCCCTCTTGTGGAAGCCTTTAGATTGTTGGTAGAGGATTTCCTTGTGCTTGTCCTCCCCCTTAGAAAGTCTTGCCACACTAGTGCGAAGACTTTCAATTTCGTCCATTAGCTCCTTCTCCCTAAGGCTTGCTTTCAAAGGCAAAGACTTATCCAAACCATTAGTGGCATGTGAATTAGATGATATTTTGCCATCAAGGGTTTCTTTCTTTGTGTTTTTCAATTTAAGTTCAATAGCTTCATAAGCACGGTTAAGCACTTCATGTTCTTGAACCAACTCATTGTGCTTTGCCAAGAGTGCTAAGTTAGCTAAGTCAAGCTCATGATACTTAAGCTTGATTGTAGCATTTTCATCCTCGATTTGTTTGACATTTGATTTGAGCGTGTCATGCTCTTTAAGTATGATTACATACTTGTCACGCAAATCGAGGTTAGCACTTTCAAGCTTAGCACGAGCTAGCTCAAGAGCCTTAACCTTAGCCTTTTCCCTTTTTATCATGGCATGATATTCACTAATCATGGATGCTAATTCATCGGGCGAAAGCTCCTCATCATCATCGCTAGAGTCTTCACATACCTTTGAGTTACCTTTCGCCATTAGGCACATAGGAGGTGGATGAAGAGGTGAGTCATTCTTGTTGACGATGGCGAGGCCCGCCAAGTTTTCTTCATCTTCACTATCTTCGTCGCTTGACTCTTCATCCGTGATCCATTCATTTGCTTCACACATGAAGACCTTTTGAGGCCCTCTTCTTTTCTTTGGAAAGAGCTTGGTTTTCTTGCCTTTGTCAAATTTCTTCTTTCCAAAGGAGCGCTTGGGCTTGACCTCCTCTTCATTATCACTTTCTTCTAGCTTGTGATGCTTGCCAATTTCCTTTCTTTTGTCCGGTCTTGGACAGTCATATGATATGTGCCCTAGATCACCACAATTGTAGCACGTCTTGTTTTCATCTTTTCTTGGCAAGAAGGCTTTCTTTTTGGGATCAAAAGAGTATCCCTTCTTTGCAATCTTGGAGTTGAGGCGTGAGAATTTTCTCATCATCAAAGCAAGCTCATCATCATCATCTTCGCTTGTTTCTTGCTCTTCTTCACTTGAGCTAGGCTCAACCACTTTCTTCTTCTTGGGAGTTGTCTTCTTGGTTGACGCCTTGAGAGCAATGGTTTTTGATGATGACTCCTCCATCATTCCAAGTACGCTCATTTCATGAGCATGAATTTCTCCAATGAGCTCCGAAACTTCAATGTTGTCTAGTGACTCTTTTTGGAGCATTGAATTGATAATGTTGTACTTGGGCTTGGGTAGAAGCATGAGGATCTTGCGATTTATAAGTCCCTTGCCAAGAGAAGCAATATCAAGTGCGTTAATTTCCTCAATGAGCACATTTAAACGCGAAAACATTTGATTAACGTTTTCATGAGGAAACATCTTAAATTCATCATATTTTGATTTAAGCATGTGATATTTGAGTTCTTTGACACGAGATGAGCCCTCATGTATTTCAACTAGACATGCCCAAATTTCACATGCTTTTTCCTTGCTAGCAATCCTAGCAAAAACATCTTGACTAATGCATTCATATATGGCATTTCTAGCCTTAGCATCCCATTTTAATTGGTCTCCAACATAGTCAAGATTTCCAAACCCCGCATGGGTCGCTTCCCACACTTCGGGAGCAATTGCCTCAAGGTAAGCGCGCATGCGTGCTTTCCAATAAGCAAAATTCTTGCCCTCGAAGGTAGGAACCGAACCCCCATTCTTGGCCATTTTTGCTCTTTAGCGGTGAGGCTAGAATGATCCAATGAGCAACCAAGCTCTGATACCAATTGTAAGGATCGAAACGCCCAAGAGGGGGGGGGTGAATTGGGCTTTTTTTAAATTTTAGAGCAATTTAGAACTTTAATGGTTGAAGCCCAATTCCCTATGCAAACTAACTACGCAAGCAAGAGAGCTAAGTGCGGAATAGTAAAAGCGTAATAGTAAGGGGTGAGGAGAGAAATGCAAACTCCCGCGGAGACTCGGAGACACGGCGATTTTTCCCGTGGTTCGGTAAGATCACAAAAATCTTCCTACGTCCACGTTGTGGCACCCACCGAAGGGTATAGCCACTCCCAAGTCACCAAGACGAGGGAATCCACTATCTTTCTCCGTTTGCCTTCTCCGGCAAGGTGGAGCTCAAGCCTTGTACAATAGTGATCCTCCGGGCTTCCACAAATGCCTTGGTAAGCTCCGGGACGATCTCTTCTTCCTCCAACGTTTACAAGGTGAGAGAAGTCACCAAGACACTCTCTCTCACTAGCCTAGAGATTCCAATCACCAAGAATGGACGCACACAAGCTTCTCTCTAGCTAGACATAACCTATAATTGGAGTTCAATAGGTTTTGAAGTGTGGAAGTGGTAGCTCTTGGTCTTGAATGCTTGAGAATGTGTAGTGAGGCTCAGGAGATCAAGACTTGTCGAAATGGCCGGTTGGAGGGGTATTTATAGCCAGCCCACACGAGATAGCCGTTGGAAAAGTGGGCAGACTTTGTCAGTTAACATCGGATCCTCCGATGCACCCCTTTATATGATCATCGGTCGAATTCCAAATTAGCTGATGTCATGTGTCAGATGTGACCGTTGGATATAACCGTTGGATTTTTTAATCGACCGATGTTACTTCTATTTATCATCGGATGATCCGGTGAGTTGATCTTCAGAATTTGGTCAGAAATATTGTCTCTGTTGAATTTGACCGATGTACACTTACTTTCTCATCGGATGATCCGGTATGTATATCTTCAGAATAACTCAGATATCATCCTTCGGGTGAACTCAACCGATGTGCCACTTCCTTCACATCGGATGATCCGATGAGTACTGGGATCTGAGGTCTTCTTCTTCTGCCAACTCAAACTCGACCGATGTAGTCATTTTGCAAGACATCGGATGATCCGGTGAGTGCAACTTGTTTGCTTCGAGTTGTTTTGAGTTGATCTTTTGGAATCTTCTTGAGTGACCTCTTTGACACTTGTTTGAAATGATATTATGATGAAGTGTAAGTTTCTTGTGTTGCCAATTTTGATGGAATAGAGTTGTTGTATGAGTTCTTTATTTAGTCTTCATGAGTATCGAATAACCCCTTAGAATAGATCGTTGAGGGGTCTCCATTTGTATCCAATGAGCAGTAGACGGTGTGAATAGATAGTTTATTAACGTTTGATGTGATATACGTGAAACCTTGCATCCACAAACTCATTAGTGATAACGAACGGTTGTCATTAATCACCGAAACCATACCTCACGGGGGCCTAGATGCTTTCACACCCTGACCCACTCCTCGACGTAGGCACTCCTCTGGTGTGAGAGCAAATCCACAAGTCCTCTGTATCTCTCAAAGAGGGGCCTGATCCCGTGTCCTGCTGCCACTGCAAGTTGATCCCAGTCAATGCTGTTATGCTGGAATAGCTTGTGACCCCGACGCCTGTAAGTCTCGTACAAGGACGCCTGTGTCAAGGTCCAGAAACGGGAGTCTACTCGAGAGTCCCTAGGCCGCGGGAACCACTCCTCAAGGATCACTGACCATCTGAGCTTCTTCAGTTGCCTAGCCTTTGTCTTCCTGTAGTCGGTGAGTCTGACATCCTCGGCAACACGGACAGCTGTGTCCATCAGGTGGATGGCCCTTTCGGCCTCTCTGTCCTCGGCGCGGTCAGCCGCAGAGGGACGCCGACTCGCCGTAGGAGTCTGTCCACCCCCACGAGTCCTCGGGGTGCGCCGGCGGATGAGAGGCTGCACTTCAGTCTCCTCCTCGTCGGAGCCCTCGGGAGGCACCGGCTGGATCGGAGGCTGCTCCTGCCTCTGCCGGGACTCGCGGATCCGTAAGGAACCGCGATGGCCACGCTCACGCTCCTCGGCGGCACGAGCGGCCAACTCCGCACGACGAGCGTCCTTGGACATCTTGCGCTTCTTCGCAGCGGGCTCCTCGATTGCCTTGCCTTTTCCTTTGCGATCGCGACCCATCTTAATGCAATTTGAGAGCTAGGGTTAGCGACGGTTGAAATTGACGATGAAAAACAACGAAGGACGTCGCGCGGCACGGAGCAAACCTTAACGACGAACGGCAAAGCTCGACGAGACCCTAGCGGAGAGGGTGATGCGAGCCGGCGGCGAGTGGAGGAGGGGAGACGGCGAGGGAGGCGCGGTAGTGCGCGGGAACAGCTGCGGCGCTCGCGGGAGAGCCGGTGACGGCGACTGGAAGGCGGCGCCCGGCGACTGGAGGTGGCGTGCGTGGAGAGGCGGCGGTGGTTGCACCTTGGAGGCGGCGGCGGTGGCCGGGGAGGCGGCGACGGCGGCCCCTGGAAGGCTGCGGCGGCGGCTGGGAGACGGCGCGCGCGGGAGGCGGCGTGCGCGGGAGAGGTGGCGGCGGCGGCGCCTGGGAGCCGGCGGCGGTGGCTGGGAGACGGCGGCGGTGACTGGGAGGCGGAGGCGCGTGGGAGAGGCGACGGCGAGGGCGTCGGGTGGCGGCGGAGGTCGGGAAAGAAGAAGAAAACGGGCGGCGGCCGACCCCCCCTTTTTAAATTGTTGGGCAAACCCTAGCCGCGCATAACACACCGGATGGACCGATGACCATCGGAGGATGCATCGGTCGAGTTCAACAGAGAGCTGTTCCAAAAACTCTCTTTGAACACCGGATGATCCGATGTTCATGTGACGATCATCGGTCGATTTCTGCAGGGCACCAGGAAGGCTGAACATCGGATGCTCCGATGCCTTCTGAAAAGAGCTCATCGGTTGATTTGTGACATCTGACTTGATCTGAGCACTGAGCTGAAGCACCAATTGATCCGATGATCTGCTGGCCCTAGCATCGGATAATCCGATGGCTGCAGAAAATCTAAGACTGCCCATATATGTCCTTGGACTTAAGCACACAAAGATAAGGATTGGTCTTAGGACTTTTTGGGCAACTCCTAACCTCTAATATAAGGCCTTAAATCTAGTGCCACATATTGGCTAAGCCCTTAAGCAAAGAGAACACACAGCGTTAGGAGTGAAACCATGAAAATGTAAGGCCCATGCTTTGTGAGCTAGAGTGTAGAGAATTTCTATCTCTTTAAAGCATGTACCTTTAGAATTTTGCTCTATCCACATCATATGAGTTGAGTTATTGCATTTTGAACAAGTCTCCTTCTCATGATGTGGTTTCCCTTTGTGACAATCTACCGTATGCAATGCCAACCAAAATGATGCAAGATATTGAATGAGTGCAAGTCTATATGGCAGGAATCATGCAAGGCATAATGTATAAATCTATCTTGCCAAGTTTAAACCTGCCAAAGGCTTCCTCAGGAAAAGCTATTTCTAGCTTGCCCCTATCCTTTGGGAGTTAGACAAGACCTATTTGATATGCAACCTTACATGAACATGGCAACTTACATGACGTTAGATGCATCTAGCACATTTAATTCACTTCTTAGTCTAGAAAAAGTTTTCTCATCAAGTGGTTTAGTGAAGATATCCGCCAATTGTTCTTCGGACCTTACACCTTGCAAAGAGATGTCTCCTTTAGCCTCATGGTCCCGCAAGAAGTGATGGCGAATATCAATGTGCTTAGTGCGGGAGTGTTGAACGGGGTTTCTAGCTATCTTAACCGCACTTTCATTGTCACAAAGGAGAGGCACACAATCAAATTTAATTCCAAAGTCCAAAAGGGTTTGCTTCATATATAGAATTTGGGCACAACATGCACCGGCCGCTATATACTCTGCCTCCGCGGTGGACAAAGCCACGGAGTTTTGCTTTTTGCTCGACCAAGATACTAGGGAACGCCCAAGTAAGTGGCACCCACCGGATGTACTCTTGCGATCCACACGGCATCCGGCAAAGTCCGAATCCGAGTAACCCAAGAGATGAAAACTAGCGTTCTTGGGGTACCACAAACCTACACTTGGGGTATGCTTGAGATACCTAAGTATCCTAAAGACAGCCTTACGATGCGATTCTTTAGGTGCCGCTTGAAAGCGAGCACACAAGCACACACTAAACATGATATCGGGCCTAGATGCGGTAAGATATAATAATGAACCAATCATGGAACGGTAATGAGATTGATCAATAGGTTTACCGTCCATGTCCGCGTCGAGATGACAATTTGTTGCCATTGGAGTACTTCTTGAGCTGCAATCTTCCATTTCAAACTTCTTCAAGAGGTCTTTGGTGTACTTTTCTTGGTAGATGAAAGTCCCCTCTTGAAGTTGCTTGATTTGAAATCCTAGGAAGAAATTGAGTTCTCCAATCATTGACATCTCGAACTCCCTAGACATCATGGTGCCAAACTCAAGACTAAGAGATTTGTTAGTTGAGCCAAAAATAATGTCATCAACGTAAATTTGACAAAGAAATAAATCCCCGTTGATGTCTTTGGTGAAAAGTGTAGTGTCCACCCTCCCGATCTTGAATCCTTGCATGACTAGGAAATCCCTAAGACGTTCATACCATGCCCTAGGTGCTTGCTTGAGCCCATAGAGCGCCTTGTGTAACCTATACACATGGTTAGGATTCCTCGGATCTTCAAACCCGGGAGGTTGCTCAACGAAAACAAGCTCGTTAATATAACCATTGAGGAAGGCACTTTTCACATCCATTTGATAAAGCATAATATTGTGATGTGAAGCAAAAGCAAGGAGTATACGAATAGCTTCCAACCGTGCGACCGGGGCAAATGTCTCTCCAAAATCTAGTCCTTCAACTTGTGAAAAACCCTTGGCCACAAGCCTTGCCTTGTTGCGGACCACCACGCCATTCTCGTCTTGTTTGTTGCGGTACACCCACTTCGTTCCGATGACGTTCTTGTCCTTAGGTCGCTCCTCCAATACCCAAACTTTATTGCGGGTGAAGTTGTTGAGTTCTTCTTGCATAGCCATCACCCAATTGGGATCTTGGAGTGCTTCCTCAATATTTGTGGGTTCTACACACGAAACAAAAGAGTAGTGCTCACAAAATGAAGCAACATGGCGAGAACGAGCACTTACTCCCCTTGACGGACTTCCGATGATTTGATCCATCGGATGTGCCTTGGAGACGCGCCCATGCCTCATAAGAGGTTGTGAGGCACTTGGTGGTGGTGAGGCATCTTGCTCGTCTTGTGGTTGGACTTGACCTTGGACTTCTTCTTCTTGTTGTTGTTGTGTGGCATGTGAATCTTGCATTGGCAATGGATCATTTTTCTCTTCTTCTTCATCAATTTGAGGCGCCATGGAGGTGTTGATGTTGGAACTTGAGGCTCCCCCTTGATCATGGCTCTCCTCAACTTCGGGCTTGATGTCTCCTATGGTCATGTTCTTCATAGCTTCTCGTAGAGGCTCATCATCTATATCATCATGACCAAAACTCTCCTCTTGGGAGCCATTAGTCTCATCAAACTCAACATCACAACTTTCTTCAACTAACCCGGAGGTTTGGTTGAATACTCGATATGCTTTTGAGTTTGACGCATAACCAAGAAAGATACCAACATCACACCTTCTTTCAAACTTACCGAGCCTTTTCTTGCGGTAGATGTAGCACTTGCACCCGAAGACTCGGAAGTAGGAGATGTTGGGCTTTCTCCCAATGAGGAGCTCATATGGGGTCTTTTGAAGTAGTCGATGAAGGTAGACCCTATTTGCGGCATGACACGCCGTGTTGATTGCTTCGGCCCAAAATTTCTCCGACGTGCCATAGTCATCAAGCATTGCTCTTGCAAGGGTGATGAGAGTTTTGTTCTTCCTTTCAACGACACCATTTTGTTGAGGGGTGTATGTGGCCGAAAACTCGTGCTTCACGCCTTCACGATCACACCACTGCCCAATGTTGTAGTTCTTGAACTCGGTGCCGTTGTCACTCCGGACCTTGATGATGGGAAGTTGAAATTCCCTTTGAGCTCGTTTAGCGAAGGTCTTGAAGATTTCCGGAGTTGCACCCTTGTCACCTAGGAACAATGTTCAAGCATAGCGAGAGTAGTCATCAACAATAACAAGACAATAGAGGTTACCGCCAAGGCTTTGATACGTGGACGGTCCGAAGAGGTCCATGTGAAGTAGTTCAAGTGGCTTGGAGGTTGACACCATTGTCTTCAACGGATGGTGTGAGGCGACTTGCTTCCCGGCTTGACATGCGCTACAAGGCTTGTTCTTCTCAAATGTGACATCCTTCACGCCGGTCACCATCCCAAGCTTGAATGACTTCTTGAGCTTGCTCATCCCAATGTGAGCAATGCGCCGATGCCATAGCCATCCCAAACTAGTCTTGGTGAAAAGACAAGTGGTCAAGCTAGCATCCTTGTTGGAGAAGTCCACCAAGTAAAGATGTCCATGCCGAAAACCTTTGAATATTAGTTCTTTGCTTGACTCACTAGTCACCACAACACCATTCTTGTCAAATGTGCACGTTAGTCCAAGATCACATAATTGTGCAATAGAAAGTAAATTAAAGCTAAGAGACTTAACGTAAAGCACATTAGAGATAGACAAATCATGAGAAATAGCAATTTTACCCAAACCAATTACCTTCCCCTTTGAGTTATCACCAAAGGTGACTTGTTCATGATTGCCGGGGTTTTCTATGGAGGTGAACATACCATCATTGCCGGTCATATGTTGAGTGCACCCACTATCGAGTACCCAATGCTTTCCTCCGGCTTTGTAGTTCACCTACACACATGAAGTTAGTTTTTGAGTTTAGGAACCCAAGCCAACTTAGGTCCTTGTATATGTGATACAAGTGATTTTGGAACCCAAAGTTGCTTGGGGAGCTTCCCCTTCATGCCCTTGATGTCTTTGCCGATGAACCTAGCCTTCACCTTTCCACCTACTTTGCTCAATAGATAGTGATAATCATTGAAAGTAGATTTGTAGTTAGGAGGCAATTTGGGAGAAGGACGGTTGGGAAGAGGACACTCCCTCGTGTGATGTCCGGTGACCTCACAATGTTGGCAATATGACCCAACTTCCTTGATGAAGCTTGTCCTAAGCTCCGGTGAGGGCACCTTTCCTTTGTTGGGTACCGGGAAGGATCCAAGTCCTCTCTTGTTGAAGCTTTTCGCTTGTTGGTAGAGGATTTCCTTGTGCTTGTCCTCCCCCTTAGAGAGTCTTGCCACACTAGTGCGAAGACTTTCAATTTCGTCCATTAGCTCCTTCTCCCTAGGGCTTGCTTTCAAAGGCAAAGACTTATCCAAAACATTAGTGGCAAGTGAATTAGATGATATTTTGCCATCAAGGGTTTCTTTCTTTGTGTTTTTCAATTCAAGTTCAATAGCTTCATAAGCACGGTTAAGCACTTCATGTTCTTGAACCAACTCATTGTGCTTTGCCAAGAGTGCTAAGTTAGCTAAGTCAAGCTCATGATACTTAAGCTTGATTGTAGCATTTTCATCCTCGTTTTGTTTGACATTTAATTTGAGCGTGTCATGCTCTTTAAGTATGGTTACATACTTGTCATGCAAATCGAGGTTAGCACTTTCAAGCTTAGCACGAGCTAGCTCAAGAGCCTTAACCTTAGCCTTTTCCCTTTTTATCATGGCATGATATTCACTAATCATGGATGCTAATTCATCGGGTGAAAGCTCCTCATCATCATCGCTAGAGTCTTCACATACCTTTGAGTTACCTTTCGCCATTAGGCACATAGGAGGTGGACGAAGAGGGGAGTCATTCTTGTTGACGATGGCGAGGCCCGCCAAGTTTTCTTCATCTTCACTATCTTCGTCGCTTGACTCTTCATCCGTGATCCACTCATTTGCTTCACACATGAAGACCTTTTGAGGCCCTCTTCTTTTCTTCATCTAGCTTGTGATGCTTGCCAATTTCCTTTCTTTTGTCCGGTCTTGGACAGTCATATGATATGTGCCCTAGATCGCC
Organism: Neostapfia colusana; assembly: GCA_030760725.1. Lineage (NCBI taxonomy): Eukaryota > Viridiplantae > Streptophyta > Magnoliopsida > Poales > Poaceae > Neostapfia > Neostapfia colusana. The sequence goes on from JASWHV010000001.1 coordinate 111,142,899, forward strand.
ACAATTGTAGCACGTCTTGTTTTCATCTTTTCTTGGCAAGAAGGCTTTCTTTTTGGGATCAAAAGAGTATCCCTTCTTTGCAATCTTGGAGTTGAGGCGTGAGAATTTTCTCATCATCAAAGCAAGCTCATCATCATCATCTTCGCTTGTTTCTTGCTCTTCTTCACTTGAGCTAGGCTCAACCACTTTCTTCTTCTTGGGAGTTGTCTTCTTGGTTGACGCCTTGAGAGCAATGGTTTTTGATGATGACTCCTCCATCATTCCAAGTACGCTCATTTCATGAGCATGAATTTCTCCAATGAGCTCCGAAACTTCAATGTTGTCTAGTGACTCTTTTTGGAGCATTGAATTGATAATGTTGTACTTGGGCTTGGGTAGAAGCATGAGGATCTTGCGATTTATAAGTCCCTTGCCAAGAGAAGCAATATCAAGTGCGTTAATTTCCTCAATGAGCACATTTAAACGCGAAAACATTTGATTAACGTTTTCATGAGGAAACATCTTAAATTCATCATATTTTGATTTAAGCATGTGATATTTGAGTTCTTTGACACGAGATGAGCCCTCATGTATTTCAACTAGACATGCCCAAATTTCACATGCTTTTTCCTTGCTAGCAATCCTAGCAAAAACATCTTGACTAATGCATTCATATATGGCATTTCTAGCCTTAGCATCCCATTTTAATTGGTCTCCAACATAGTCAAGATTTCCAAACCCCGCATGGGTCGCTTCCCACACTTCGGGAGCAATTGCCTCAAGGTAAGCGCGCATGCGTGCTTTCCAATAAGCAAAATTCTTGCCCTCGAAGGTAGGAACCGAACCCCCATTCTTGGCCATTTTTGCTCTCTAGCGGTGAAGCTAGAATGATCCAATGAGCAACCAAGCTCTGATACCAATTGTAAGGATCGAAACGCCCAAGAGGGGGGTGAATTGGGCTTTTTAAAATTTTAGAGCAATTTAAAACTTTAATGGTTGAAGCCCAATTCCCTATGCAAACTAAGTACGCAAGTAAGAGAGTTAAGTGCGGAATAGTAAAAGCGTAATAGTAAGGGGTGAGGAGAGAAATGCAAACTCCCGCGGAGACTCGGAGACACGGCGATTTTTCCCATGGTTCGGTAAGATCATAAAAATCTTCCTACGTCCACGTTGTGGCACCCACCAAAGGGTATAGCCACTCCCAAGTCACCAAGACGAGGGAATCCACTATCTTTCTCCGTTCGCCCTCTCCGGCAAGGTGGAGCTCAAGCCTTGTACAATAGTGATCCTCCGGGCTTCCACAAACACCTTGGTAAGCTCCGGAGTGATCTCTTCTTCCTCCAACGTTTACAAGGTCAGAGAAGTCACCAAGACACTCTCTCTCACTAGTCTAGAGATTCCAATCACCAAGAATGGACGCACATAAGCTTCTCTCTAGCTAGATATAACCTATAGTTGGATTACAAGAGGTTTTGAAGTGTGGAAGTGGTAGCTCTTGGTCTTGAATGCTTGAGAATGTGTAGTGAGGCTCAGGAGATCAAGACTTCTCGAAATGGCCGGTTGGAGGGGTATTTATAGCCAGCCCACACGAGATAGCCGTTGGAAAAGTGGGCAGACTTTGTCAGTTAGCATCGGATCCTCCGATGCACCCCTTTATATGATCATCGGTCGAATTCCAAATTAGCTGATGTCACGTGTCAGATGTGACCGTTGGATATAACCGTTGGATCTTTTAATCGACCGATGTTACTTCAATTTATCATCGGATGATCCGGTGAGTTGATCTTCAGAATTGGGTCAGAAATATTGTCTCTGTTGAATTTGACCGATGTACACTTACTTCCTCATCGGATGGTCCGGTGTGTATATCTTCATAATAACTCAGATATCAACCTTCGGGTGAACTCAACCGATGTGCCACTTCCTTCACATCGGATGATCCGATGAGTACTGGAATCTGAGGTCTTCTTCTTCTGCCAACTCAAACTCGACCGATGTAGTCATTTTGCAAGACATCGGATGATCCGGTGAATGCAACTTGTTTGCTTCGAGTTATTTTGAGTTGATCCTTTGGAATCTTCTTGAGTGACCTCTTTGACACTTGTTTGAAATGATATTACGGTAAAGTGTAAGCTTCTTGTGTTGCCAATTTCGATAGAATGGATTTGTATGAGTTCTTCATATCGAATGACCCCTTAGAATAGATCGTTGAGGGGTCTCCATTTGTATCCAATGAGCAGTAGATGGTGTGAATAGATAGTTCATTAACGGTTGATGTGATATATGTGAAACCTCGCATCCACAAACTCATTAGTGATAACGAACGGTTGTCATTAATCACCAAAACCATATCTCACGGGGGCCTAGATGCTTTCACTTCCGCTGCATAGAAATAAGATTTCCGCTGTGAGATTTGACTTCCGCTGCCAAGCTGAGTCCAAGACTCATGAAACCTTGTAATAAACTCTGTTATTCGTGGTTATATATATTCTGAAATTCAGTTTGTGGATGATGTGTATATGTGTGATGAACATCCTGGGCACACATATGCATCAGTTCTCGGTTCCGTTGTTTTTCCACAAAATTGAGGGAGTCACAGCTTCCCACCAAGGCGATTTGGGCCTCCACCCCTTATTTCGCTTTATACGACACCACCCCTCTTTACGACCATCTTTGAGTTTTCAGGTGTTCTTGCTACCCTAATCTTTCTGCCACCGCCCCACATAAGCTTGCGCCTCACTCGACACGTTGTGTTTTCCTCGGATATTCCCTTGATCATAAGGGATATCGGTGCCTTGATCTCACCACTCACCGCCTCTTGATCTCTCAACACGTCGTCTTCGACGAGTCCTCCTTTCCTTTCTCCACCGCCTCTTCCGGTTCCACCGCAGAGCTAGATCCTCTTTTTCTTACTAACTGTGAGGCTGCTCCTCCCTAGCTGCCTTGGCCTCTTTCTTCTGCAGACACGACACGTGCTGCGCCATGCGCGGCCTCGGAGCCCCTGATGTCACCTGTTGCGCCACGTGCGGCATCAGCGTCCCTGACGTCGCACGTTGCACCTCGTGTGCCTCCGACGTCACCAGCTGCGCCACGCGTGGCCTCGGCGTCCCCGACGTCACCTGCTGCGAGCCCGACATCCTCGACGTCGCTAATCACGCCATGTGCGACCCCGACGTCCCCAGTGTCAACAGCTGCGCCACGCGAGCCTTCGGCATCCCCGACGTCACCGCCCGCATCTCCTGCGACCCCGACTTCTCGGTTCACCAACCCCTCACTTGTCTACCAGCGACAAGCACGGGTTGGTGCCCCAGCTCCAGTTGCGCCTCGCGCGGCACCAGAGTCCCCCGCGTCACTCGCCACGCCACGCGCGGCCACGAGACCCGTTCTTGTCTATCAGCGACGGGATCGGGGTGGTGCTCTGGCTCCTGCTCGTTCCGAGGCCCTGGTGTACCATCCTCCTATGCTCCACAGGGACCCGAGTCACGTTCACCCGATGGTGACTCGACGTGCTGTTGGGGCCCTCCAATCGGTTCAGCGCTTCTCCGGGGTCGTCTTCTCATCGATGACGTCTCCACCGTCCAACTCTTCTTCGATCTCGCCCATATCGACTTCCGTCTGTAGCGCCCTCATCGATCCACACTAGTGTCACACTATGGAGGAAGAGTATTTGGCCCTGCTTGCCAACCGGACCTAGGACATGGTTCCCTGTCTCGGTCATGGCAATGTTGTCACGAGCAAGTGGGTATTCACACATAAAAAGAAGGCACATGGTACCTTGGGGAGGTACAAGGCTTGATGGGTACTTCGGGGCTTCACTCAGCACCCTGGAGTCGACTACAATGAGACCTTCAGTCCGGTAGTGAAGTCGGCAACGGTTCGTACCATTCTGTCGCTGGCTCTCTCGCGTTCTTGGCACATCCACCAGTTGGATGTGAAGAACGCATTCCTCCACGACACTCTGACAGAGACAATGTATTGCAGTCAGCCGACAGGGTTTATTGAGTCAGCCACTCAGATAAGGTCTGTAAGGTGAACAAGTCCCTGTATGGTCTGAAGCAGGCACCTCGAGCCTGGTATAGCCGGTTCGCCTATTTCTTGGTCTCGTTGGGCTTCCTTGAGGCCAAGTCGGACACTTTGTTGTTTGTTTATCGATGTGACAGTGACACTGTCTACCTCCTACTGTACATCGATGATATTATACTGATAGCATCCAGTCTGGCTCTCCTTCAGCGCACTATCTCTGCCTTACAGCAGGAGTTCGCTATGAAGGACTTGGGTTACCTTCACCACTTCCTGAGTATTGCGGTCGAGGACCAACCAGGTGGCCTGTTCCTTCACCAGCGATAGTACTGCCTGGACATCCTCCAGCGAGTGGGCACGGCTGAGTGCAAGCCGTGCTCCACCCCGGTGGACACCCAGGCGAAGGTCTCCGCTTCCGACTGGATACTCGTCACTGACTTGACTACTTACAAGAGTCTTGCAGGTTCCCTCCAGTACCTCACCTTCACCAGGCCGGATATCTCCAACGCAGTTCAGCAGGTATGCCTTCACATGCATGACCCGTGGGAGCCGCACCTCATCGCTGTGAAGCGGATTCTTTGGTACTTGCGCGGCACCCTCGACTATGACCTCCTCCTTCGGCGTGACTCGGCCTCCGAGTTGGTCGTGTACACCTACGCTAACTGGGCAGGCTGCCCGGACACTCGTCGATCTACCTCTGGTTACGCCGTCTTCCTGGGCGGCAACCTCGTCTCCTAGTCCTCGAAGCGGCAGCACGTGGTATCACGCTCAAGTGCTGAGGCGGAGTACCGCGCCGTGGCCAACGACATGGTTGAGGCTTCCTGACTTCAGCAGCTACTTCAGGAGCTCCACCCTCCCATCACCCGGAGCACTCTAATCTACTGTGACAACGTCAGTGCCCTCTACCTCTCCACCAACCCTGTCCAGCATCAGCGCACGAAGCATGTGGAGATCGACCTCTACTTTGTTCGTGAGCGGGTTGCACGTGGTGAGATTCGGGTGCACCACGTTCCGACGACGGTCACAGTTCGTCGACATCTTCACGAAGGGCCTCCCGTCGTCGCTGTTGTCTATGTTTCGGTCCAGTCTCAACATCTGTTGTGGCTAGATGTTGGGACTGCGAAGGTGTTAGACTGTGTAATTAGATGTGCCATTAGGGGCATTTTAGTCATTAGGTTGTCATTAGGGTTAATGGCAGTTTAGTCCTTTTTCACCCTTGATGACCCTATATATTTGTACCCCCTTGACACCTGATTAATCAATTCATTAATCATCCTCTAATAGTTGGGAATTGTAGTACGCCTTTATAAGTCTCATTTGCCATCATAATCTCATTTGGCAAATTAGTTCGTGAGATCAATATTTTCTTGACTGTGTCCTGCATAGAATAGTTGAGCAGGTCATTTCTCAGCAAACACCCGACTGTCTGGTAGGGTAAAGCTGCAAGTATCAGTGTAGATGGTCTAATGTCAACCAGTAAATATCAACATTGTCACCCCCCCCCCCCTCTCATTTTTAAGTGAAGACGCTGGGACATCTTTAGCTACTACGAAACAGGCAACCTCAGCTTTGATCAACTGGTCCTTGGGAGGGCTATGTTCAAGAGCTTTGATATAATGTCGACTGCTGAGTACTGACACACCAACAGCAGCTGAAGCCATCTCCTCAGGATTTTCCAGATTTCGAGTTCATACTTTCAGGCAAACAACAACAAAAAAATAACACGAAATAATCACAATGACTTTATTTTACTTTTCATGTACTAGTATTGCAGTTACTGAATTCAGAAACCCCACCAGCAAATGATCCACCTGATGCAGAAGCGAAATATATGCAGTATCCGATAACTGCGCCACAGGAATACAGGATCGATTGCTTGCCAGCAGTGGCTGGTACCACCTCAGGTCCATGAGTTTGTTCCTCTAAGACGAACCCCAATTAAATTGCTGAGAGCGCAATAAACATGCACAAGAAAGCAGACGCGTGAATTTTTTTTAAGAGTAGCAGCACCGGAGGCGAAACACACCAGCATTCCCATACCGCAAGTTTGCGAGGGTCACGCACTATACCGTGGGGGCATGTACGCATCATCTGACGGAGCCGCACCCGAGGGAAACGCTCGATCGTTCTCGCCATCGCCATCGGAACCTGCACTCGCCGCCGCTGCCTGCCAACCCCGAGCGAACGATGCGCCGGGCAATCAGCAGGCGGCAAGTGGTTCGGCGCGATGAACGGGCCCACCCGATCTCGGTCGCTCCCCCGCCGCCCGCTCGTCGGTTGCGTATGCATCTCGGTCCAGTCTCAACGTCTATTGTAGCTAGATGTTGGGACTGCGAAGGTGTTAGACTGTGTAATTAGATGTGCCATTAGGGGCATTTTAGTCATTAGGTTGTCATTAGGGTTAATGGCAGTTTAGTCCTTTTCACCCTTGATGGCCCTATATATTTATACCCCCTTGACACCTGATTAATCAATTCATTAATCCTCCTCTAATAGTTGGGAATTGTAGTACGCCTTTATAAGTCTCATTTGCCATCATAATCTCATTTGGCAAATTAGTTCGTGAGATCAATATTTTCTTGACTGTGTCCTGCATAGAATAGTTGAGCAGGTCATTTCTCAGCAAACACCCGACTGTCTGGTAGGGTAAAGCTGCAAGTATCAGTGTAGATGGTCTAATGTCAACCAGTAAATATCAACATTGTCACCCCCCCCCCTCTCATTTTTAAGTGAAGACGCTGGGACATCTTTAGCTACTACGAAACAGGCAACCTCAGCTTTGATCAACTGGTCCTTGGGAGGGTTATGTTCAAGAGCTTTGATATAATGTCGACTGCTGAGTACTGACACACCAACAGCAGTTGAAGCCATCTCCTCAGGATTTTCCAGATTTCGAGTTCATACTTTCAGGCAAACAACAACAAAAAAATAACACGAAATAATCACAATGACTTTATTTTACTTTTCATGTACTAGTATTGCAGTTACTGAATTCAGAAACCCCACCAGCAAATGATCCACCTGATGCAGAAGCGAAATATATGCAGTATCCGATAACTGCGCCACAGGAATACAGGATCGATTGCTTGCCAGCAGTGGCTGGTACCACCTCAGGTCCATGAGTTCGTTCCTCTAAGACGAACCCCAATTAAATTGCTGAGAGCGCAATAAACATGCACAAGAAAGCAGACGCGTGAATTTTTTTTTAAGAGTAGCAGCACCGGAGGCGAAACACACCAGCATTCCCATACCGCAAGTTCGCGAGGGTCACGCACTATACCGTGGGGGCGTGTACGCATCATCTGACGGAGCCGCACCCGAGGGAAACGCTCGATCGTTCTCGCCATCGCCATCGGAACCTGCAGTCGCCGCCGCTGCCTGCCAACCCCGAGCGAACGATGCGCCGGGCAATCAGCAGGCGGCAAGTGGTTCGGCGCGATGAACGGGCCCACCCGATCTCGGTCGCTCCCCAGCCGCCCGCTCGCCGGTTGCGTATGCATCTCAGTCCAGTCTCAACGTCTGTTGTGGCTAGATGTTGAGACTGCGGAGGTATTAGACTGTATAATTAGATGTGCCATTAGGGGTATTTTAGTCATTAGGTTGTCATTAGGGTTAATGGCAGTTTAGTCCTTTTCACCCTTGATGGCCCTATATATTTGTACCCCCTTGACACCTGATTAATCAATTCATTAATCCTCCTCTAATAGTTGGGAATTGTAGTACGCCTTTATAAGTCTCATTTGCCATCATAATCTCATTTGGCAAATTAGTTCGTGAGATCAATATTTTCTTGACTGTGTCCTGCATAGAATAGTTGAGCAGGTCATTTCTCAGCAAACACCCGACTGTCTGGTAGGGTAAAGCTGCAAGTATCAGTGTAGATGGTCTAATGTCAACCAGTAAATATCAACATTGTCACCCCCCCCCCTCTCATTTTTAAGTGAAGACGCTGGGACATCTTTAGCTACTACGAAACAGGCAACCTCAGCTTTGATCAACTGGTCCTTGGGAGGGCTATGTTCAAGAGCTTTGATATAATGTCGACTGCTGAGTACTGACACACCAACAGCAGCTGAAGCCATCTCCTCAGGATTTTCCAGATTTCGAGTTCATACTTTCAGGCAAACAACAACAAAAAAATAACACGAAATAATCACAATGACTTTATTTTACTTTTCATGTACTAGTATTGCAGTTACTGAATTCAGAAACCCCACCAGCAAATGATCCACCTGATGCAGAAGCGAAATATATGCAGTATCCGAAAACTGCGCCACAGGAATACAGGATCGATTGCTTGCCAGCAGTGGCTGGTACCACCTCAGGTCCATGAGTTCGTTCCTCTAAGACGAACCCCAATTAAATTGCTGAGAGCGCAATAAACATGCACAAGAAAGCAGACGCGTGAATTTTTTTTAAGAGTAGCAGCACCGGAGGCGAAACACACCAGCATTCCCATACCGCAAGTTCGCGAGGGTCACGCACTATACCGTGGGGGCGTGTACGCATCATCTGACGGAGCCGCACCCGAGGGAAACGCTCATCGTTCTCGCCATCGCCATCGGAACCCGCACTCGCCGCCGCTGCCTGCCAACCCCGAGCGAATGATGCGCCGGGCAATCAGCAGGCGGCAAGTGGTTCGGCGCGATGAACGGGCCCACCCGATCTCGGTCGCTCCCCCGCCGCCCGCTCGCCGGTTGCGTATGCATCACCCTATAGCGTCCCTATCAGGATCGGAGCAACTACGAACCAATTTGCGCAGAATATGAGATAAATCCGATAAGGAGGGGAAGCACGAGAGCAAGAACACGATGGAAATTTTGAAAACTATATTTTTTTCCATAGCCCAACGTGTTTCAGGCTGCGTGTTCGGTTAACTAAAACTGATCGGTTTGGTTTTTCAAAAAAAAATTCAAAATTTGGTTATTCAAATCTGAAAACCGAAATAGTACTATGCAAACAAAAAAACCAACACTACCGTGTTTGGTTTCGGTTAAACCAAAAAACCCTAACTTGTCTAGGTCGGCCCGTCAGGGGCTTGGGTGTGGAGGAAAGGAGGCGGGGCGCAGGGTATCAGGGGGGCAGGGCACAGGCCGACGGTGTGCCAGGGCCACAGGACGGGGCGGCGGGGTCGCCTCGATGTAGGCCGGGGCGGCGGGGCGCAGACCGGGTGGCGGAGCGTAGGCCAAGCGGCGAGGCGGCGGGGCACTTGCACAAGCCGGACGGCGAGGCCCTGGCGCGGGGGCAGGCGGCGAGGCGGCGGAGCACTGGCATGAGGCCGGGCGGTGAGGCGGCTGGGCACTGGCGCCGGGGCGTCGGGGTAGCCGAGGAGGGGCGGGGCGTAGGGCGTCGAGACGTCCGGATCGCTGGGTCGGCCGGTCGTGGCCCGGGGGAGGGCACCAGGACGTAGGCCGTCGGGGGCGGGGCGCAGACCGGGCGGCAGTGCGCAACCCAAGGTGCACTGGCGCGGCTGCGCGGGGAGCTTGGGAGGGGCGGCGGGTTGCGGCTTGTGCTCGGATGGGATGAGGGCAGGCGCTCGGGGTCGGGGTTGGCGCTGGGTGTGGCTGGTTTGTTAGGGTTTTTGTTATTTGGGCTTGGCTGGGCTGTTATTTGATGGGGGTGTTTTGTATTTTGATTAACCCAGTTAATCGGAGATGAAAACCGAAATCGAAAAAAATTCGGTTTTTACAAAATGGTAACCAAATTTTTTCCGGTTTAGCTGGTTCAGTTCTTTCGGTTTCGGTTTATTTTACCCAGCCTGAAAGACAAAGGCTTTGTTGTTGTTGTATATTTCTTCCATAGGCTCCAAATCTGTTACAACGGCCAGCTAAATAGCTGCAAATACTTCGTCAACGTCTGGGCCCAAACCCACTCAAAAGAGATTATGGACGCCCGTGGCCCAAATTAGGTTCAATGGGCTTATTTGCTTCACCTTCACACATGTTTTGATAACCCCTAATGCGTAAAAATGAGATATGCATTTAAATAGATGCATGGGTTATTACGTGTATCATGATCCTCGTAAAACACAGTTACATTTTATAACCAATGAGTTATTATCAATATAAAAAATATAATATTTTAGATTTCATCTGTAATATGCTTTGTACAGAAGCATCATGGAGGTATTTATGGTTGAGTGAACGAGTTGATGATGATGGTGTGAATATGATAGGCTTCAGCAAGCAACCAGCCAGATATTACTATCACTTTCTCCTCGAAAGCTCAACCTAGTTTTATGTTCTACTCTCTCTGGTGCACAAAAAATTGTCATTCTACCCAGAAGCCATGAGTGCACAAAAAATTAACCTCGAAGCAGAATCGAAGAGTTTGTCTCGGGAAAAAACGTAATAAACGCATCGTACAGTGCGTGGCTAGAAATTAAACCTGCATGGGAGGCCTGAGAATCAGTGGAGGAGACCAATCAAGCCATTAAAGAGAGTACGATAGTAATGAAAAGAAAAACTATTTAATACTTCCTTAGTATGCGAGAACATGTCCAAAACGATAGTTTTTTATGCACCGGAGGGAGTACTTCACTACGCACATAAGGTTCTTCTCACCTTATTAATTTGCTACCGTTCACCTAAGAGTATTTAACCTCACAAGATGGATGCGAACTTTTAATAAATTACATTTTTAATAAGTAATCAAACACTAGAAAAAAACTATATATATTTAGCATGTGTTTAACATGGCCTGATCGACCGCCGCGTCGGATCAACGCAACAGGACGGCCGGAGGAGCTGGCGGGTTGGGATGAGCCAGCACAAACCATGTTCAGATCTAGAACCACCCTAATAGAAAATATCTTTGCAAAAGTTTGGCAGTTCAAACGTGTCCTGTTCTACATTCTAACACGACAAAAAGATTGTCCCCTTCGTGTCTGCACTTACAAATCCATCCAACTACAGAGTAAAGATCACGCAAACAAAATCCAGATTAGTCACAACGTCAAACTAGGAATAAGAAGCCCCAGAGTCTAACAAAACTAGAATGCCAACTGCAGCTTTCAGTCTTGGCGCAGGTAGCCAAGACAGAGCAAAACGACATGAAGAGAGACGACCAGCTCCGTCCATCTCCACTGCGCCGGCTCCAACCGAAACGCCGAAGAGTGCGACGGCTGCGGCATTGGCGACATCCCAGCGGCTGGTGACAAGGTAACGACTGTCAATGACAAGTTTTTGATAGGCAAGGGTATATGTTGGTTACAGGTTTAACCGAGGCCCAAAGCATACTTACCGTTGCACGTATTGCTGGTGGTAAGGTTCGCAAGGATGGTGAAGGATGTGGTGTTGGTGTACCCAGCGTACGAGCACTTGGTGGTCTCGCAGGTTGAGGTGGAGGAAGTGTTACCAAGGAACATGTCCCCGCACTTGGCGACGGGGCAGGAAGACGAGCTTAATCCTTGTGTTGGCTGGCAGTCCAACCTGAACCAAGGTTACAGTTACAGAGCATTGTGAATTACGAACTGGTTCAGCAAGTATGAGTTTTATGTAGAGTAAGCACTCACTGCCAAGTGCTGGAGCTGCAACCACACATGACACAGTTGTTGGCCGTGAGGATGTTAGTTCCATTCGGAACAAGAAGGTTGCGGTCAGCGGCTGTGTTGCTAATGTTGGAACCGCAGGCTGCACAGAGGAATGCAAAGCATAAGTCACAAATGGAACTCTGAATAATACATAACTGGAAGAAAATGCTGTGTCATATGAAATTAGCCATTACACTTTCTGAACCATCTAAGATTCAAATATAAAGGCTAACATACATCTTATGTTGGCATTGACATATCATTACAACTCAGAAACACGAGGAATGGAAAATACTGGTTAACATGCATTTTAAATTGTGCAATACAGTGAAAAAAAGGCCATTTACAGACGGAGGAGTGATAAGTTTAATGAGAAGTTACAATAACATCTAACTCGGGTTTTATTGCTGCCGTAATCTAATTCAGCTAGTGTTGTAACATTTCGTCCAGACTTCCACCAAAGACAAGGATCTTTTCTTTTCTTTGAGGAATCAAGACAAGGAACCTTGACATCCTCGTGGAATATACCATATGACAAATATAAATGTTCAAAACCTCGGATCCAAATTACAGGATAGATACCCATTACCTAATCGTGGCCGGCAATAGTAGCTAAACAGGTATATCAATCCATTTTTCTACTGTGAACTAGTAAAAATTACAAGAGGCAGGCTGAAAAGCTGAAAGTAGTACTATGAGCCTATCAACCAGATTGCACTCTTTTTCCTCAGTCAAAAAGCACAGACTTTCAAGAAAGGGGAACTGAAAAGCCACTTCTGAACTTTGTAGGGGTAAGGTAGCAGAAACACTAGCTTATACAAAAAGTGAGACAAAAAAGCGATAAAACTTTGCACTCACCAGGAGGCAAAGCATCTCTATGGCATAAAAAAACATTCTATTAGTTGATAAAGAAAAAAATAAAGATAACCCAAACATTTGAAACAGCTGCAATGCATCCTTTGTTTCATTGCATATACTATAGCAAAGAGCTCAACATTTACCCATCTACATCCACTAGCTAAAAGAGCCATTATTCGAAAAGATAATGTAGTAAACGAGCACAAAACGTTCTTGACGGTTTCCCCTTTTTCGAATCACAGAATAAGTTCCTACTTTAGGATGCAGCTGGCTAGAACGAGGTAAAACAACTAGTGGAGAGCATGAATCAATACTGAATGCATGGGCTGCAGAGGAACGCGAGAAGTTCGTACCTCGGAGAGGCACATCAAGAACCTGCCCGGCGAGAAGGCTCTTGGCGTCGGGCACCCGGTTCACGGCAATAATTGTCTCCTCGGTGGTGCCGAACTCCTGCGCGATGCCGGCGACCGAGCTCCCGGAAGGCACGACGTACGTGTAGTGCACGACGGGCTGGCCCCCCACGGGGTCACAGCTGCAGGGCACGGGGATCCATAGCTGCTGTCCGACGGCGACCTTGTTGGGGTCGGATACGTTGTTGGCGGCGGCGATTTCCTGGTAGGTGACGAGGCCCGCGAAGACGCCCCTCGCGATGGCGTCGAGGGTGTCGCCGGCGTGGACGCGGTACGTGGGCCGCTGGAATGTGGCGCCCACGCCGCCGGAGCAGAGGCAGGGCAGGCGGACCCGCAGCGGCGCGGGCGCCGGCGCGTTCTGCGGCGTGGAGAGCGGGAGGCCGTTGGCGGCCAGCAGCGCGCGGTGCGAGCGGAGCTGGAAGAGCGCGCGCACGGTGGCGAACGTGGCGGTGGCGGTGCCGTTGGGCGGGGAGTAGGAGACGAGCGCCTGGCACGTGTTCGCCCGCGGCGCCGTGGAGTTGCACGTGAACCGGGCCGCACGCGCCACCGGGGACAGCCCGGCGAGGAGGCAGAGCAGGAGGGAGAAGGGGAGCAGCGCCATCCTTGCTGCCGCCATGGGGTCGAGCTGCTCAGCTCGGCTTGGATTAGCTAGGTACTACGAGTCCAGGATGAGTGCGCGTGTTACTGTGCGGTTCTTTGGCGTGGTTTTGTTTAAAAGGCCGAATTGGCGCGGAGGTAGAGGGAGTAGAGCAGTGTGCAGCACTGCAGCAGCGAGCAGAGGGCGGTGCTGCCTCGCGGTCAAAGCCGGCCATGGCAGCTGACGCGAGCCGTCCACCGACCGTTGCACGGCCCGGATCATGGCGCTGGGTGCTACGGTGCCAGTAAAAGGACACAGCCACACAGAAGAGGACAGCGGAGCCTAGTGCGGCGTGCGCAAGCGGAGTGGAGGGAGAAGACAAGAGCGGGTGCTCGGCAGGAGGATCCTCTGTGCTCGGTGCCCGCTCTAGCTCGACATGCAACCTGTGTCCTCCGACGAGGGGGGTGGCGGCATCCGGCACGCAGGTCCGCAGCCCTCGCGGTGAAAGTGGATTTGCTTTTTTCCTTGCCATGGCCCGGCCCCGCGCCGCCACAACAGGACGCCCGATCCCATCCATCCGTGTGACGGCCCGTGGCCACCGGCTTGCGAATGCAGATGCGTGAGCTTGTGGAACTGGTCGCCGAGGGAGCACTCAGGTGTTTGCGCGAGGAGATAGTTGATCTAGTGTTTAGTTTTTTATTCTGTTCTAGGTGGCTCTCATGGTCCACCTGTCTCTCTCATATAGTCCCTCCTTTATAATCGGCGTATGCGACTAAGTCTTTACGGTCCACCAGCCGTCACATCTCCCCCTTCACCAGAACATGCTTGTCCACAAGCATGAATCTCCGGGAATCGCTTCAGCAATATGTACCATTCTTTCCACGTCACCTCATTTTGCGCCAACCCGGACCAGCGAACAAGAACTTGAGGCACTACTTGACCCCCTTTCTTCACCAAGCGCCGATCAAACAGGTTTCACCGCTTCCGGCTCCAGACTTGCAGTAATCGGCAACTCAGAAAATATCGGCCGATAATCTGGCGTAAAAGTTGAGACACATGAAAGACGGGGTGCACCATCGAGCCTTCTGGAAGATCAAGTCTGTATACCACCCCGCCGACCCGCTGCACCACTTTGTAAGGGCTGAAATATTTGAACGCCAACTTAGAAAACGGCCTGTTCACCATTGTCGCCTGAGCATAGGGTTGTAACTTGAGAAGAACTAGTTCCCCCACATGAAATTCCCGTTATGTTCTGCCTTTATCAGCTTGCTGCTTCATCCGGTTTTGAGCTGCTAGCAAGTGTTACTCCATCTGTTCAGTTCTATCACTCAACAATTCAGCAACAGTAATCTCTGTTTCAGCCGGTAAAACAGGCACTGCTAATGGATCCGGGTCATAACCATATCACACATTGAAGGGAGAACACCCCAACGAAGCATGATGAGATGTATTGTACCACAGTTCGGCCAATGACAACCATCTTTTCCGTTTCTGCGGATCAGCATGTACTGCACAACGCAAGTACATTTCTAAACATTGATTTACCCGTTCGCTTTGGCCGTCTGTTTATGGATGGTAAGCCGTCGTCAACAACAACTTTGTTCCCAACAGTCCAAATAACTACTTCCACAGATTGCTTGTAAAAATTTTTGTCACGATCTGATAGCATTGATCTTGGCAGCCCATGTAGCTTAATAACATTGTCACAGAAAACCTGAGCCACCTGCAGGACTGTAAAAGGGTGTTTCAACAGCAGAAAATGGGCATACTTCGAAAAGCGGTCGACGACCACCAATATGGTGTTATACACCTCGGATCTAGGCAGACCCTCAATAAAATCCATTGTAATTTCCTTCCAAGCTCGTATGGGGATGGGTAGTGGCTGTAACAATCCAGGCCGATGCACCCGTTCGCTCTTAGTCTGCTGACAGACACTGCACTGCTGAACAAAATCAGTAACATCTTGTTTTAAACCCCTCCAGTAAAACCGCCGCTTCACTCGTTAATACGTTCCTTGGATATCCGAATGGCACCAATGGAACTGTCATGCAAGGCTGCTATCAACCTTGTCTTAATAGCTGAATTCTTGCCCACATAGATCTGATCACCCTTCTCAATAATACCCTGATGCAGCGAGAACCCGTGCTCATCCGGGCTACACAATGCCAGTTTGGACAGCAATGACTGAGCATCAGAATCAGTGGTATACGAGTTCAAAACCTCCTGTATCCAAAGTGGAGTGACTTCAGTCACTGCAGAAACATTGAGGCAATGTCCTGTCCGGGATAAGGCATCAGCGGCCTTGTTCTCTCTGCCTTGTCGGTACAACACTTTAAAATTCAGTCCCATTAATTTCGACATGGCTCTTGTCGAAGTGTTCCGTCGACACTTCCCCCGGGCCTCCTTCAGGAGCAGCCCGCGGAGGTTCTTTTACAGAGGGGCTAGTTCTCTCAGAAGGTCGCGTTGGTTGTGAGAGGATTGACACCAGGATTTTTACGTGGTTCGGGCCGCCGAAGCGTAATACCCTATGTCCAAGGGAGTTGTATTGCTCGGAGCTTAGAACCGGAGTTCTAAGCTTGGTGTTCTGTTGTGACACCCTCATTTTTGGTTCCTGCATGTATTCATGTTTCATGTAGAGAAAAAACATTTTAAAAAGAAGTGGGGACGAAGAAAGAATAAAAAAGATAGCCAAAAAGAGCAAAATCCAGTTCACCAAGAGCGCCGAAGACAACTCCCGCGGCCCGCTGGCCACGTGGCGCCTTCGGAGCTCATCCCCGCAAAGGAGGAGAGGTCCGACCCCGTGGAACACGTGTTGCACCCGGAGCTAGCCTCTGCGAAGAAGCAAGGCCAGCCGCAGGACATGTGTCACCTTCGGAGCTAGTCACCACGGAAATCAGAGGACCAGTCGCGCGGGATACGTGTCGCCCTCGGAGCTCACCTCCGAGAGGTCCGGTTCTATTGGACACGTGTCACCGCTGGAGCTTATCTCCGGGAGGTCCGTGATTGTTGGACACATGTTAACCTCGGAGCTCGTCCCTGAGAAAAAAGGAAGTCTGGCGCTGTTAGGATACGTGGCACACTCGGAGCCACCTCCGGAGAGAGGGAAGGTCCGGCACTGACACGTGGCGTGCGCGGAGCCACCTCCGAATAGAGAGGAGGTCCCGATCGTCAGGATACGTGGCGCACGCGGAGCTCACCTCCGAAGGAGAGGGAGGTCTCGCTCGCTTGACACGCGGCACAACCGGAGCTCGTCTCTGCGGAAAGGGGGAGACCAGGCCCCGGTGGACATGTGGAGCTTCTGGAGCTCATCACCGCGGAGGTAACGAGTTCTGGAGTGGTTTTGGATTCTGTACGCGTAGAAATATCGGTACGGAGAGGAAACCGACCTGAATTCCATAATGTTACCACACCAAATCAACTAAAAATAAGTTGTTAAGATCCAACGATAATCTGAATAGGACTCTTATTCGAAATACAATCAGATTAGGACTCTTCTTCTCCCGATTATAAATAGAACCCAGAACCTTTGGCCAAAACCATGAACTTCTTTTCCACCTCCTGAGCCGACGACTTAGAGCCCTAGCCCCAACGCCGGAGTTCGGTCGAGAGAGAGATCACCGGAAGAGAGCCCCAATGATCTGTCTGATTAGAGAAGGACCTCGAGTCCAAGAAGAACGTAAGGTAGGTCTCCAATATCACCTTACGACATCATCGTGTTTTCTTTGCATCTGTTCTTCGATTCCTTTCGAACAGAAGCTTTCTCATGGACAGACCACTTGTTGATCGGGTTGATCTAACGACAAGATCATCGCCACGTCCACATTTGATCCGAACACCTCTGTTCATCGTAAAACTATGCAAACCATGCAAGAACACGTACAAACTGATCTGATAAAAACTGATCATAGGATAGCATGCATATGCATCATCGCATCTAGTTAAAGTTTGTGCATGGTATTGATTGTTATGAATCTTGTATGTGCGTGATCCTGTATAGAAGGACAAGCTCAGGGAGCTGTCTACGACGAGCCGCAACAACAAGGTTTTGAGATCCAAGAGCAACCGGAACAGCCAGAATAAGGCAAGTGCCCCTTGACCATATTGATCCTATGTTTTGGAAAACTGTTTTGTTTTGCGAAAAGGTGTGTGTGCTGAATCAAATATAATGGGAAACCCTTTTATAGGAGTTTACTAGTTTTGGTTAAACCACCCTTATCGCCAGGGAAGTTTATGAGTTAGGTATGGTTTTACTTTTAAGCTTCGCTGAGTCCATGGGATTGGGAAGCGAGATAGATGTGTCTAGCTAACTGCACTCGTAACGATAATGAGAAACTGATGTTGTTAATGAACATGGATCGGAGGGAGATCTAGGCAAGACTGGGTTTGTGAATGAGGTAGCATGAGATGGTGGTTTACTTGCCGTAGATCTAAGGACCGGTTCATGCGAGCACATGCCAGGATAATAGTGCCACCACAAGGCCAAGTATGGGTGCGGCTTAGCTGACTAATTACGTAAGTTGCTAGATTGTTATGGACCGTGGAAGGCGCGGGGAATGGGAGTCGAGTGAGGACTGCCCTGGGAACTGCATGGCATAAGAGGGGGCCCGTGGGTGGGAGAATTGGAGATTCTAGCCTGCCGGTGAAACCTTAGTGAGTCCATACATCTAGTAGCCCCTTTGTAAAGGCTATTTTATGATCTCTTGGCCATACACCGACGGTTGTGTACTGGTATAATAGAGGTTCTGCAGTCGCCGACGGGTGACGAAATTACAAACTTGTGGGTAAAGAGGTGCAAACTCTGCAGAGTCTAAAACTATCATGATAGCCGAGCTTACGATCACGAGCTCCTGACCAACTTCCATGATTAGTTGGGATGGTTATTGGATATGGTTATTGGGTATGGCTTTGGTTATGGTTTGGTTTTAGTCTTGTTTTCGGGACTGTTGAGTTCGAGTGATAAGATGGGTTGCATGACTGTTGAGTCATGGCAACGAGGCTGGACGGTTTGAGACGGAAATTGTTTATGAGATGAAATGGTAGTGAATACGAGATGGTATTCGTGAGATGGTAGTGAATACGAGGAGGTATTCGTGAGCAAGAATGACGTTGATTGATGTCTGGTTAGGACATGGAAGGTAATGAACATAAAGGAGGTATGATTGGTATTTTATTACATGTTGGGATTACATTCGCTTAAAGATAAATTGCTGTTTTTATCATGGTTTTGATAAATAACTTTGCTTTCTGCAAATGAGCCTTTTATACCTACCTTGTTGAAAGCTACATATCATATTTTCCTGCACTTGCTTAGTACATCATTGTACTCAAACTTGCATTATTATTTCATCATCAGCAACAGGAGAAGATTACTATGAAGATCAAGTGGAGCATTAGGCGTGTAATCTGTCCTCAACCTTGCCTGTGGGGATGGAGTAGAGATGGATCCACTGCTGCTTAGAATTGCTTCCGCATTAGTTAGAAGACTTCCGCTGCTAGAATAAAGACTTCCGCTGTTAGATTAAGAGTTTCGCTGTGAGCATGAGTCCAAGACTCATGAGACGTTGTAATAAACTCTGTTATTCGTGGTCGTATATATTCTGAAAATTCAGTTTGTGGATGATGTGTATATGTGTGATGAACATCCTGGGCACACATATGCATCAGTTCACGGTTCCGTGGTTTCCACATAATTGAGGGCGTCACAGACTGGTATCAGAGCCACGGGTTGACGGTAGATTACACGCTTAGATAGATCACAGATTAGTATCCGACACAGATTGGTAGCTAAGCCACGATGACATAGGATGCAAGCCTAGGATGCATAGATTGGCTTTGAAACTGCCTTGACATAGGATAAAAGCCTAGGAAAGGCCATAGTTGGAACACATATTGGCAACACCCTAAGCCATATAGGACCCCCATTGAACAAGCCTTGACTAGGAATTGTATGAGCCCTTGCGATGATTGTTTATGATTGTGTGTTTAGTGTGAGTTGTGGGACGTCTCAAAGCGTTGTCCATATCCACAAATAAGTAGAAAGAGGTGTGAGATGCCTCAGCACTTGTTCACATCCTCATACGGGCTAATATATATAGTCTAATCCACCTTGATGCATAGAGTTGAGGGGATCTACCTAAACTTCTAACCTTCTATTCTATTTCGTTCTCTCTCACAGATGGTGAGAGGAAACGCCGGCCGAAGGAACGTCCGTGAAAACCAAGAGGATGGTCACGATGAAGTTCCTGTTAACCCCGGAGCTGGTGAGAACAACCTAGAACGGTTGATGGCCATGCATAATCAACTTGTGCAAACTATGATCCAAACTTAGGTCAGTTGCAGGCCAACAACAACAACCCCGTTCCAGCACCACCGCCACCACCATCGCCGGCTCATAACAGACTGAGTGAGTTCATGAGGACTCGACCACCGACCTTTGCTCAAGCTAACGACCCCATGGAGACCGACGACTGGTTGAAATCCATGGAGAAGAAGCTTGCCATAGTGCAGTGCAATGACCGAGAGAAGGTTCTTTTTGCGTCGCACCAACTCATAGGAGCTGCGGCTGACTGGTGGGATGCCATATGCAACACTCATATCAACCCGGAAGCAATCACTTTGACTGAGTTCAAGGAGAATTTCCGCTCTCATTACATTCCTGCTGGTGTAATGATGCTCAAGAGACAGGACTTTGAAGGTCTCCGCCAAGGACAGAAAAGCGTGAATGAGTATCTCAACAAGTTCACACAATTGTCCCGGTATGCCCCCGAAGATGTCAACTCAGACCAGACGAAGCAATACCTGTTCATGAGAGGGTTGAACAATGAGATCCAGGTCCAGCTCCTCAACAATGACTACGCGAGCTTCCAGAAGCTGGTTGACAAGGCTATAGTAGTCGGAAGCAAGATCCGAGAGATCGAGCGAGAGTGCAAGAGGAAAATGCCATACCAGCCTCAAGGGAGCAATGTACGACCTCGGTACATGCCCCCGGCCGCACTGCAGTATGGATCGACCGCTCCTACATACCACCCTAGTCAGCCACCACAGCAACGACCCGTTGCACAAGCACCTCGTGTGCCCTTGCCTCTTGTGCCCCGACCAAACATGGGCGCTCCTGTTCAAAACCCCCGCCCCAACGTACCTGCTGCCGTAGGCAACAGGGCATGCTTTGCATGCGGGGAAACATGACACTTTGCAAGCCAGTGCCCGAGGAGAGGCCCTGGACAGCAAGGCAACGTGCCCAAGCAGAACCCGCGACCGAACGGAGGGGACAATCAAGGAAACCGTGGACAGCAGAACTATGCTCGCGGCAACGTGAACCATGTCTCTGCTGAGGAAGCACAACAGGCTAAGGACGTCGTAATTGGTATGTTCTTTGCCAACTCCAACCCAGCCACCATCTTATTTGATTCTCGAGCATCACATTCCTTCATATCATCCAAGTATGTTGCCAAGCATAATCTACCCATATCACACTTAAAATGCGCTATGTTAGTTAATTCTCCCAGTGGAGAGATGTGGACTAATATAGTATGTCCGAAAGTAAGTCTTAAAATAAGGGGGGTAGACTTCCTTGCCAACCTCATTGTCTTGTATTCCTAAGGGATTGACATAATACTCGGGATGGATTGGTTAAGCAAGCACAACAGGGTAATCCAATGTGCTGAAAGAAGCGTGCAGTTGACAAATAAGCACGGTATTCGTGTCGAGTTTGAGTCAGCCCAACAAACAACCGAAAAGGCAATCTTGAACCACGTCGAAGGAGCAACATTGGACAACATTCCAGTGGTTCAAGAATTCTCGGACGTGTTTCCAGAGGAGCTTCCAGGTATGCCACCTGCTCGGGATATTGAGTTTGCCATTGATTTGGTACCTGGAACTGCACCCATAGCAAAGACCCTATAGGATGCCCGTCAATGAACTAGTGGAACTCAAGAAGAAAATTCAGGAGCAGTTGGAGAAGGGTTTTATACGTCCAAGCTCGTCACCATGGGGAGCCCCCGTGCTCTTCGTGGACAAGAAGGATGGGACCCAAAGGATGTACGTGGACTATAGGTGTCTCAATGAGGTAACAATCAAGAACAAATACCCTCTACCCCGTATAGAGGACCTATTCGACCAAATGAATGGAGCCCGAGTGTTCTCCAAGATTGATCTTCGGTCGGGATACTTCCAACTGAAGATAAAGCCCTCCAATATACCCAAGACTGCCTTTCGAACATGGTATGGTTCGTATGAATATACCTTCATGTCTTTTGGGTTAACAAATGCACCCGCATACTTCATGTACCTTATGAACAAGGTTTTCATGGAGTACTTGTATAAGTTCGTCGTGGTTTTCATCGACGACATTATGGTGTATTCAAAAAGTGAGGAGGAGCATGAAGAACATTTGAAATTAACCTTGCAGAAAATGCATGAGCATCAATTGTAGGCCAAGCTTAACAAGTGTCAATTTTGGCTAAAGGAAATATCGTTTCTAGGCCACATTATCTCCGAGGAAGGGGTATCGGTTGATCCCAGAAAAGTGGGAGATGTTCTGAAGTGGAACCAACCGCAAAACGTGAGGGATATTCAGAGTTTTCTTGGGATGGATGGATACTACCGACGCTTCATTAAGGACTTCTCTAATATAGCAAAGCCTATGACGGAGTTGCTAACAAAGGGAAAGGCCTTCCAATGGACACCGGCATGCCAAGAAAGTTTTGAGAAACTCAAGAAAAGGCTAACCACAGCGCCGGTTTTGGTATTGCCGGACGTGAGCAAGAGCTTTGACATATATTGTGACACATCCAGACAAGGGCTTGGATGTGTGCTCATGCAAGAAGGGCAAGTGGTAGCCTATGCCTCACGACAATTAAAGAAGCACGAGGTTAATTATCCTACACATGACTTGGAGCTAGCAGTAGTAGTGAATGCATTGAAGATTTGGAGACATTATATCCTTGGTCATCGATGCGAGATCTATACGGATCATAAAAGCCTCAAGTACATATTTACACAAACGGACTTGAATTTGAGGCAACGTCGATGGTTGGAACTCATCAAGGATTATGATGTTGGAATCAATTACCACCCTGGAAGGGACAATGTAGTAGCTGATGCATTGAGCCGGAAGGGAGCATGTCACCAACTCACGGTTCGGGAGCTACCACCCGAACTACGTAAGGAGTTCGAACGGTTACACCTCGGATTCTTGAACAAGATGGAAGTGATGGAGATCCACTCTTCATTGGAGCAAGAGATAAGAGATGGCCAAGCAACGAATGAGGAGATCAAGGAGATCAATGAAAGGATCCGACAAGGAATAGAGAAGGATTTCAAAGAAGATGAGAAGGGCACGCTTTGGCTAGGAAAAAGGATTTGTGTGCCTAACGTAAAGCACATCCGTGACATGATAATAAAAGAGGCACATGATTCACCCTATTTCATACATCCCGGAAGTACCAAAATGTACAAGGACATGAAGACTTGTTATTGGTGGGACGGTAGGAAAAGGGATATAGCCAAATACATTGCCCTATGCGACACATGCCAACGGGTGAAGGCCGAACATCAAAGACCCGCTGGATTGTTGCAACCCTTGAAGGTACCCGAGTGGAAGTGGGAGGACATCAGTATGGATTTCATCGTTGGATTTCCACGTACTCAGTCGGGTTATGACTCCATCTGGGTTATCATGGACCGATTGACGAAAACCACCCATTTTCTCCCTATAAGGGCCAAGTTCAACGTTGCACAATTAGCCGAGTTGTACATGGAGCAGATCGTGTGCCGTCATGGAGTCCCGAGAAGGATAGTCTCAGATCGAGGTTCTCAGTTTACCTCTCGATTCTGGAGGAAGCTGCAGAAAGCTATGGGTACACGACTGGATTTTAGCTCCGCCTATCACCCACAAACCGATGGACAAACCGAAAGGACAAACCAAATTTTGGAGGACATGTTGAGAGCTTGCGCCTTGAAACGTGGGCGTAGTTGGGATAGGAGTTTACCGTACGTCGAATTCTCCTATAACAACAGCTATAAAGCTAGCTTGAAGATGTCGCCTTTCGAAGCATTGTATGGTAGGCGGTGTAGAACGCCGCTGTTCTGGAACGAGGCCGGAGAGAACC
Organism: Neostapfia colusana; assembly: GCA_030760725.1. Classification (NCBI taxonomy): domain Eukaryota; kingdom Viridiplantae; phylum Streptophyta; class Magnoliopsida; order Poales; family Poaceae; genus Neostapfia; species Neostapfia colusana. The sequence continues at coordinate 111,166,383 of JASWHV010000001.1, forward strand.
AGGTGTTTGGACCTAAAGTGCTACAAGAAGCTGAAAAGCAAGTCCAAACGATACGGGAGAACTTAAAGGCTGCTCAGTCATGATAAAAAGGCTATGCGGACAATAGGTGAATGAAGTTGACCTTCGAAGTAGGAGACTTCATATACCTTAAGGTATCACCTATCCGTGGCCAAAGACGTTTCAACGTCAAAGGCAAACTAGCACCTCGCTACATTGGACCATTTAAGATTTTGGAAAAGCGAGGAGAAGTAGCCTATCAACTAGAGCTCCCAACATATCTCTCCCACGTACATGACATGTTTCATGTATCCCAGCTCAAGAAGTGCTTGAGAGTACCAGAGGAGCAAATACCAATGGAAGAGCTTGAACTTCAAGAGGAACTGACTTATGCAGAGCACCCTGTTCGAATTTTGGACGTAAAGGAAAGGGTCACCAGGAACAAAGTGATCCGATGGTGCAAGGTACAATGGAGCCATCACACCGAAGTTGAAGCCACATGGGAGCCTGAAGAAGACATCAAGGCAGAATTCCCTCACCAATTCTCTACTAACGAATCTTGAGGGCGAGATTCAATTTAAGGGGGGTAGATTTGTGACACCCTCATTTTTGGTTTCTGCATGTATTCATGTTTCATGTAGAGAAAAAACATTTTAAAAAGAAGTGGGGACAAAGAAAGGATAAAAAAGATAGCTAAAAAGACCAAAATCCAGTTCACCAAGAGCGCCGAAGACAACTCCCGCGGCCCGCTGGCCATGTGGCGCCTTCGGAGCTCATCCCCGCAAAGGAGGAGAGGTCCGACCCCGTGGAACACGTGTTGCCCCCGGAGCTAGCCTCTGCGAAGAAGCAAGGCCAGCCGCAGGACATGTGTCACCTTTGAAGCTAGTCACCACGGAAATCAGAGGACCAGTCGCGCGGGATACGTGTCGCCCTCGGAGCTCACCTCCGAGAGGTCCGGTTCTATTGGACACGTGTCATCGCTGGAGCTTATCTCTGGGAGGTCCGTCACTGTTGGACACGAGTTAACCTCGGAGCTCGTCCCTGAGAAGAAAGAAAGTCTGGCGCTGTTAGGATACGTGGCACACCCGGATCCACCTCTGGAGAGAGGGAAGGTCCGGCACTGACACGTGGCGTGCGCGGAGTCACCTCCGAATAGAGAGAGTCCCAACCGCCAGGATACGTGGCACACACGGAGTTCACCTCCGAAGGAGAGGGAGGTCTCGCTCGCTTGACACGCGGCACAACCGGAGCTCGTCTCTACGGAAAGGGGGAGACCAGGCCCGGTGGACACGTGGAGCTTCCGGAGCTCATCACCGCGGAGGTAACGAGTTCTTGAGCGGTTTTGGATTTTGTACGCGTATAAATATCGGTACGGAGAGGAAACCGACCTGAATTCCACAATGTTACCGCACCAAATCAACTAAAAACAAGTTGTTAAGATCCAACGACAATCTGAATAGGACTCGTATTCGAAATACAATCAGATTAGGGCTCTTCTTCTCCCGATTATAAATAGAACCCAGAACCTTTGGCCGAAACCACGAACTTTTTTTCCACCTCCTGAGCCGATGACTTAGAGCCCTAGCCCCAACTCGCTGAGTAAGCCCATCGCCGGAGTTCAGTCGAGAGAGAGATCGCCGGAAGAGAGCCCCAATGATCTGTCTGACCAGAGGACCCCGAGACCAAGAAGAACGTAAGGTAGGTCTCCAATATCACCTTATGGCATCATCGTGTTTTCTTTGCATCTGTTCTTCGATTCCTTTCGAACAGAAGCTTTCTCGTGGACAGATCACTTGTTGATCGGGTTGATCTAAAGACAAGATCATCGCCACGTCCACATTTGATCCGAACACCTCTGTTCATCGTAAAACCATGCAAACCATGCAAGAACACGTACAAACTGATCTGATAAAAACTGATCATAGGATAGCATGCATATGTATCATCGCATCTAGTTAAAGTTTGTGCATGGTATTGATTGTTATGAATCTTGTATGTGCGTGATCCTGTATAGAAGGACAAGCTTAGGGAGCTGTCTACGACGAGCCGCAACAACAAGGTTTCGAGATCCAAGAGCAACCGGAACAACCAGAACAAGGCAAGTGCCCCTTGACCATATTAATCCTATGTTTTGGGAAAATATTTTGTTTTGCGAAAAGGTGTGTGTGCTGAGTCAAACATAATGGGAAACCCTTTTATAGGAGTTTACTAGTTTTGGTTAAACCACCCTTGTCGCCAGGGAAGTTTATGAGTTGGGTATGGTTTTACTTTTAAGCTTCGCTGAGTCCATGGGATTGGGAAGCAAGATAGATGTGTCTAGTTAACTGCACTCATAACGATAATGAGAAACTGATGTTGTTAATGAACATGGATCGGAGGGAGATCTAGGCAAGACTGGGTTTGTGAATGAGGTAGCATGAGATGGTGGTTTACTTGTCGTAGATCTAAGGACCGGTTCATGCGAGCACATGCCAGGATAACAGTGCAACCACAAGGCCAAGTATGGGTGCGGCTTAGCTGACTAATTAGGTAAGTTGCTAGATTGTTATGGACCGTGGAAGGCGCGGGGAATGGGAGTCGAGTGAGGACTGCCCTGGGAACTGCATTGCACAAGAGGGGGCCCATGGGTGGGAGAATTGGAGATTCTAGCCTGCCGGTGAAACCTTAGTGAGTCCATACATCTAGTAGCCCCTTTGTAAAGGCTATTTTGTGATCTCTTGGCCATACACCGACAGTTGTGTACTGGTATAATGGAGGTTATGCAGTCACCGACAGGTGATGAAATCACAAACTTGTGGGTAAACAGGTGCAAACTCTACAGAGTCTAAAACTATCATGATAGCCGAGCTTACGATCACGAGCGCCTGGCCAACTTCCATGATTAGTTGGGATGGTTATTGGATATGGTTATTGGGTATGGTTTTGGTTATGGTTTGGTTTTGGTTTTGTTTTCGGGACTGTTGAGTCCGGGTGATAAGATGGGTTGCATGACTGTTGAGTCATGGCAACGAGGCTGGATGGTTTGAGACGGAAATTGTTTATGAGATGAAATGGTAGCGAATACGAGATGGTATTCATGAGATGGTAGCAAATACGAGGAGTTATTCGTGAGCAAGAATGAGGTTGATTGATGTCTGGTTAGGACATGGAAGGTAATGAACATAAAGGAGGTATGATTGGTATTTTAGTACATGTTGGGATTACATTCGCTTAAAGATAAGTTGTTGTTTTTATCATGGTTTTTATAAATAACTTTGCTTTCTGCAAATGAGCCTTTTTATACCTACCTTATTGAAAGCTACATATCATATTTTCCCGCACTTGCTGAGTACACCATTGTACTCGAACTTGTATTATTATTTCATCATCAGCAACAGGAGAAGATTACTATGAAGATCAAGTGGAGCATTAGGCGTGTAATCTGTCCTCAACCTTGCCTATGGGGATGGAGTTGAGATGGAGCCACTGCTGCTTAGAATTGCTTCCGCATTAGTTAGAAGACTTCCGCTGCTAGAATAAAGACTTCCGCTGTTAGATTAAGATTTCCGCTGTGAGCATGAGTCCAAGACTCATGAGACATTGTAATAAACTCTGTTATTCGTGGTCGTATATATTCTGAAAATTTAGTTTGTGGATGATGTGTATATGTGTGATGAACATCCTCGGCACACATATGCATCAGTTCTTGGTTCCATGGTTTTCCACAGAATTGAGGGCGTCACATCTGTATGGGCTGAGTTGCCCTAGCCGCTAGAGGGAGCCAACTGCCGAACCTGCGAACCGTCTAACGGCGCTAGAGCCGAACCCCTTGCAATGCTGCCAACCCAAGCCTCTTATACTTCAAGGCTCGGGTGGCTTACAAGGTGTGCCCCGGGGCCCGACAGGTGGCCCCGAGGAGATTTCCTCACATCTACCATATCCTGCTGTGAATGCTGGTAGTGCCGCAAGCTAGGCGTAGTGGTTGACAATGGCAGGGACGGCAGGGCATGTCTTGTCGCTGTAGCTATTGGCCAACAGCTTCTGACATGACGTGCTTGTCTTAATTTTGACGCGACTGGTCACTGTGCCACCTGACAGGGGCGTGCACCATGTCTCCGTGTCTTGGGAAGGCGCGGGTCTTGAATGCCCTGATCGGACAGGGCATGGCGCACCTTTACTTCTGCTGCCTATCAAGCCGGGGTGGGCAGCACGGCACGTGGCACCTTTGGAGCTCACCCCTGTGGAGGGCGTGAGGTCCGGCTCTGATGGCCATGTGGCAGGCCCGGGGCTCTCCTCTGAGGAGAGGGGAGGCCCGGCCCCGCTCAACACGTGGCACCTTCGGAGCTCACCCCTGCGGAGGGCATGAGGTCCGGCGTTGCTGGCCACGTGGCAGGCCCGGGGCTCGCCTCTGAGGAGAGGGGAGGCGCGGCCCTGCTGGACACGTGACGCCTTCGGAGCTCGTCCTTGCGAAGGCGGCGAGGCCTGATTCTGCTGGCCACGTGGCAGGCCCGGGGCTCACCTCTGAGGAGAGGGGAGGACCGGCCCCTCTAGACACGTGGCACCTTCGGAGCTCGCTCCTGCGGAGGGGGCGAGGTCCGGCTCTGCTGGCCACGTGGCAGGCCGGGAGCTCGCCTATGAGGAGAGGAGAGGCCCGGCCCCGCTGGACACGTGGCACCTTCGGAGCTCGCCCCTACGGAGGCGGTGAGGTCCTTAGGCGGCTTCTCTCCTGTGCGTGGGGGTACCTGGTACTGAGAGTACTGACAGTGGCCCTCGGGCCCACCTCGGGGGAGATAACGATCCCGGGTGGGGCCTTCACCTTTTCTACCCCGCGCACCTTCTTGTCTTGAGTGTTCCCTGTGCTTGTAGGGTCTCGTTGGTTGACGGTGACTCGCCTGTCCCTCAGCCAACTTTGGCTGGTAGCAGCCCACACGTGGCAGGCTCGGGGCTCGCCTCTGAGGAGAGGGAAGGCCCGGCCCCGCTGGACACGTGGCTCCTTCGGAGCTCGCCCCTACGGAGGGGGCGAGGTCAGGCATCGGAGCTCTCCCCTACGGAGGGGGTGAGGTCCGACATCGGAGTTCTCCCCTGCGGAGGGGGTGAGGTTCTGCTTCGGAGCTCAGCCCTACGGAGGGGGTGAGGTCCGGCATCGGAGCTCAGCCCTGCGGAGGGCGTGAGGTCCAGCATCGGAGCTCAGCCCTGCGAAGGGGATGAGGTCCGGCTTCGGAGCTCAGCCCTGAGGAGGGCGTGAGGTCCGGCATCGGAGCTCAGCCCTGCGAAGGGGGTGAGCTCCGGCATTGGAGCTCAGCCCTGCGGAGGGGGTGAGGTCCGACATCGGAGTTCTCCCCTGTGGAGGGTGTGAGGTCCGGCTTCGGAGCTCAGCCCTTCGGAGGGGGTGAGGTCCGACATCGGAGCTCAGCCCTGCGAATAGTGTGAGGTCCGACTTCGGAGCTCAGCCCTACGGAGGGCGTGAGGTTCGGCATCGGAGCTCAGCCCTGCGAACCGGACCTCACCCCTGCGGAGGGGGTGAGGTCCGGCATCGGAGCTCAGCCCTGCAGAGGGGGTGAGGTTCGGCATCGGAGCTCAGCCCTGCGGAGGGGGTGAGGTCCGGCATCGGAGCTCAGCCCTGCGGAGGGGGTAAGGTCCGGAATCGGAGCTCAGCCCTGCGGATGGGGTGAGGTCTAGCATCGGAGCTGTCGGTACCCTCGATATGGGGTACCCCCGCGCACAAGGGGAAATGCCTAAGGATCTCGCCCTTCTTTGCAGGGAGAGCTCCGAAGTCGCCACATGTCCAGCGGGGCTGGACCTCCCTCTCCTCAGAGGAGAGCTCCGGGCTCGCCACGTGGCCAGCAGCAGCCAGACCTCCCCCCTCCGCGGGGAAAGCTCCGAAGGCGCCACGTGTCCCGCGGGGCCGGACCTCCCTCTCCTCAGAGGAGAGCTCCAGGCCCGCCACGTGGCCGACAGAAGCCGGACCTCCCCCCTCCGCGGGGAGAGGTCCGAAGGCTCCACATGTCCCGCGGGGCCGGACCTCCCTCTCCTCAGGGGAGAGCTCCGGGCCCGCCACGTGGCCAGCAGAACGGCGCTGCCTGCCCCCGCTCGGTAGGCAGCAGGCGTAAAGACGCACCATACCTTGCCCGTACAAGGTATTCAAGGCCCGCGCCTTCCCAAGACGCGGAGACGCGGAGCACGCCTCTGTTAGGTGCCGTTGCGCCCAATCGCATCGCAGACTGGCACGCCGTGTCAGAGCCTGCCCGCCAATAAACACAGCGACAAGACATCCCCTGCTGCCCCTGCCGTCATCAACCACTACGACTAGCTTGCGGCATGGGAAGGCGGCAGAACGAAGACTCGGAAGCCTTCGCTAGAGACAACTACCGACATAACTGCAGATACGATAGTCGGCAGGCAATCTCCCCGGGACAACCTATCGGGTCCCGGGCCCGCCTTGTAAGCCACACGGGCCTTGGACTATAAAAGGCTCGGGTAGGCGACGTTATCAAGGGTTCAAACTCTGTGAACTCGCACCCTAGACATCACTCACCCTCAATCTCAGGACTCCGGTTCTGAGCAGCAAGCAATACAGCAAGCAATACAGCTTCTCCCTCACTTGTCCCTAACGCTTAAGCTCTCCGCAAGCGACTAGCCCCTCCAAAAAAGAACCTCCGTGGGCTGCCCAGAGCAGGTCCGGGGGAAGTGTCGACCACACACTTTGACATTTGGCGCACCGGGTAGGGGGTCTTTTCCCTTGCGCGACGAGCTTTTGCCGACGAAGATGACGAAGCTTCCTTCAGCGGCAAGCTCTCCTCCCCCACGTTCACGACGGACCGTGACTAGCGGGGAATACGTGTCGACACACTCTGGACGGAGTGTGTCGGCACAAGCTGGAAGCCAGCAGCAGACTCCGGCAACGCCGACTCCGGCAACGCAGGCTCCAGCGAGCGTCAGATCTTCTGCAACGCTGAGCGTCCCCCACGGGGGCGCGCTAGCTGCAGCAAGAGCGCTACTGCGCAATCCACCTGCTGGGGACGCGCCCCAGTCAGCGACCCAGCAGTGGATTCGTGAGGTAGACCGTCTCGTCGTCGCCGCCGCAAACCCACGACCTCGGCGAAGATGACGCTCCGGCCAACCGGCTGTGTCGCTGACGCGCACGCCAACGGTTGACGGGCAGACGGCGAATTCGAGATCCACCAGGCTCCCATCGACGGACCTGAGGACAGAGCTGGAACGATTCCATTTGCGCCAAGATGCCCGAGTGTTCCTCGAGCGACGACGAGAAAGGCGTCGCAGTCAAGAGGCCGGCGACAGCATGACATCAGCCTCGACCCTGCCTGAGGTGCAGACTTTCGCCACGCGAACTCTGCCCCAGGCATATGCCACGCAGCATATGCCACAGCCATATGCCCTGCAAACGGCGCCCCCGATCTATGGCGCAGCCTTGCCCATACCGGGGTACACTGTGCCGGCAGCGAACCAAGCGTTCGCGGCACCAACGCCTGCAGCGACAGGAGCAGGATGTGCGGCCCTGGCGCCCCACTTTCGCTTCGCGAGGTGGTCACGCAAGTTTCGGCCGCACCTGCCCAAGAAGTACGACGGCAGCGTCAACCCGGCGGAGTTCCTCCAGATCTACTCCACCGCCGTCCTTGCTGCAGGAGGGGACGAGGCCGTCATGGCCAACTACTTCCCCGTCGCCTTGACCGGCCCAGCCCGGTCTTGGCTCATGAATCTCCCCCAGGGTTCCATAACCTCCTGGGGAGAGCACTGCCAGCAGTTCACTGCTAACTTCGGCAGCTCCTACACCCGGCCTGGCACGGAGCTCGACCTCCACGCCGTCCAGCAACAACCTGGAGAATCGCTACGCTCCTTCATCCAGCGATTCTCTCAGGTACGGAACACCATCCCACATATCCAAAGTGCTTTTGTGGTGGTGGCGTTCCGACAGGGTGTACGGGACAAGAAGATGCTCGAGAAGCTCGCGACCAGAGAGGTTCCCGACGTTTCAGAGCTCTTCATCCTGGCGGACAAGTGCGCCAGGGCAGCAGAAGGGCGGAACTGGCACTCACTGCCAGCCTCCGAGTCAGGAGGACAGCCCGGATCTGGTGCTGCTTCCTATGGAGGCAGCAAGAAGGCCAAGAACCGGGGCGGTGGCAAAATGAATTCACCGGCCGCGGCTCCCGTTGCCACAGCAGCGGCACCTAGTGGAGCTCGGGGGCCGCGCCCTGACAAAAGGCAGCGACAGTCACCAGCCCCAGATGGTGACCAAGGCGAACTATGCCCCGTGCATGGCACCAGCAATCATACTGCTGCCGAGTGCTGGGACATCCAGAGGCTCGCAGAGCGCTTCCGCAAAAGGAGAGAGCTAAGAGCTGACACTCCGCCCCTCCCTCAAAGGGAGGGCAAGCAGAAGGTCGACGCCTCAGTCAGCGTCGGCCACCAGGTGGGGTTTCAGGAGCCTCAGCGTGTCATAAAGACGGTGCACAACGGTGAGGACTCCAGCTCCGGTGATGACGGGCCGGGGCAGTAGCCAACTACGGCCGCCCCGGAAAGTCCGTGGAGACTGCACTGCTGCGATATCAACCTTGGAGAAGCTCCAAGTAGTTGCAGCAGCCCAAGCACCAGCCCCGACGGTGCAGAACTGGGCCAGCTCCACCCGAGTGCACGTCTTTGTGCCTCGGCCGTACCTCCTGGGGGCCGCCCAGGGTCTGTCAACCTCTTGAAGGCCTTAGCCAGAAGGGGAAAGATGCCTTGGTCTCCCAAGAAGAGTCCGGGTCCGCCTACCCCTTGAAGGCCTTAGCCAGAGGGGGAGGGTACCCCGGGGCTCCTAGGAGAAGCCGCGCAGGACCCGCTCCAGCGTGAAGATGACGGCCTCGTCGATGAGGCCCGGCTGCAGGTGACACCCCACAACGCACGGCCTCGGCTGGTGCTCTAGCACTACCGCCAAAGGACCAAGCGCGTCAGGGACCTGCAAGAAGGCAACCTGGTGCCGCGACACACACTTTCCCGCGAAGGACCTATAAACTCTCCCCCAGCCGGGAAGGTCCCTTCCGAGTCACGAAAGTTGCCGTCCCAGGTACACATGCCTTTCAACCAAGGATGGGATCCGTTCCCGAACCCTTAGCATGGAACAACACTGTAAGTCCTACCCCCTAAGCGTTAGTAGAACAGGGCCATACCCTTCTGTAATAAATCCCATAGAGTCTAGGAACAGCGCTCGGAGCAGCTAAGTCTCAGGGGACGGTCCAGGACTACGTCCAGCTTGGCCTGGTTTCAACCCTAAGCGCGTAGAGTCTTGCTTCCCTTCTTAATGAGGCGGGTCGTTGCCTCCATGTACAGCCTGACTTCCCCCTATGGGCATTTACACAGAAACCTGTTCTACTTCGCTCTCTCTAATGTGCTCATTTAAATTACACATTAGTTTTTATGACTGCACTTTCTATGTATGCTCACCGTACATTTAGCTCCATTTTCCCGCGCTCATTCATAGTCAGCATTTGCTATCCTACCGAAGGCAGTTGCGCTTGAGGCGCCTGCCGATGGCCAGGGGGGCCTCTCGGGCCTCCCCCAGTCATGTGTTGCGGTGCCAGTTGGTCACCTCCAGGAAAGGCCTGCGCCGTGCATTGGGGGTCCAGTGTGCGTATCCCGCTTAGCCGGCTCTGTACCCAAAGCGTGCACACCCTGCCCTCCGGAGGTCCAGGGGAGTACAGCCGCTTTGCCTGGTTCCGTACCCAAAGCCTGTGCACTCTGCTTCCCCGGCGCACGGTCCGGTACTAGGGGCCGGACGGTCGTACCCGGACCTTGGAGGGAGCCGGAGCCCCGGTGCCTCACGCACAGAATTGCCCAAGCCCCGTATACCGGACTAGGACGGTAAGCCGAATAAGACTAAGAGACGGGAAGGGGAGGACCCCCCGAGGAGAATTACGTTTCCTCTACCTGTGTGCAGGACCTCCAAGTTATAGCTACGGGGGCTGCATGAGGCGGGGGGCAAGGAGCTATCGACTACTCCAGCGCATGACCGGAAGGTCCGGGTTTCGCCCCTTCAACAGGGACGGGGCCCAAAGGCCCCGCGTGTCCGGCGGGGCTGGAGCTCCCGCCTCCTCAGGAGGGGCTCCGGACCTGCCACGTGGCCGGTAGAAGCCGGACCTCCCCCTCCGGGGGGAACCCCGAAGGCCCCACGTGTCCAGCGGGGCCGGAGCTCCCACCTCCTCAGGAGGGGCTCCAGACCCGCCACGTGGCCGGCGGAAGACGGACCTCCCTCTCCGGGGGGGGGGGGGGGGCGAAGGCTCCACGTGTCCCACGGGGCCGGACCTCCCTCTCCTTAGAGGGGAGCTCCGAGCCCGCCTCGTGGCCGGCAGATCCGGACCTCCCCATCCCCAGGGGGCGAGCTCCGGAGACCTCCGGGGCCCTTAATACAGTAAAGACCCGGGGAAGATGTCTGTGTAGAGCTTCGAGATTGGTGAAGGCCTCTGAGTACCTTGCGGAGCTAAGGGCTCGGCCAGGCGAAACCAAGAAGAAGACAAAAGCATCACAAATACAAAATGTCACAAGAGTCTATTTATTCATGGCTCCATGAGCTGGCCTACAGACTCGATAAAAAGAAAGAAACAAGCCCTAGGGACCTCCTGGCTCGCGCCGGAACCTGGAGGCTACAAGGGCGGCCACATCCCGACTTCAGCCCTGGCAATCTCTTCCCGCTCCGTGGCTGGGCCCTCTCTCGCTGGCTCCAGTGAGAAAGAAGGGTCCCGGCTCCTGAAGCATGTCAACACATGCGTAGCAACCTCCAAGGCCAGGCCCCGTCCCTCTGCCTCAAGCTCGCTGGCGACCACCGCGTCTAGCCTGCTCAGCTTGGCGCCGAGTGACTCCAGTGCGGGGATCACTTCAGCCACCTTCAGCGCAGGAGCCGCCTCCTTCACCGGGCTGAAGCCAAGAGGGACCAAGGCAGACCCTGCCTGGTCGACGAAGCTCGAGACCGCACGGGCCTCGGAGGACCGCGAGGCCAAGAGTTCCTCTACCTCACGGCGGGCTGCCCGCAGGGCGTCGTGGCTTCCCTCAGAGGATTCCTTCTCCTTGACCGCCAGGGAGCTTTCCCGAAGGCGGGGAGACTGGGCAAGCCGCTCCAACTTTGAAGCCCGGAAGTCAACAGCCAGCTCCCGATCCAGGATCGCCTGATGTTCCCGGGAGACCTGCTCTTCCCTCATGTCAAGGTCTCCCCTCCGTGCCTCTAGCTCCCTGGCCCGAGCTCGCAGGTCGCCCTCGCCTGCCGCCAGCCGCGCAGCGACCCTCTTCGCCTCGGCTTCCACAGAGCTCTCCTGGTCCTCAACGGCGCGCTTACGGTGCTCCAACCTCTGTCGTACCTCCTCCACGGCAGAGAGGCTCTCCTCGGTCTGGGCATGTGCCTCAAGGGCCTCCCTGTGGAGCCGCCGCGTTTCGGAGTCCAGACGGTCGACAGCCCGCTTCTGCCGGTTGAGGAGCGCTTCCATGATGTCAAGTGACTCTCGCCTGGAATCGAGCTCGCCCTTGACCTTCGCGGTCCGCTCCCGCAAAAGGTTCCCCCAGGTGAGGAGGCGATCCCTCTCAACCGCCTGCTCCTCTCGCTCATGACCAAGCACGGCCGAGACCTGCCGGACGCTCGCTTGGGCGAGCACGAAGGCATCCGCCAGGGACAGTGGGGCAGCAGAGGACGGAGCGGCGCCCCCGGCCTCCTCCATCACATCTTCCTCAAGAAAAGACGACGCACCAGGGACTGGGATGAGATGCCGGTCAGGAGAAGCCGGCACCGGGACATCGACAGCCGGACCTGCCGAACTCTCACTGACAGCTGGCTCCTCAGCCCGTGGAGAGGGACGAGTGGAGGGAGTCGATGCTGAAATAGAAGTCGGGCCGCCTGGTACAGGGCAGACCTGCGCTGGCTTGGGGGCCGCGGCAACTGTCTCGGCAGGAGGAGTTGACGCTGCCATGGAATCCAGGCATACCGGAACAGGAGAAACTCGCGCTGGCTTGGGGGCCGCGGCAGCTGTCCCGGTTTCCGAGCGCAACGGCGCGGACCCCCCGTCAGTTGGGGACGGCCGAGAAACGCGAGCACTCCAACCGGCCCTGAACCCCGACTTTCGAGCCGGGGTAGGACCACCAGAGCCTGCCGTCGCCGCCGACGGCTGCTCCGCAGTCGCCTGGACTGACGGAGCAGGGAACGCTCCAGAAGCTCCCCTCGACGCATCAGCAGGTTCCCTGGAGACTCCACCGCTTGAGGACGGAGGGCGCGACGCCCGGGAACCTTCAGCCTGTTGTCGCTTAAGAGGAGTCCCGTCGGGATGATGAGCCCAGGACCTCTTGGGGTCGCCACCGGACAGAGCGCCATCTCTAGAAGCAGGAGGTGCAGGCACCCTGGTTCCCCGACTTGGCACAGATGCCGCCACCGGAGGAGATCGAGTGCGTTTCTTGACACGACCCCACTGGTCCTGTCGAGCCAGGATCACGCTGAGGGGTGCTGCGTTGCACAACACCGTATAACACACGTCAAAGGTACAAAGCGGAAGCGGAAGCTTTATTACATAAACAAGTTTATTAACATGTTTACATCAAAATAAGTTTAGTCCACACTCGCGGGCGTAGACTAAGCATCAAGTGCACGTTCAGCCCTCGAACGTGTCCTTGCTAGCACACACGCACACTAACTCTGCGGCGTGCACGACTCCCACTCGACGGGGTTCCCCTCCTGGGGTTCCGTCTCCTCTTCGGGAGTCCCTTCCTCATAGAACCCTGCAAAAGCTTCAAACACAAGCAGTGAGCACGAAGGCTCAGCAAGTCTGACCCATCTCACCTAAACATGAAACTTCTACATGAGGGTGATGGGTTGCATGAGGTAAAAATCATTTGCAAGGACTCGCCTAATTAGTAGAACCTTACTTTCAAGTTTTAGCAGCAGGTTGTGGAGAACTTTACGCTAAGGCACATGAGAGAGCCGCAATCAAACAAGAAACGCATTTCTCTCATGTACTTTGCCCAAAGTTGAAAAGAACTTTAGTTAGCACTAAACTACAACATATCATTAACAATCAATATCCAACTTTCAATCAGCAACATTTTAACATGTAACTAGCCTGTTCTTTCTACGTCACGGTACAGTGAACAAGTGGTACTCACTGACCGCGAGGGACGGCGATTATAATCGATTTACACCTGCAGGGTTACCCGAACAACCCGTCACGTACGCCCGTACTCGATGTGGCCTACAACAACCATCACGGACGCCGTACGCGACTACCTTTCACCCGTTAGCCAAATATTGAACCGGTCCCATCGTCCCGAGCAAGAGGTCCCTGCACGCGCATCTCTGTGCCGCCAGCTGATTTACACCTCGAGCTCTCAACCTACCCTCTGAACGACGGGCAATGCCTCAATACCCAGCTACCCGAGTTACATCAGTTTCCCGGTTCCCATATAGCCGGTAGGTCTTCGGTACTGTTCTAGCTTGTTCAACAGGCCCGCACACGGCTCGGTCCTCAATCGACACAAGCGGAGCTACAGCACACAGGCCCCAAAGTCCTGCTGCCCTTACTCTCCGCTCGGTCTCATTTTCTTGCCATGTGTATCATGTGCTATCTCTACCCGAGCAATGTGCCTCTAGCCTATTCTCGCGAGTAGTTCCAACTACTCGACTTGTACCGAATCCTACTCTATCCTAGCAATGCAGTGGCTAACGGGGTTTGCAATCCTAAACCCCAACCCATGGTTTTCTTGGCTATGCAGTGGGGTTTCCAAACAAGACTCTGATGCACAACATAAAGAAAACAAGTATGTGCTCAAAACAATAAAAATTTATAAAATGGTTAATGCAAACCGGGGCTTGCCTTGCTGCTCTTGGTCGTAGGCTAGCTGTTCCTCCGGAGTAACGAAGTCTAGGACTTCGGGTTCCTCCTCGACCTTAGCGACTACATGATAAGAACAATGTATGTATTAATTAAATGCTTTTGTATTAACTTTGAAGTTGTGAAGTCTATAACCTTTACTAGATAGACCTAATGACTGTGAAACTTTTACTGTGGCTTGGTTACAACCTAAACAGAGACTTGGTCAAGTTTTAGTTGCAGCAAAGCTCATTTGAGCCCTCCACAAATAATTATGTCCTTGACCTTAATTAAAGGCTTTTAGGGTGTTCTAGGTATTTTTATGAAACAAACTATGACTTTCTGAAAACTAGATTTTCAGAGGGTTCTAATGGAATTGGTCTCACTTAATTTGGAAGTCTCTAACTAAAGATATGAGCTAAACAATTTCAGAGAAAATTCTGAAAATGTTTCTGAACATTTTCTATTTTCTCTGGAACAGTTTTACTAATCACACCATTAGGTGGACTAAATGAGCTCAAATGGATCTGAAATTTTTATGGTAGTTCAAGGATATTTTGGTGAACATCTCAGCAAAATTTCAGGATTTTCCTCCAAATGATTCTCCAGTTAAAATTCCTAACAGTTTAAACTTTAAGGAATTAATTCTGGAGAATTAAGGAATCTCATGAAGTGACACTTGATTTTCTGGAAAGTACTCAAAGAGCTGAATCCAGCAAAATTTGGTTCACTCAATTTGGAGCTTTCTAGCCAAAGTTATAAGGATTTGAAGTTTGAAGGAAATCTGAAAATCGGGGAAAAGTTTAAACTCGCGCGTGGGCCCAGGAGACACGCGTCGCACGCCGAAGCGACAGCACACCGCGGCCCACAAGGCTTTTGCGCGCCAGCACACCCGATCCCGGCCGCAGCCGGATCCCGATTCAAAATATCGGCCGCTGACAGCTGGGGTCCACCCCCTTCTTCAACCTCGCGACACCCGCGCTCCGCCGCCGAGGGACCTCGCCGGAGAGCTCGCCGCCGGCTGCTGTACAGCTTCAAACTTCTTGATTCTGGCCGCCCCTGCCTACTTTTACTTGGGGAACATGATCCGAGGGTCAGCTGCTCATGACAACGGCCGGAGCATGGTCGGCGACGAGCCGCCATATCGGAACGACTTCGGCCATGTCGGCTGATGCTCCTAGTGCCTCAGCTACTTGGGAAACCGGTCGGGGAGCATCAGTGGACCTCAGAGAAGGTCGACATGAACTCGGGGCAGCTCGGGGAAGGCCCGAAATAGGTCCTCACCGTGCGCCCGATACCCCCCGTGCGTTCCGCCATTAGTAGACCTTGAATTACGCCGGGCACAGAAGTTCTCCGGCCCAGAGTTGTGAAGGCAACTTGTGCGTCACCGTGTCTAGTTCGTGTGGGAGTGGCCTGAGGCCCTCTAATCCTTTCTAGAGCACGAATTAAACAGAATCGTACCCGAGGGTCGTTCTGCACACAGAAAGGGGAAAAGTGGAAATTCGCCGCCGGTGAGCAACCACTCGAGCTGTGGCTCGGAGATGAGCAGCACCGGTCACCTGCGCGTCCAAGGGTGTCTTGGCTCGGGCGTGACAACGCCCAGGTTGGGCTGTCCACGAGAGCCCGAGGTGCGGCGGTTTCCAGTTCCGAGTTTGATCTTTCGGCACAGCCGATATCACTCGGTTTCAATCGATTTCTATCAATGGGAAGGATGGAGGATGGTTGCTAGTACCTTGCTGGGACCTTGGAATGGAAAGAGGGAGCTGCGATCGGCTTGATCAAGCAGGAACTCGAGCGGCGGCGATGGCAGTGGGAAAAGCAGTCGCGCACGTCGGTAGCTCGGGGAAATGGTGACTGAGGCACGCCGGGGAGGGAATAAATAGCTCGGCCGGCTGGCCTCCGGCTTGGGGCACGCAGCAGGAGCTGGCGCCGGCCGGCCCCTTCGGTGGCGCGCGCGCACAACAGCCGGGAACCGACTGAACTGTGGTTCAGTCGGTTTGCTTTGAGGCTGAGGCTGACATGTGGGTCCCACTCCTCTTTTAACCTCTGAAATTTATTCCTAACAGCTGTGGTAAACAGTGAACCCTATTCTACCCTTGGCAACTCAAATTATTCACCCAAGAGCCATTTGAATTGATCAAAGTTCAAATGAGGTTTGGTTTGAATGAATTTCAGCACAAGTGCAGTTTGAAATTCAAATAAAGTTTGAATTTCTCCCCCTTAGCTCATGTCAAGATCAACTCCAAATGGAGTGAAAATTGGTGTGTGAGCTCACAAAAATGTGCTGAGCAAGAATATGCCTTCCACTTTTAAATTCAGTGGGTGAAAACAGTTTGAATTTGAATATGTTTTCAAACTGCCCCTTTCCTATCTACACCCAAGATGACCTCAAAAATGTTTTGAATTTGGGTGAAACTTGGCATGGACATCCTTGGCAAAGTGTAGGAGTTTTCATATGTCCAGCCCATCTATATCACATGTGGGAAGTACCACTTTTGCAATGTGTGAGTTTGTTCCCTAATGAGCATGTTGATAATTGTTACTTGCTCTTTATTTGTGTTCATCATTTTTCCTCAAATGAGGTGTGTGGTGTGGGGATGAACACTGCAAATGGGTGTCAAAAACTGAGGCCCTTACATTCCTCCCCCCTTAAAAGAATCTCGTCCCGAGATTATAAGGTGAAAATGAGAGAGAGGACGGTGGAAAAATTACCGGATATGCGACGTGAGAAAGTCGGGGTAGTTAGTGCGAAGGAATTCTTCGCTCTCCCATGTCGCTTCATCCATGGAGTGATTACTCCACAGAACCTTGTAGAACCACAACGTACGGTTGCGTGTGGTTCGGGCCTTTTCATCAATAATCTGCACCGGTTCCTCCCGATAGGTGAGATCCGGTTGCAGTTCTTCAATGTCTTCCAGCTGAACGGTAGTTGATAGCTTGAGACACTTCCTCAGCTGGGAAATGTGAAAGACGTCGTGCACACCGGAAAGTGCTTCTGGTAATCTTAGCCGGTATGCCACCGATCCACATCTTTCGGTAATCTGGAATGGACCGATGAATCGGGGTGCTAACTTTCCTCTCACCCCAAATCTGTTTACGCCCTTCATTGGAGACACTCGTAGATATACGTGGTCTCCAGCTTCGAATTGTAACGGACGCCTTCTCCGGTACGCATACTGTTTCTGTCGGGATTGAGCGGCTTTTAGGTTCGCTTGAATTAATCGAACCTTTTCTTCCGCGTTGTTGACAAGATCAATCCCGAAGGTAACCCTCTCGCCAGACTCACACCAATTCAATGGTGTGCGGCATTTTCTCCCGTATAGCGCCTCGTAGGGCGCCATCTTGATGCTGGCTTGGTACCCATTGTTGTACGAGAACTCGGCTAACGGCAAGTGATCATCCCAGTTCTTGCCGTGGTCGATAGCGCAAGCTCGTAGCATGTCTTCTAAGATTTGATTTACCCGCTCCGTTTGCCCATCCGTCTGCGGGTGGTAGGCTGAACTACGGATCAGCTTCGTCCCCAAGGCAGCGTGGAGCTGCTCCCAAAAACGGGACACAAATAAAGTGCCCCGGTCTGATACGATAGTACGGGGTACGCCGTATAAGCATAGGATCCGTGAGATGTACAGTTCAGCGTACTTCTTGGCGTTGTAGTTGGTGTTGACCGGGATGAAATGGGCAACTTTGGTGAGCCGATCGACGATCACCCACACAGAATCATGTTTCTGTAAGGTGGTGGGTAAACCGACGACGAAATCCATGCTCACGTCCTCCCACTTCCAGGTAGGAATGCCCAGTGGTTGCAGCAGTCCCGGTTTCCGCATGTGGTCTGCCTTCACCCTTCGACATGTATCACACTCGGACACGTATTTTGCAGTCTCTCGCTTCATCCGTGTCCACCAAAACTTTCTCCTGAGTTCTTGATACATTTTGTTGCTGCCGGGGTGAATAGAAAACTTTGATAAGTGAGCCTCATCAAAGATTTTCTTCCGTAACTCCGGGTTTCGGGGTACGACGATCCGGTCCTTGAACCATAGGACGCCGTCTCCGTCCTTCCGGAAACATTTCAACTCCCCACTGTCTACTCGTCTCCGTAAATGTGACATGCCCTTATCATTCTTCTGGGCTGCCGCTATCTCTTCACGGATGGTGGGGATCAAAGCTAGGTTGTAGAGAGCTCCATGTGGAATCACATGTAGTGGTGGTTCGCTCTCTTCCAACGGTGTGATGGTCAGATTATTGACGTGTGACTTGCGGCTTAGCGCGTCTGCCACAACGTTTGCCTTGCCTGGATGATAATGGATCTCTATCTCGTAATCCTTTATCAGTTCCAACCATCTTCGTTGCCTCATGTTCAGCTCCTTCTGAGTGAAGATGTACTTGAGGCTTTTGTGGTCGGTATATAAATGTACGAGGTTACCGAGTAGGTAGTGCCTCCACATTTTCAGTGCAAGTACCACGGCAGCGAGCTCCAAGTCGTGAGTTGGATAATTTTGCTCATGATTCCTAAGCTGCCGTGACCCATACGCGACCACCCTTCGGTCTTGCATCAACACACATCCGAGCCCAATGCCGGATGCATCGCAGTACACATCGAACGGTTTTGTTGTGTCTGGCTGTGCCAAAACCGGTGCTGATGTCAGGTGCTTGACTAAAGCCTTGAATGCTGCTTCACATGCTGGACTCCAAACATATTTGGTAGCCTTCTTCAGCAGCTCTGTCATTGGCTTGGCAATCTTCGAGAAGTTCGGAATGAACCTCCGATAATATCCCGCGAGTCCGAGGAAACTCCGTACCTCATGAACAGTTCTCGGGGATTTCCAATTCAGCACTTGCGTGATTTTGCTCGGGTCCACAGCGATACCCTCCGCTGAGATGATATGCCCGAGGAAAGGCACTTGCGATATCCAAAACTCGCATTTGCTGAACTTTGCGTATAACTTGTGATCCCGCAGCCGTTGCAAGACTATACGCAGATGTTTCTTGTGATCTTCCTCCGACTTGGAATATACCAGGATGTCGTCGATGAAGACCACGACAAACTTGTCCAGCTCCGGCATGAACACCGAGTTCATTAAGTACATGAAGTGAGCTGGAGCATTGGTGAGGCCAAAGGACATGACCAGGTACTCATAAAGTCCGTACCTTGTCGAAAAAGCTGTCTTTGGAATGTCCTCAGCCCTGATCTTAATCTGATGGTACCCGGATCTTAAATCCATCTTGGAAAAGACCTTTGCTTCGACCAACTGATCAAACAACATGTCGATCCGTGGCAACGGGTACTTGTTCTTGATGGTTACGGCATTTAATGGACGGTAGTCCACGCAAAGCCGCAACGTTTCATCCTTCTTTTTGACAAATAATGCCGAACAGCCCCATGGCGAGGAGCTCGGCCTAATAAAACCCTTCTCCAGAAGGTCCGTGAGCTGAGTCTTCAGTTCAGCCAACTCCTTGGGCGCCATCTTGTACGGCCTTCGGGATATTGGCATGGTTCCCGGTGCAAGTTCAATCTTGAACTCCACCTCTCTATCGGGTGGCATCCCCGGCAAATCATCCGGGAATACATCAGGGAATTCTCGGACCACTGGAATGTCTTCCAATCTGATGGTTGTGGCTTGATAGACACTTGGAAGTTTTATTTCTGGACTGTCCAGAAATAATGAGTGAGAACCGTGCACTCCTGAGTTTAAGTGCACGACTCGGAGGACGGTGTCTAAAACAGCGCCGTGGCGGGTTAACCACGACATCCCTAGGATGACATCGACCTTCTGTCCCTCTAAGATAATGAGAGACGTGGGGTACACTCTACCCGCTAAGCATAATGGTGCTTTGGAGACCATTACGCTTGCTGAAATCTTCCCACCCGGTGAACAAATTAAATATGGACTATCGGTGGGTAGTATTGGCAAGCTGTGTTTAGCAATGAAAGCTTGGCTAATAAAATTATGCGTGGCGCCTGAATCAAATAGTACTATAGCGGGATGCTGGTGGAGTTGGAACATACCCGCAAGGATTGGCTCGCCCTCCGGCACGTCCTCAATGGCAAGCTGGTGGACAGTACCGGGCCTAGGGTTTGCCCGCCGCGCATTAGTAGGGTTCCGGGGTTGATTCCTCCCCGGAAACTGTGGTACCACTCCGCCGCCTTGCCTCTCCGGGCAACTGCTCGCGAAGTGTCCTGGACGACCACACTTGTAACATGTGGCCGCTGCTGGTGGAGTACTTGGTGGACGAAAGCCCGGCATGCGTTGCGGAGGTGCAAACGCACGCGGCATCGCCCGCTGCTGCTGTTGTTGTTGCGGTGGTGCTGGCAGTGCCGGCCGGAATGCCGGTGAAGAATACGGCCGACCGCGGAACGGCATCGACCGCTGTGGTGGCTGCCAGCGCGGACCTGATGGTGGGCGATTCACCATCCGAAACTTCTGAGAAGGACCGCCTCCTTCTCCGCTGCTCTGCGGCGCGCTTCGCTTTCGCTCTGCCGCCGCCAACTCCTTGCCGGAGTCTTCCTGAACAATCGCAGCATCAATTATGTCGTTGAGGCTGCCGCGATTGAACATCGCCAGCTTGTCCTTCAGGAGCGGGTTAAGCCCCTGGTAAAAGTGGTCCCGCCGCTTCTCGTCCGTATCTGCGTGATACGACGCGTAGAGTGCGAGATCGTTGAACGCTCTGGAGTACTCCAGCGCGTTCCGGCTCCCTTGTTGCAGGTGTAGGAATTCCTGCGTCTTTCTCTTCATCAAACCGGGCGGTATATGATAGGCCCGGAAGGCCGTCCGAAACTCCGCCCAGGTCATCACTCGGTCGGTGGGTTGTGAAGCACAAAAGTTGGCCCACCACGCGCTCGCGGATCCTTGGAGCTGCTGGACCGCGAACTGAGTCTTGCGCTGCTCGCTGATTTGGAGCAGCCCGAACTTCATCTCTATGGCGCGGAGCCAGTTGTCCGCGTCAAGTGGTTCATCCGCCCTTGAGAATACAGGGGGATGAGTCGCCAGGAAGTCAGAGTAGGAGCTCTGTTGGCGCTCCTCACGATCTTGACGTCTCTCTGGGCGAGACGTATTGGCGATGAGAGTCTGCAGCAACTCTGTGTGCTGCTGATGCGAGCCCGCCATTGCCGCGACAATGTCGGCCAATGTAACCGTTGGTAGTGGCGGTGGCGGGGTTTGCTGTTGCTGCTGCTGCTGCTGTCCCGAGGAGTCCTCAGGAGGTGGTTGGGAGGTCTCTCCCCCTTGGCTAGTACCTCCAACATCGGGGTTGGCACGAGTACGCGTCATTCTGAAATTCAACCCCACAGCAATTAGCACATGTCTTAATCAAAATTCCATAAACAGCAGTAGGTATCGAAGCGACGCATGATTAACTTGCACAACATTCACATATATTGATAAAGCATAAACTTTATACAAGATACATTATTCTCGGATCTCCGAGAAGTCGTGCTCATGTCGTCACTACCTATACATACGCTACTGTCTACACGATATGTCACCGATTACAAAAGTTGGGTTACGCTACCCTAGCTGCCCTACTTGGCAACCGTAACCCCCTACTCGGAGTAAAATTCGACCTCCTGTGGGTCGTCCTCCTCCGGTACTTCTGCTGGTGGCTCTGGATCTACCACCTCTTCTCCCATTCCGGGTTCTCCCATGGCTGGAAGACCCAAGACTACCGGTACGCCCAATACCGGGGGCACGAGGTCCTGCAATGCATGCACCTCGTCCATAGCCTGGTTGTAGTCCTCTTCCCAGCCTTGTCCTTCCTCAATAGCGTCGTCCCGCTCTTGAGCAAGGTCCTCATTCTGCTGGGTTAGGGTCTGCACCAGCTCTTGCAACGCCGCAATGTCAACACGGCTCTTCTTCTTTGCCTTCTTCAGACGACGCAACTGATTGTGTTGTTCATTCAGTCGCTTGATCGTCGGAAGGAGCACATTGCGGAGTGCACTGTGAGCACTCTCAAAATGATCTCCACGGCTTGTGCTCTCCTTGAGCTTGGTGGCGAGATGCTCCGTATGAACAGCTTGGCTGTCCATCACAGCGTTTCCCGCCCTCATTTGGAGGCTGAGATTTGCCTCCGCGGGGTTGTACCTTGGGCAACTCGGGTTTGTTGCCTCTAGGTACCTCTCTTCCCACACATGCTGAGCTCGTCCCTCCACCGGAACGAGTGCGTATGGAGTTCCCTCCATAGCCTGTACGTGTAGTTGGCAGAAACGTGACATAGTGTCACGGGCTGCCACTTGCCACATCCCTTCCGGTTGTCTTCCTCTCACCGTGACGGTGAATGGCACCCAACCGGGTGGCGTAGGCCCTGCAGGAACCTCGACATGGATCGTCCACGTCTTGTTCCCCTCTTCGCCTTCTCCCTTGGCGAAGTATTGCGGCATCTGGTTGTACCCGAAATATTGGAGCATTAGCCACAATGCTCCCGGGTAGCCGCTACGGTCAGAGCAGTGGGAAACTACCCACCCGTTCTCCAACCGTTTATCTGCTGCCATCTGTAAAAATATATTTGAGAAATGTCAAATATTTATTTAAACAGTAAACCATTGAGTTATAACATAAGATATGTCATTGAACCCTTAACACTTGGAAACATAGTTCAAATTTTTAAACAAATTTGACTGCTGATCTGCTGTTCCCATGACAGCCCTGACCAGTTTCCATATCAATCTGATTTAGGCCAGGTTAAAAGCAAAACCAGTCCTGGAGCTCAACATCAAAGTTAAAGTTAACTTCAATAGCTTTCCAGAAAGTATTTGGTTGGCCTAAGATCTGCTCTGGTTCAAAAGTTATGAGATGTCAAAGTTAACAGAATTTCTGGGAACAATTGGACAGCACCTCCCTGCCTTAGGTACTGATTTGATCCAAGAATTCCAGTTAATTCTGTTCCTAATCTGACAAAACTTTCTGTTACAAAGTTGTAACCCATCTCATAAGCTTCCCAGAACCACCTCATTTTCTATTTTTGGATTTTTATGCAGGAAGTTATGCTTAATTTACAGAGAGTCTACAGAGAGTCTTTGCTCCGTCCTGTTTTCTGGACAGTTTCAACTCTACTGCATTTTTCGAGTGGTTAAGGGATGAAACACCTCTGGAACTCAACAGAAAAGTTGTAAAGCTCCTCCAAAGCTTTCCAGAAATGTATCATACGACCCCAACCTCGAAAGAACTCAACCTCTAACCTCTGATTAACTTCAGCCTTGATTTAGCTGAAAACAGAGTGCTCTGTCCTTAACATCCTATAAGTTGAAAATTTATTAACTTTGAATATCCTGTTCAAGGGAAGGAGTTACATCAAGTTTTACTACTTTGGATCAAAACCTTCAAGTTTTTAAATGAAGTTGTTCATTTAGTTGGGTGTGACGTCGAGGCGTCACCAGATTATGTCGGTACTACGTCCTCACAAAGGAAAAACCTATACCGGATTTAGCCGGCTTCGTTAGTTCAGTGGCACTACTCGTCACTCGCACACGGATGCTACACGTCTACCGTTTCGTGGTAAGGCTACCTGCAGAAACTCAAACAATCATCAGACTCGGCTGCACACCGAGCCCGGAATCCATACAGTTTGTACACCCGGCCGTCATCACTCGCCCGGATGTTCTCAAGCCAAACACGCCTTGAGTTACGTGTTCACGTTTCAGACCACGTGACGGGGTCTCCCATGTTGCACCACGCACGCCAGGGACAGACGTTGCTCGAATACCCCAAACGACATGAAGAGTCGTAGAGGATATCAAAGCGGGTCGGGTTACCTGCCACCCGTGGGGCTCCACCCTTCAGCTTGTGCGCACTGGTGGACAGCGCTTACGTGCACCCCCCAAGACATGAACGTCCCGAGATGCACGATTTTCCGACATAACAAATAAGTTAATAAGCCACTTTCTATATACTAATAACATCCTTATACGGGCTACTAACTCGTTCCTCACTGGATTTTTGAAAAAGAAGACCTTTGTACTGTGTTAAACCTCAAGCGAGCTCTGATACCACGCTGACACGACCCCACTGGTCCTGTCGAGCCAGGATCACGCTGAGGGGTGCTGCGTTGCACAACACCGTATAACACACGTCAAAGGTACAAAGCGGAAGCGGAAGCTTTATTACATAAACAAGTTTATTAACATGTTTACATCAAAATAAGTTTAGTCCACACTCGCGGGCGTAGACTAAGCATCAAGTGCACGTTCAGCCCTCGAACGTGTCCTTGCTAGCACACACGCACACTAACTCTGCGGCGTGCACGACTCCCACTCGACGGGGTTCCCATCCTGGGGTTCCGTCTCCTCTTCGGGAGTCCCTTCCTCATAGAACCCTGCAAAAGCTTCAAACACAAGCAGTGAGCACGAAGGCTCAGCAAGTCTGACCCGTCTCACCTAAACATGAAACTTCTACATGAGGGTGATGGGTTGCATGAGGTAAAAATCATTTGCAAGGACTCGCCTAATTAGTAGAACCTTACTTTCAAGTTTTAGCAGCAGGTTGTGGAGAACTTTACGCTAAGGCACATGAGAGAGCCGCAATCAAACAAGAAACGCATTTCTCTCATGTACTTTGCCCAAAGTTGAAAAGAACTTTAGTTAGCACTAAACTACAACATATCATTAACAATCAATATCCAACTTTCAATCAGCAACATTTTAACATGTAACTAGCCTGTTCTTTCTACGTCACGGTACAGTGAACAAGTGGTACTCACTGACCGCGAGGGACGGCGATTATAATCGATTTACACCTGCAGGGTTACCCGAACAACCCGTCACGTACGCCCGTACTCGATGTGGCCTACAACAACCATCACGGACGCCGTACGCGACTACCTTTCACCCGTTAGCCAAATATTGAACCGGTCCCATCGTCCCGAGCAAGAGGTCCCTGCACGCGCATCTCTGTGCCGCCAGCTGATTTACACCTCGAGCTCTCAACCTACCCTCTGAACGACGGGCAATGCCTCAATACCCAGCTACCCGAGTTACATCAGTTTCCCGGTTCCCATATAGCCGGTAGGTCTTCGGTACTGTTCTAGCTTGTTCAACAGGCCCGCACACGGCTCGGTCCTCAATCGACACAAGCGGAGCTACAGCACACAGGCCCCAAAGTCCTGCTGCCCTTACTCTCCGCTCGGTCTCATTTTCTTGCCATGTGTATCATGTGCTATCTCTACCCGAGCAATGTGCCTCTAGCCTATTCTCGCGAGTAGTTCCAACTACTCGACTTGTACCGAATCCTACTCTATCCTAGCAATGCAGTGGCTAACGGGGTTTGCAATCCTAAACCCCAACCCATGGTTTTCTTGGCTATGCAGTGGGGTTTCCAAACAAGACTCTGATGCACAACATAAAGAAAACAAGTATGTGCTCAAAACAATAAAAATTTATAAAATGGTTAATGCAAACCGGGGCTTGCCTTGCTGCTCTTGGTCGTAGGCTAGCTGTTCCTCCGGAGTAACGAAGTCTAGGACTTCGGGTTCCTCCTCGACCTTAGCGACTACATGATAAGAACAATGTATGTATTAATTAAATGCTTTTGTATTAACTTTGAAGTTGTGAAGTCTATAACCTTTACTAGATAGACCTAATGACTGTGAAACTTTTACTGTGGCTTGGTTACAACCTAAACAGAGACTTGGTCAAGTTTTAGTTGCAGCAAAGCTCATTTGAGCCCTCCACAAATAATTATGTCCTTGACCTTAATTAAAGGCTTTTAGGGTGTTCTAGGTATTTTTATGAAACAAACTATGACTTTCTGAAAACTAGATTTTCAGAGGGTTCTAATGGAATTGGTCTCACTTAATTTGGAAGTCTCTAACTAAAGATATGAGCTAAACAATTTCAGAGAAAATTCTGAAAATGTTTCTGAACATTTTCTATTTTCTCTGGAACAGTTTTACTAATCACACCATTAGGTGGACTAAATGAGCTCAAATGGATCTGAAATTTTTATGGTAGTTCAAGGATATTTTGGTGAACATCTCAGCAAAATTTCAGGATTTTCCTCCAAATGATTCTCCAGTTAAAATTCCTAACAGTTTAAACTTTAAGGAATTAATTCTGGAGAATTAAGGAATCTCATGAAGTGACACTTGATTTTCTGGAAAGTACTCAAAGAGCTGAATCCAGCAAAATTTGGTTCACTCAATTTGGAGCTTTCTAGCCAAAGTTATAAGGATTTGAAGTTTGAAGGAAATCTGAAAATCGGGGAAAAGTTTAAACTCGCGCGTGGGCCCAGGAGACACGCGTCGCACGCCGAAGCGACAGCACACCGCGGCCCACAAGGCTTTTGCGCGCCAGCACACCCGATCCCGGCCGCAGCCGGATCCCGATTCAAAATATCGGCCGCTGACAGCTGGGGTCCACCCCCTTCTTCAACCTCGCGACACCCGCGCTCCGCCGCCGAGGGACCTCGCCGGAGAGCTCGCCGCCGGCTGCTGTACAGCTTCAAACTTCTTGATTCTGGCCGCCCCTGCCTACTTTTACTTGGGGAACATGATCCGAGGGTCAGCTGCTCATGACAACGGCCGGAGCATGGTCGGCGACGAGCCGCCATATCGGAACGACTTCGGCCATGTCGGCTGATGCTCCTAGTGCCTCAGCTACTTGGGAAACCGGTCGGGGAGCATCAGTGGACCTCAGAGAAGGTCGACATGAACTCGGGGCAGCTCGGGGAAGGCCCGAAATAGGTCCTCACCGTGCGCCCGATACCCCCCGTGCGTTCCGCCATTAGTAGACCTTGAATTACGCCGGGCACAGAAGTTCTCCGGCCCAGAGTTGTGAAGGCAACTTGTGCGTCACCGTGTCTAGTTCGTGTGGGAGTGGCCTGAGGCCCTCTAATCCTTTCTAGAGCACGAATTAAACAGAATCGTACCCGAGGGTCGTTCTGCACACAGAAAGGGGAAAAGTGGAAATTCGCCGCCGGTGAGCAACCACTCGAGCTGTGGCTCGGAGATGAGCAGCACCGGTCACCTGCGCGTCCAAGGGTGTCTTGGCTCGGGCGTGACAACGCCCAGGTTGGGCTGTCCACGAGAGCCCGAGGTGCGGCGGTTTCCAGTTCCGAGTTTGATCTTTCGGCACAGCCGATATCACTCGGTTTCAATCGATTTCTATCAATGGGAAGGATGGAGGATGGTTGCTAGTACCTTGCTGGGACCTTGGAATGGAAAGAGGGAGCTGCGATCGGCTTG
Source organism: Neostapfia colusana (assembly GCA_030760725.1). Classification (NCBI taxonomy): domain Eukaryota; kingdom Viridiplantae; phylum Streptophyta; class Magnoliopsida; order Poales; family Poaceae; genus Neostapfia; species Neostapfia colusana. Next base: position 111,193,358 of record JASWHV010000001.1, read on the forward strand.
ATCAAGCAGGAACTCGAGCGGCGGCGATGGCAGTGGGAAAAGCAGTCGCGCACGTCGGTAGCTCGGGGAAATGGTGACTGAGGCACGCCGGGGAGGGAATAAATAGCTCGGCCGGCTGGCCTCCGGCTTGGGGCACGCAGCAGGAGCTGGCGCCGGCCGGCCCCTTCGGTGGCGCGCGCGCACAACAGCCGGGAACCGACTGAACTGTGGTTCAGTCGGTTTGCTTTGAGGCTGAGGCTGACATGTGGGTCCCACTCCTCTTTTAACCTCTGAAATTTATTCCTAACAGCTGTGGTAAACAGTGAACCCTATTCTACCCTTGGCAACTCAAATTATTCACCCAAGAGCCATTTGAATTGATCAAAGTTCAAATGAGGTTTGGTTTGAATGAATTTCAGCACAAGTGCAGTTTGAAATTCAAATAAAGTTTGAATTTCTCCCCCTTAGCTCATGTCAAGATCAACTCCAAATGGAGTGAAAATTGGTGTGTGAGCTCACAAAAATGTGCTGAGCAAGAATATGCCTTCCACTTTTAAATTCAGTGGGTGAAAACAGTTTGAATTTGAATATGTTTTCAAACTGCCCCTTTCCTATCTACACCCAAGATGACCTCAAAAATGTTTTGAATTTGGGTGAAACTTGGCATGGACATCCTTGGCAAAGTGTAGGAGTTTTCATATGTCCAGCCCATCTATATCACATGTGGGAAGTACCACTTTTGCAATGTGTGAGTTTGTTCCCTAATGAGCATGTTGATAATTGTTACTTGCTCTTTATTTGTGTTCATCATTTTTCCTCAAATGAGGTGTGTGGTGTGGGAATGAACACTGCAAATGGGTGTCAAAAACTGAGGCCCTTACATTTCTTCTCTGGGGGCGGGTTGGAAGCCATGGCAGGGGAGAGCTCAAGGACAGGGAAGACAAAGGCGCAGGAGTTCTGTGGCGGACCGGAATCCGCTCATCCATGATCGCAGAGGGTGGTGCCGCACGATGCGACACCCGACAGCACACGTCATAAGAACACATTATATTACATGGGAAAACAAACTGAATGTACAAAGTAGTACACTTCTCAGTTACAAACTAGGGTCTTTTATTACACAGCGGAAGTTTCTTTTGTACAACTCACGCCCGCCTATATAGCAAAAGTCGGTTGCCCAGCCCTAGGGCAACCCACACTAGCTGCACCTCTCAGCTCAGCGCGGCGTGTACGGCTCCCACTCAGCCGTGGTCCCTGACGGAGGGTAACCCTCGCCGGTGGACTCGTACTCCGAGTCCGTGGGTGGCTCCTCACCTGAAAAACACTTAAGCAGCAAAGCACGAAGGCTCAGCAAGGCTTAACCGACTCACCTAAGCATGAAACTCTACATGAGGTGTACCATGACATAGGAAAGCAATGTTGCAGCAAATGGACACGCCTACAAGTTTATCCTTAGTTCATCTTTTAGCAACAAGTTAACTGTTCATGAAGCTGAAATTTAGTGAGCAATATTTGGTGGCACACACGTAACAATACAATTATATCATCACAGCAATATTGAATCATAACATTTCACTCATTAGTCTACGTTACGACGCAGCGAACAAGCGGTACTCGTCACCGCGAGGGACGGCGAATCGACTCGATATACACCTGCAGGGAAACCCAAAGAGCACGTCACGTACGCCCACCCGTGGAGCTGCACAGCACGCTCACTCGATGTCGTACGGGACAACCTTTCACCCAACAGCCCAAACGTCGAACCGGTCGCACCGAAACGAGCAGGAGGTTTCACACACGGAGCATCTCTCTATGCCCGTTGGCAGATTTCCACCTTGCTGCCCTCAACCTACACCTATAAATCGGTGTGCTATACCTCGACGCCCAGAGGTTTAGGCTACATCGGTTTATCAGGGCCCATATATCCGATATGCCTTCGGTACGTTCAATACTTGTTCAGCAGGGCCGCACACGGCTCGGTCCTCAATCGACACGGACAGGGCTGCGCACACAAGTCTTCCTCTTGCTGCGCCCTAACCCCTGCCTAGTCTCATTTTCATTACTAAAGTGATCTCCCGTCACTCGAACCAAACCCGTGTGTCCCAGCCTATCTCGCGAGTAGATTCCAACTACTCGACTTGTACCGAAGTCCTATGAATTATTAAGCATAGCCTGTCTACTCGAGATCTTAGACACTACCCTCACTCTTATGGAAAAATTCTGGTCATGCAAGTGGGGTTCCATCCATCCTATACCTAATGCACAATCATATATCACATGACACATGTAAACAAATTAAAACTTATAAAAAGGTTAATGCAAACTGGGGATTGCCTTGTTGCTGCTGGTCAGGGGTTAGTTCCTCTTCCGGAAGTAGGAAGCCGAGTACTCCGGAGTCTCTTCTTCAGTGACTACACGTTTAATGAAATACTACATGTTAATGAATATGCATACAAGTTTATTGTAATACTACACTATTAGTTCTAATCACCAGTTTCTAACAACTGGAACTCTTTTTAAGAATTTAAATATGAACTGGGTGTTGGTGGTTTGGGCTTAGACCTAAGCACATGGTTAAGTGCTAAGTGGTTTTCCCCCCTTTTCCATATTAATCCCTCAAGTGGTTAAACAGGACAGGGGTGATCGAGAGCTCCAATGGAGCTGAAAATTTTTGTGTGAGTTCCTTGTCACAAGAAAACCCTCTGGACCAAACATTAGCATTTTTTTCATTGAGTGGTTTGCTCAGAATAATTCTTTTAGCAATTAAGCAAAGAAGAATTAATTCTGAGGTAACACCCCTGTTCATGCCCAACTTAGTGAACTAAAATTTCAATTATAGCTCATAGAGTTTGCATGAATTTCCTAGCCTTTTTGGAGCTAAGATTTGCCCAGAACTGAATTTCCAAGTTTTGGAAATTCTCCGAAAATGTTTCTGTATTCAAATGAACACAGCACCTTCACATGTGAATTGCTCTGACCAAATCAACTCCAAATGGTATGAAACTTTTACAGGGTTCATTAACATCCTAAGGAACATTCTGGCAAAATTTGGGGATTTTTGGATGAACCAAACTCCCTCTAAAATTCTTTTGCTGAAAAGCTTTAAAGAATTTTCCAGAATTAATTAATGGGTTTAATACAAATTGGGTTTCAGATTTGGATTGTACTCTGTTAGAGGAATCCAAAAAATTTTGTTTCATAATTTTTGGATTCTCCTACCCCAAGTTGTGGTCCTCCAAAGTTTGAACTACAAACTGGACATTTCAAATTGTTTAAATGTCTGCCAGTGGGTCCCACCCGGCAGTCTTCTCCTTCCTCGCGCCAAACAGGGGTCCGCGGCAGCGCACTCCGGCGAGCGTCGCCGGAACCGCTTTCCCGGCCGTCTCCCGACCCCAAACCCGCCGCCCCGCCCTAACTCATGACGCTGAACTCATCTCGGGGTTCGCCGGCGGTCGTAGCTCACCGGAACAGGGCTCCCGACGGGGACAGCGGCGGTTAGGGTTCCGGCGTGGTCGGGAATGCGTTACAACGCATCAAAACGATCGGCAAAGGATCGGAGAGCACCGCGGAAGCTCGAGGGTGATGAAAATGGCCGCCAAAGCCCATGAAAAGGTCGGCAACCTAGAGTTCCACGGTGACCCAAGCTATTATTCTATGGCGGCCCGAAAAACAACCAGAACCCGGCCATTTCTGGGTCATATCCCTTGATTCTTGGTCGAGGAGGTCCGCTAGGGAGTGAGGAAGGTGTGTGTAGGCTCATCCGAGCTGGGTTGGACGGTGCAGCTAGAATTTCGGGGTAGACCGACCCCTACTCGGTGCACTAGTTCGCGGGATTCTTAGGAATTCTCCGCGCACAGTCTATCAATGGCTAGGAGGGTTGCAGCAACACAATCTGGAGACTAAGGCACACCTTTTTCGTCTAGAAGTCCGGCGGTGAAACTGGCCGTGGCGTGCTGTCCACGGGGAGCAATCCTCAGCTTTCCGCCGGTGCTCTGTTCCTCGGCGCCCGTTGCCGAATTGCACGCGCCACAGGCTAGGAGCTTCGGGGTTGTGGGGATGACGTGGTAGAGCATGCAGGGGCGCTGCTTTTCGGTGCTGCTGGCACGAGCAACCGAGGCTCGGTTGGTGCCGGCGATCGGGAAAAGAGAGCGCGGCGGTGAGCTCCGGTTCTGTGCGGGTGTGAGGGAAACAGCGAGCGTGCGATCAATGAAGAAGGCGACGTGCTGCTGTTTGCTCCCGGGGTAAAGATCGGGCCGAGGCAGCGGAGCCGGCAAGCTGGTCGCCAGCGCGGGAGGAGGGGGGGCGAGGTGGCTGCTCGGTTGGCTCGGTGTCGAGCGCTGCCGAGGCCCGGTAAACCGAGTTCGCCCGGTGTTGACTTAGGCCCGAAGTCTAGCTGACTGGTGGGCCCTCTTCTCCCCCCTAATCTTCTCTGTTGTGCAAATATCCCACCTACTCAGACTTGAAAAGGGAACTTAGCCACAAATTCAGAGGAATAATTTGAATTCATCAACTTCAAACTGGTTTGGCCACATTCCCTTCATATTTGAATTTGAAAATTCAAACTCAGTTTGAATTGTTACAAATTCGGCTCCCGACGAGATGAAGTCCAATGGGACTGAAAATTGGTGGGTTTACTCAGGAAAATATGCTGAGTTTGAATATGAAGCTAAATTTTGAATTTGAGGGATGAAAGTTGCCGCAATTTGCATTTACATTCAAATTGGCCTCTTTTTCCACTACCTCCAAAAGTGCCTCAAAAATGTTTGGATTTGCATGAAACTTGGACTGAACCTTCCCAAGACTTTTAAAGTTCTAGGGGTGAGCTCAACCTCTCATGTTCATGAGTAAAATTCCCACTTTGTGAAAATGTAGGCTTTGCCCTCTAATCACTCTTTTGATGGAGGTTACTTGCTCTTCACCCTTTTTCACAATCTATCCACAACAAAACTGTGGTGTTGTGAGGTGATAAAAAGTTTTTGCAAGTCCCTTTTCTTGGGCTTTTACATGTTCAAGAAAAGTGCAAGCGCTGGGAAGTGCGAAGGGAAGCCGCGATGCGGGTAAGATCCTCTTTTAAAACTTCCCAGGTGCGATTTGAAGCGATTCAAAACTCTTCGAATACACCGCATGGGCAACCGCTTCGGCTCCAAGACCGAGCGCCGGTGACAGATGGACCCAAGTCGTCCAGCTGAAGCGGTGGGTCAAGAAGTCAGTCTCCCAAGGAGACGAGCTGGCAAGGCGCTTCGGCGGTTCCCGAAAAAAGTGCCACAACATGCAGAAGTGGCAGCCTTGGGAACCGCCGCAGTAAAAGCAACCATCAAGTGGGTGCACGCTCCCATGATCCCGTGACTGTTCATGCTCCGGCAACGGTCAATGCGGGACTTAGAGAAAGTGCGCGGAACAGAAGAGACGGAGGCCCCACCTCGGGCTCGCTATCTCCCCCGAGATGGGCCCGGGGGCCACTATCGTTACCCTGGATATGGGATACCCCCGCGCACAGGGGAAAATGCCTAAGGATCTCGCCCTTCTCCGTAGGTAGAGCTCCGAAGGCGCCACGTGTCCAGCGGGGCCGGACCTCCCTCTCCTCAAAGGGGAGCTCCGGGCCCGCCACGTGGCCAGCAGCAGCCAGACCTCCCCCCTCCGCGAGGAGAGCTCCGAAGGCGCCACGTGTCCCGTGGGGCCGGACCTCCCTCTCCTCGGAGGAGAGCTCCGGGCCCGCCACGTGGCCGACAGAAGCCGGACCTCCCCCCTCCGCGGGGAGAGGTCCGAAGGCTCCACGTGTCCCACGGGGCCGGACCTCCCTCTCCTCAGGGGAGAGCTCCAGGCCCGCCATGTGGCCAGCAGGACGGCGCTGCCTGCCCCCGTGCGGTAGGCAGCAGGCGTAAAGACGCACCATACCTTGCCCGTACAAGGTATTCAAGGCCCGCGCCTTCCCAAGACGCGGAGACGCGGAGCACGCCTCTGTCAGGTGCCGTTGCGCCCAGTCGCATCGCGGACTGGCACGCCGTGTCAGAGCCTGCCCGCCAATAAACACAGCGACAAGACATCCCCTGCCGCCCCTGCCGTCATCAACCACTACGACTAGCTTGCGGCATGGGAAGGGCGGCAGAACGAAGACTCGGAAGCCTTCGCTAGAGACAACTACCGACATAACTGCAGATACGATAGTCGGCAGGCAATCTCCCCGGGACCACCTGTCGGGTCCCAGGCCCCCCTTGTAAGCCACACGGGCCTTGGACTATAAAAAGCTCGGGTAGGCGACGTTATCAAGGGTTCAAACTCTGTGAACTCGCACCCTAGACATCACTCACCCTCAAGCTCAGGACTCCGGTTCTGAGCAGCAAGCAATACAGCGAGCACCTCTGCTCGCCGTGGACATATGGTTTTACGCTCCGGCAGCCCGAACCACGTAAAACTCGCCGTGTCAAGCTTCTCCCTCACTCGTCCCTAACGCTTAAGCTCTCCGCAAGCGACTAGCCCCTCCGAAAAAGAACCTCCGCGGGCTGCCCAGAGCAGGTCTGGGGGAAGTGTCGACCACACACATCGACAGGAGCTCAACCCTGTGGAGGGCGTGAGGTCCGGCATCGGAGCTCAGCTCTGCGGAGGGAGTGAGGTCCGGCATTGGAGCTCAGCCCTGTAGAGGGCGTGAGGTCCGGCATCGGAGCTCAGCCCTATGGAGGAAGTGAGGTCCGGCACTGCGCCTTCAGAGCTCGCCCCTGCGGAGGGGGTGAGGTCCGCCTTTGCGCCTTCGGAGCTCACCCCTGCGGAGGGGGTGAGGTCCGGCATCAGAGCTCACCCCTTCTGAGGGGGTGATGTCCGGCATCGGAGCTCACCTCTGAGGAGAGGGGAGATGTCCGGCTTCGAAGCTCACCCCTGAGGAGAGGGGAGATGTCCGGCTTTAGAGCTCACCTCTGCTGAGGGTGTGATGTCCAGCATCAGAGCTCAGCCATGTGGAGGGGGTGAGGTCCGGCATCGGAGCTCAGCCCTGCGGAGGGCGTGAGGTCCGGCACTGCGCCTTCGGAGCTCGCCCCTGCGGAGGGGGTGAGGTCCGGCTCTGCGCCTTCGGAGCTCACCCCTACGGAGGGGGTGACGTCCGGCATCGGAGCTCAGCCCTGCGGAGGGCGTGAGATCCGGCACTGCGCCTTCGGAGCTCGCCCCTGCGGAGGGGGTGAGGTCCGGCTTCGGAGCCCAGCCCTGCGGAGGGGGTGATAATGTCGAAGTGTTCCGTCGACACTTCCCCCGGACTTGCTTCAGGAGCAGCCCACGGAGGTTCTTTTATGGAGGGGCTAGTTCTCTCGAAAGGTCGCCGCGCACGTGCTGACGTGCTTCCGGAGCTGGGACACCTCCATCTCTCTAGAGCCGGTGGTGCGGGGCCCCGTCGCTTAGCGGGAGGAGATCGCCAGGGCCAGAGTCGGAGACGTCGCGACCCTCGTCGCGTCTCGGTTCCATTGGGAGGCCGGGGACTCCTAGACTCTTGGCCTTGTAGCTAGAGGGCTTTTGTATTTTGTCTTCTATCTGTAGACCAGCTCATGGAGCTCTTCGATGAATAAACTTGTTTTTTGATGTGCCTGTGCTTTTTGCTTCCTTTTCTTGGCTTGCCCTGCCCGGGCCCCTAGCTCCGTAAGGACCCCTGGAGGTCTCCATCGATCTCGAAGCTTTTTTAGCACAGACACCTCCCTTGGGCCATTGTTCTTATAAGGACCAAGGGGTCTTGAGTTGGAGTCTGGAGCTCTGGTCTTGAGAAGTCTTGGGACTTCAATACACCCTGGTGCTCCGTCCTTCCCTTGTGTAGTCCCTGTAGTGGCCCCCTGATAGGTGTAGCCAATGCATTGGGCACACCTACCACATTCCTGCGGGGAAGCCAAGGCCAGGGCCCCCTGACCGTCCGAAGCACGCCAATGTTGGAGCTCCGGCGCCGGAGGTCCGGGTGGCCTCTCAGGAGGTCCTGCACACAAGTAGGGAAACGATAATTCTGCTCGAAGGTTCTCCCTTCCCTGTCTCTTAGTCTTATTTGGCTTACAGTCCTGGGCTGGTACACGGGACTTGGGTAATTCAGTGCACTCGGGACTGGAGGTCCGGCTCCCTCCTTGGTCACGGTGTAACCGTCCGGCCCCTAGTACTTAACCATAGCGCTGGGGAGGCAGAGACGCACGCTTTGGGTGCAGGACCAGGCAAAGCAGGCTGCACACCCTGGACCTCCCGGGAGGCAGAGTGTGCACGCTTTGGGTACAGGACCAGGCAAAGCAGGCTGCACACCCTGGACCCCCCGTTCTTGCGTAGGCCTTTCCTAGAGGAGACCAACTGGCATCACAATACCTTAACAGGGGGAGGTCCGAGAGGCCTCCGGGCCTTTGGCAGGTACCTCAAGCACAACCGCCTTCGGCAGGATGGTAAATGCCGACTAGGCATGAGAGTGGGAAAGGAGAGCTGAGTATACGATGAGCGTACACTGTCTTGAGCATGGGAAGGTGATCATAAAAAATAATGCGTAATTTAAATAACATATAAGTAAGCATGGTAGGACAGGGTTCTTTTCATTCATATACGTCCATAGGAGGAAAACAGGTTGTACATGGAGGCAACGACCCACCCCATTGTGAAGGGGGGCAGGGCCTACGCGCTTAGGGTACAGGACAAGACTAAGCCGGACGTAGTCCTGGACCACTCCCTAGGGCTTAGTTGCTCCGAGCGCTGCTCCTGGGCTCTATGAGATCTGTTACAGAAAAAAGAAAAAACTTGTCCTACCACTGCTCTAAGGGTAGAACCTACGAAGGTGTTCTATATTCCAAGGGTTTGGTAGCGGGTCCCCGTCCTCAGTAGCAAGGCGCACGCACCCGGGGCGGCAAACTTTCGTGACTCGGAAGGGACCTTCCCAGCTGGGGGAGAGTTTGTTGGTCCCTTCTCGAGAAAGTATGCGCCGCAGCACCAGGTCGCCTTCCTTGAGATCCCGAGCATGCACGGACCTCTGGTGGTAGCGCCGGAGCGCCTGCCGGTACCGTGTATTTCAGAGCGTTTCTTGCCATCTTGCCTCGTCGACGAGGTCGATGTCCTCACGCCGGAGCTGGTCCTGCGTGGCTTTGTCGTAAGCTCGGACACGGGGGGACCCCATGGTGACCTCCGGGGGAAGCACGGCTTCAGCCCCGTATACCATGAAGAAGGGTGTTTCCCCTGTGGCCCGACTCTGGGATGTCCGGCTGGCCCACAGTGCGCACGGAAGCTTGTCCACCCACTTGGCACCATGCTTCTCCAAGCTGGCATAGGTGCGAGTCTTGAGGCCCTGAAGGATCTCGGTGTTAGCTCTTTAGACTTGCCCGTTGTTCTTTGGATGAGCAACGGATGCATAGCACACCTGGATGCCAAGGTCTTCGCTGTACTCTTGGAACGCTGCACTGGTGAACTGGGTCCCGTTGTCGGTGATGATCCTGTTCAGGACCCCGAACCTGCAAACAATTGATTTGATGAACTTGACTGCGGATTGCTTGTTGATGGTGATGACTGGTGCAGCTTCCGGCCACTTGGTGAACTTGTCGATGGCGACGTAGAGGAACCGGTATCCCCCAACGGCTCTGGAGAAGGGCCCCAGGATGTCCAACCCCCGTACCGTGAACGGCCACGAGGGTGGGATCGTTTGTAGCATCTGCGCCGGTGTGTGGATCTGCTTGGCATGGAACTGGCATGCCTTGCATCTCTTAACCAACTTGACGGCATCTAGGAGGGTTGTCGGCCAGTAGAAGCCATGTCGGAAGGCTTTACCGACCAGCGTGCAGGAAGATGCGTGGTTCCCACACTCGCCTCCGTGGATTTCTGCAAGCAGGTCACAACCTTCTTCCTGGGTTATGCACCGCAATAGGATGCCGTTGGCGCCACGCCGGTAGAGATCCCCTTCTACCAGCGTGTATCTCTTACCCATCCGCACAATCCGTTCAGCGGATGCATGTTCATCAGGAAGGATGTTGTCTTTCAAGTAGTCCTGGACCTCCGTGATCCATGCATCGGGGCCTACTTGAGCTTCTGGATCTTGGGTGCTGGGTAGCACGGAGTCCCCAGTGGCGCATAAGATCCTTGGCGGGCACCATGGCTGCAGGGCCGCCGGGACCGCCAGCTTCGAGGTGCTGGTCTCGCCCCCTTCGCCCGGTTCGGCAGGCCGGGCTGTGGGTCGCGGCAACGTCCTTTCGAAGGCTCTTTCGGGCACCGGGGCTCCGGTGGAGGCCTTCATTGACAGGTCGTCGGCGACGGTGTTGTCGGCGCGTGGTACATGGCACAGGTCCAAGGCTTCAAAGTCCTTCTCCAGCATCTGCACGTAGAGCAGATAGGCAGCTAATGGTGGGTCATTGCAGGAGAATTCACCCTTGACTTGCTTGATGATTAGCTGGGAGTCGCCCTTGACCAACAACTGGCGAATGCCCAGAGACAGCGCCGTCTTCAAGCCGAATATAAGAGCTTCATACTCGGCCATGTTGTTGGTTGCCTTGAAGTTGAGGCGTACCATGTACTTGAACTGCTCCCCCGTTGGCGTGAGGAGCAGTACGCCGGCTCCGGCCCCCTGCTTCTGCAAGGAGCCATCGAAGTAGAGCGTCCAGTGAGGCTCGATGAAGACTGGTGCCCGGGGCTCCGGTTCTCCACCTTCAAGGCCCCCTGGGTTGCTTGGTGGTGGCGTCCACTCGGCCACGAAGTCAGCCAGTGCTTGGCTCTTGACTGCATGACGTGGTAGGAAGTCCAGCTCGAACTCCGCCAGCTCCGCTGCCCACTTGGCAATGTTGCCAGGCGCGTTAGGGCTGTGGAGGATGGTCCTCAGCGGATAGGAGGTGACCACCGAGACCCTGTGGGCTTGGAAGTAGTGCCGGAGCTTCCTGGATGCCAAGAGGACAGCATACAACCGTTTATGTACCTCCAGGTACCTGGTCTTGGCATCGTGGAGGACTTCACTGATGTAGTAGACGGGCCTTTGGACGGTCCGGACCCTCCCTGGGGGATTCGTGTCGTCTTCCTCCATTGGCACCGGACCCTGGGACCTCCTGTCCTCTAGGTCCTGGGCAACTTCTGGGGGCTGGGACCCGGGGACTTCTCGGCCGTCTTGGACCTCCGGGAGGTCGACTATGGTCTCCGGGGGCTGGCCCTCAGAGATCTCCTGGCTGTCGGGGCCCCCATGGGGTCCGGACAGCCTTGGTGCTTGACTTCTGCAGCAGGAGCAGGTTGTAGTGGCGAGGGGTCCGGCCGCTCTGCGACTAGGACCATGCTCACCACTTCTGTCGTCGCCGCGATGTAGAGAAGTAGATGCTCACCGGGCTCAGGGGCAACCATGATGGGCAGCGTCGATTGGTGCTGCTTCAACCCCTGGAATGCTTCTTCTGCTTCTTCGGTCCAAACAAATGGACCGGCTTTGCGCAGGAGCTTGAAAAAGGGAAGAGCCCGCTCAGCTAGCCTAGATATAAACCGACTGAGCGCAGCTAGACATCCCGTGAGCTTCTGGACATCCTTGATGCGAGTCAGGGGTCGCATCGGCTTGATGGCCTTGATCATCTCTGGGTTGGCCTCGATCCCTCGGTGTGAGACCAGGAATCCCAGGAGCTTTCCAGAGGAGACACCGAACACACATTTGTCCGGGTTTAGTTTGGTGTGCGTGGAGCGCAATTTGTCAAAGACTAGAGCTAGGTTGTCTAACAAGGATGTGCTCTTTTTGACTTTGACAATGATGTCATCGACATACACCTCTACTAAGTCTCGGATTAGCTCTGCAGATGTTTTATGCATAGCACGTACAAAGGTAGGAAGAGCATTTTTCAAACCATAAGGCATGGAGACATAACTATACAGGCCATCTACTATTATGAAAGCAGTGTGTTCCTCATCTTCTCTAGACATTGGTATTTGGTGGAAGCCTGAGTAGGCGTCTAGGAAGCATAATAAATCACAGCCTGATGTAGAGTCTACAATTTGATCTATTCCAGGGAGAGGGAATGGATCCTTAGGGCATGCCTTATTGAGACTGGTGTAGTTGATGCACATCCAGAGCTTCCCGCCGGCCTTCGAGACGACAATAGGATTTGCCAACCACTGGAGGTGGTGGACCTCCCGTATGAAGCCAGCATCAAGCAACTTTTTTATCTCTGAACGGATGAAGTTCTGCCGCTCGATGGACTGCTTCCGGGGCTTCTACTGGATCGGCCGAGCGTCGGGGTAGATCTTCAGACGGTGCTCAATCACCTCCCTAGGGATCCCGGGCATCTGTGATGGTTGCCATGCAAAAAGGTCGACGTTGTCTCGAAGGAAGGTGATGAGCGCGCATTCCTATTTGATGTCCAGGCCCCCGGCTATGCGGGTGGTCTGGGCAGCCTCGGAGCCGACTTGGAAGACCTTTAGGGGGGACGTTGTCTCCGTCGGAGGGTTGCACTCGATGTGCAGAGGTCGAGGCACGATGGCGTGCACTCGGGTGGACCCGGCCCGGTTCTGCACCGCCAGGGACTGGTGCTCAGGCCGCCGCAAGTGCTTGGAGCTTCTCCAAGGATGACACTGCGGCGGTGCGGTCTCCACGGATCCTGAGGACACCGGTGGGTGTAGGCATATTCAGGACCAGGTAGCCGTAGTGGGCTACCGCCATGAACCGGTACAAGGCCGGTCTACCAATGATGGCGTTGAAGGGGAGGTTGACCTCCGCGATGTCGAACAGAACATATTCTGTCCGTTAGTTGTCCGGAGCTCCGAAGGTCACTGGGAGACTTATGTTCCATATGGGACGACCTGTCCCGGCCCTACACCTGAGAACGGGATCGACTGGGTGAGCTTGGCCATGGGAATCTGCAGCTTTTGGAAAGCTGCACGGCTGATGAGGTTGAGGCCGGCCCCGCCATCCACCAGTACGTGGTACATCTTCACGTTGGCTATTGTTGGGGCTACCAAGAGAGGTAGCTGTCCAGCCCCAGCCATGTTCTTGGGGCAGTCGGAGGCGTCGAAGCTGATGGGGGTCCCTACCCACTTGAGGTGTGGCGCTGCATTTGGGGTAGGAGCCACCGACGCCACTGCTCGACGCAGGGTTTTTGACTACGTTCCGGGACGAGGGGTCCGAGGACCCTCCGTAGATGACATGGAGCGCCTTCCGGTGCTCGTCTTCACCGGAGCTGGAGTCCTCATGGTTGTGGACCGCCTTGACGGTGCGCTGGGGCTCCTGGTACTCCATTTCTTGGTCGCCGTTGTCCCGGGGGTCGACCTTATGCTTGCCCTGCCTCTGTCGGAAGGGAGCACCATCTGTGCGCGGTTGCTTCCCCTCGCGGAAGCGCTCAACGAGCTTCTTGATCTCCCAGCACTCACCAGCAGTGTGGCCCCTGGTGTTGTGTACCGGGCACGGCTCGCTACGGTCACCACCGTCGGGTGACTGCCGTGGTCTCTTTTCGGGACGCGACCCCCGAGCTCCGCCGGGTGCTGCAGTTGCAGCAACGGGAGCTCCGGCCGGCGGCTTGACCTTGCCACATGCTTTCTTCTTGTTCTTCTTGCTGCTCCCTTGGGGCACAGCACTAGCTACGGGCTGCCCTCCTGCTTCGGAGGCTGGTTGTGAGTGCCAGTTACGCCCTTCTGCTGCTCTGGCGCACTTGTCCGCTAGATTGAAGAGCTCCGAGACATCTCACACCTCTCAGGTGGCCAGCTTCTCGAGCATCTTCTTGTCCCTAACACCCTGTCGGAATGCAACCACAACTGATGCATTCTGGATATGGGGGATGGTATTCCGTACCTGGGAGAATCGCTGGATGAAGGATCGCAGTGATTCCCCCGGTTGCTGTCGCACGGCGTGGAGGTCCAGCTCCGTGCCAGGACGCGTGTAGGAGCTGCCAAAGTTCACCGTGAACTGTCGGCATAGCTCCCCCCAGGAAGTTATGGAACCCTGGGGCAGGTTCATGAGCCATGACCGCGTCGGGCCGGTCAAGGCGACGGGGAAGTAGTTGGCCACGACGGCCTCATCCCCTCCTGCCGTGAGTATGGCGGTAGAGTAGATCTGCAGGAACTCTGCATGGTTGACGCTTCTGTCGTACTTCCCCGGCAGGTGTGGCCGAAACTTGCATGGCCACACTGCGAAGCGGAGGTGTGGCGCCAGGGCCGCACACCCCATCCCTGCTGCTGCAGATCCTGGTGCCGCGAACCCTTGGTTCGCCGCTGGCACGATGTACCCCGGCATGGGCAATGGTGCACCATATACCGGGGGCGCCGACTACAAGGCATATGGCTGCTGCATATGCTGCGTGGCGTACGCCTAGGGCAGAGGTCGCATGGCGACCGTCTGAGGCCCAGGCTGAGTCGAGGCAGTCGACATGCTGTAGTCGGCCTCGTGGTTGCGACACCTTTCCCGCTGTCGCTCGATGGTCACGTGACCATCTTCCCCTGAGCGACGTCGCTCCAGCTCTATCCTCAGGTCCGCCGTTGAGAGCCTGGTAGAGCGTGAGTCTGCCATCTGCATGTCAACCGTTGGCGTGCGCGATAGCGACACATCTGATTGACCGGGGCGTTGTCCCCTCCGCAGCGGAGGGTTGACGGCAGCAGCGATGAGGTGGTTGACGTCGCGGATCCACTGTTGGGCAGCCCCCTAGGGAGCGTCCACAACAGGCGGATTGTGCAGGAGCTCGTGAGGCAGCTAGTGCACTTGCTTGAGTAGCACTCTGCGCCACAGCAGATCTTGAGGTTGTAGGAGTCCACAAGAGTCCGACGCAGGCTCCCAACCTGTCCCGACACACTCCTCCCTGAGCATGTCGAGACATGACCCTCACTGGTCATCGTCCGCCGGGAATGAGGGCGTGAAGAGCCACCCGCTGAAGAAGCTTGGTCATCTTCGTTGGCGCAGACCTGTCTCGAGAGAAAAAACCCCTACCTGGTGCGCCAAATGTCAAAGTGTTCCGTCGACACTTCCCCCGGGCCTCCTTCAGAAGCAGGCCGCGGAGGTTCTTTTACGGAGGGGCTAGTTCTCTCGGAAGGTCGCGTTGGTTGTGAGAGGATTGACACCAGGATTTTTACGTGGTTCGGGCCGCCGGAGCATAATACCCTACGTCCACGGGAGCTGTATTGCTCGGAGCTTAGAACCGGAGTTCTAAGCTTGGTGTTCTGTATGGGCTGAGTTGCCCTAGCCGCTAGAGGGAGCCAACTACCGAACCCGCGAACCGTCTAACGGCGCTAGAGCCGAACCCCTTGCAATGCTGCCAACCAGAGCCTTTTATACTTCAAGGCTCGGGCGGCTTACAAGGTGGGCCCCAGGGCCCGATAGGTGGCCCCGAGGAGATTTCCTGCCATCTACCATATCTTGCAGTGAATGCTGGTAGTTGTCTCTGGCAATGCCTTCTTAGTCATCGTCCTGCCGTCCTGCCCGTGCCGCAAGCTAGGCGTAGTGGTTGACGATGGCAGGGACGACATGGCATGTCTTGTCGCCGTAGCTATTGGCCAACAGCTTCTCACATGGTGTGCTTGTCTTAATTGTTACGCTACTGGTCACTGTGCCACCTGACAGGGGCGTCGCCGCGTCTCCGTGTCTTGGGAAGGCGCGGGTCTTGAATGCCCTGATCGGACAGGGCATGGCGCGCCTTTACTCCTGCTGCCTACCGAACCGGGGTGGGCAGCACGGCACATGGCGCCTTCGGAGAGCACCCCTACGGAGGGCGTGAGGTCCGGCTCTGCTGGCCACGTGGCAGGCCCGGGGCTCTCCTCTGAGGAGAGAGGAGGCCCGGCCCCGCTGAACACGTGGCGCCTTTGGAGCTCACCCCTGCGGAGGGCGTGAGGTCCGGCGCTGCTGGCCACGTGGCAGGCCCGGGGTTCGCCTCTGAGGAGAGGGGAGTCCCGGCCCTGCTGGACACATGGCGCCTTCGGAGCTCGTCCCTGCGAAGGCGGCGAGGCCCGGCTCTACTGGCTACGTGGCAGGCCTGGGGCTCACCTCTGAGGAGAGGGGAGGCCCGGCCCCGCTAGACACGTGGCGCCTTCAGAGCTCGCCCCTGCGGAGGGGGTGAGGTCCGGCTCTGCTGGCCACGTGGCAGGCCCGAGGCTCGCCTGTGAGGAGAGGAGAGGCCCGGCCCCGCTGGACACGTGGCGCCTTCGGAGCTCACCCCTACGGAGGCGGCGAGGTCCTTAGACGGCTTCTCTCCTGTGCGGGGGGGTACCTGGTACTGAGAGTACCGACAGCTCTTTTCTGCAAATCAGACTGAAGTTGCTGGTTTCCCACAAAACTCAGACTTCTATGATCAGTGCATATAATAAACTCACTTCTTTGCAAATACGGTCTCCAATGATCCACTGCCATGATCAAAGCAAGAAATTCTTTTTCGTAGATGGATAAACTATGATGTCTTTCTGCGAGGGCCTTACTCATAAACGTCAGAGGTCGTCCATTCTGCATCAAGACCGCCCCAAATCCATTGTCACTCGCATCTGTCTCGATAACAAAATGTTCATCAAAATTTGGTAAAGCTAACACCGGAGTTGACACCATGGCCCTCTTCAACGCCTCAAAAGCTGACTGTGCCTAAGAAGTCCACTGAAAATTTTTCTTCTTCAACAGCTGTGTAAGAGGTCGAGCTATCACTCCATAGTTGTGCACGATTCCGATAATACCCAGTTAACCCAAGAAAGGCACGCAACTCTGTGATATTTGTTGGTGTTGGCCACTCTTCCATGGCCATTGTCTTGGTCGGGTCAAGGTAGATTAATTCAGTCTTTGCAAAGGTGCATTTTGATCTCTTGATATAAAACTGATGTGCAAGTAATGTCTTCAATACCAACCGAATATGCTCCAAATGCAGAGTGAGTGTCGGACTGTATATTAAAATGTCATCAATAAAGACAAGAACAAACCTGCGAAGATAGGGTGCCAATATCGAATTCATCGTACACTGAAATAAGGCTGGAGCATTTGTCAATCCGAACGGCATCACCTTCCATTGATAATGTCCGTTGTGTGTCTTGAAAGCTGTCTTATATTCCTCGCCCACCTTCATTCTGATTTGATGGTATCCAACACGCATGTCTAGACTGGAAAAGAATTTTGTTCCGGACAGTTCGTCCAAAATTTCATCCACCAAGGGCATTGGGAACCGATTTTTTATAGTCAAGTCATTCAGTTTACGATAATCAACGCAAAACCTCCACGTACCGTCTTTCTTCTGTACTAGCAGAACAAGGGAGGCCAACGGGCTCACGCTGTTTTCAATCAGACCTGATGACAACAAGTTCTGCACTTGCTTTTCAATTTCTGTCTTGTGTAGTGGGGAGTAGCGTTAAGGTTTTGAGTTAACCGGTATAGCACCCGGTATTAACGGTATAGAATGATCAAATGGACGATGCGGCGGTAGGCACTGTGGCTCAGCGAAAACATCTTCAAATTCTTTTAATACCTCCGTTACATGCAATTCAGGGACAGTCAGATGCTCTGAATTGCTGCTGTGGGCACAAGATTCTACCACTGCAACGACCAAATATCATTCCCTTTGATCCATTTGCTCAACTCAGCCGATGATAGCTCCGGCACTGTGGTCTGAGGTATAGGTTTAACTCCAGTCAACACAATGGTAACTCCTCTCCGTTGAAATTGTAAGGTCTTCTCCTTCCAATCACACACCATCGGACTGTGTTTTGTCAACCAGTCGAAGCCTAAAATGGCATCATATGCACCGAGAGGCAGGACCCGCATACTCAAAGAAAAGGTATGCCCATTGCTCCACCATTGCACCTCGGGAACTTGTGTGTTACTCAGCAATTCCTGTCCATTCACTACTCGCACCATAATTGGTTTGCAAGGAATCACCTGCAAATTCGCCCTGGAGACGAAATTAGAACTGATGAACGTGGCTGAGCTTCCTGAATCCACCAAGAGCAAAAATACTTGGTCCTGAATTAGACCTCTCAAATGCAGATTGTCTTCCCCTTCCGTACCAGCAATAGCATGCAAAGAGAGGTCGTAGCTCTCCTGTACCTCCTTATCCTCCTGCTCCAACTGCAATAATACCTCATCTGATAAGGTCATTCCCAGCTCCTCCGTGGATAAGGTATTCAATTGAACCTGCACCCTTTTTTAGCATTTGGCTAGGTGTCCGGGTTCATATTTCTCTCCGCACACATAGCATAATCCATGCAGCCAACGCTGATCCCAGAGTTGCCTTTCCTTCGACAATTCTCCTCCCCACACATTTTGCTTGCTATCTGCACGCTAGTTCATATTACTCTTCAATGTCGGCCGCATCTTACCCGGCTTGGATCTTTGCTGCTCCTGAATGTCCACTGTAACCTTGCCAGTAAAGTCGTCCTACTTACTGTTACTGGAACATGTGACATTACCGCGTGCTGAATATCCCTCTTTAACTCCTTCACAAACTGTGTAACATAAAACACCTCATCAAGGTCTGGGTTATGCATCGAAGTGGCATAGCGCAGCTCATCGAATTGTTCGATATATTCCTCCAGTCCCCCTTGCTGCCTCAAATGCAGTAAATCATGCATTGAAATCTAATATTCAAAGGAACCAAACTTCTCTTTAACAGACACCACAAACTGGTCCCAATTACCAAGCCCTTCAGTTAGTTTATATACCTGAAGCCATCTAGCTGCTCCCCCTTCCATATGCAGTGAAGCGGCTCGGACCCAATATGATTCATGGACATTGAACAGAGAAAAATAGTCTAAACACTTGTCAAGCCAAATGGTGGGATTCTCGCCTAGAAATTTTGGGAAGGACATCTTCATCAAATTTCTTTCGCCTCATCCTCCTTCATCCCTTCTCCGCCTCTGATATTCAGCCGCTCCTCTGTTCACCCGAGGACGTCTTCCCTCGCCCATGTCCTGCATCGGCGGTCTCCCTCTGTCCACTCCCCGATTACGCTCCTCCGACCCCCTCTCCATCTCTTCCGCTAGTCGTTCCAGTGTCAGCACAGTCACTCTCTTCCCCGTCTCAGAAATTTGCTGGAATAACATGTCACGCTCCTTCCGTGTTCGCCGAGTAGTTGCTTCTGGACTCCCTCCACTCCATCCAGCCTCCTCGAAATTGAGTCTAGTGCCTCGAACATCTTCACCCATCGGTCGCTCTCCGCTTGCGCCTCACTCGCCATCGCCTCCAAAATCAATTGCGACTGCATCGAAGGCTTCGTGGGCGCCGTTTTGCCGGATGATGACCCGAACCAACTGAATCGGCGAAGATTACTCGACCACCTTCTTCGCTCGCCGATCAGGATTTTACGGCTTGGACTCGTCGCACCCCCCAAGCTTCACCGCCGCCGCCGAAAGTCGATCCGCCTGCGGACAACCTGAATCAACCGGAGGCGTGCACTGCAGCAGCCGGGTCGATGAAACTCTAGCCGCCGCCCCCTGCACTCATTGACCGGGGTTTTACGAGGTTGCCGCCGACGCTAGTCTTCCCCGCCGCCGAGGAGGAACCAACTCTGATACCAATTGTGACGGCCGTGGTCACCGACTTGCGATCGCCGAGGCCTGAGCGTGTCGAACTGGCCACCGAGGAAGCACTTAGGCGTTTGCACGAGGAGATAGTTGATCTTAAGTGTTTAGTTTTTCTATTCTGTTCGAGATGGTCCTCCTGGTCCACCTGTCTCTCTCTCATATAGTCCCTCTTTTACAACTCGTGTATCCTCTGAACACAATTCTACACACACTATACCATACGTATGCGACTAAGTCTTTACTGTCCACCAGCCGTCACAATCCGCTACCGTACCCGCCGGCCGGTGGGGCGCGCCGCCCTTGTCCGTCCGTGTCGGCGCGGCGAAGTCGATCGTTTCCTCCTGACAGAAGACAGGGCGTCCATGGCTCCCTGTACCCTGGGAACACGAGAGCTCTTCAGCTACTAGTGTTTCAAACGCTGCAACGGATCCCAGGCAACGTTAGCATTTAGCGAACTCCCAGTCCCAGGCAGAGACACGCACGCCTGACGCTCGTCGGGCACATCTTTCGAGGAGCAGGGTTGGGGCCGGCTGTCGAGCATAGATTCCGGGCCATTTGATGATGATATGAACCGGCCAAATCTCAAGGCGTGGAAAATCGTATCGGTAACACCCCTTGTTTTTCTTTCTCACTGGGAGGAACCAAAAGGCACCATTTTATTTTATACTACTTCCTCAGTACTAAATGAATTATCATTCTAGTCTTTTTTCAGTTTTTTAATTATTTGTCAATCTCACTTTTTAATGCATCTTTTTCTTTTCATTATACATCTTTATTTTCTATCTATCTCTTTATTTTCTGGCACCATTTTTTTCACACGTTCTTAATTTTCGTACCCAAAGTTAGAATAACAGATACAATGTGATGGAGTAGTTCTAAAAGTACTCTATCGAGGTGGGTTTATGGTTCACATGGCTTATTACAGTACCATCGAGCATACGAAGTTCACTCCCTCGAAATGAAGGGCTGCACGTGGCGGGTGGCGACGAGATATGGGCATCTAGGATTCTACGAAGATCCGGGTCCCAGGATTTGGATGCGGCTCAGCTAAAGGTCACCACCATTCACGACGGACGGGGCCAACACCAACAGGGTGGCTGGCCGAGCACTCGGCTGTGTTCGGATCTTCAAAGTTACTGTGCCAGCTTCTGATGTGGATTGACAGACACTTGAGAATTGGTAGCCTAGATTTTGTCCTGGTACTTTTGATCCTACAAATGGGAAGCTGCCTCTGCGTTTGATTTGTGAAGCAGAAAAACACATCTGATACATAGCATCTCATCTAACCTTCAGATTTTCAGAGGGGAAATGGCATGTCGTCTACCTGAACTGAACTGAACTCATTCATGCCTTGGACTGCAGCAATGACACAACTTCACAACGTTACTGTACGGTCGGCCACAGTTCCAGAAACATTAAAAGTTGGTTTATGCTGTTCAAAAGGAAAGTGATAACTTATGAAAGGGATGTAGGATAGTATGCTATGATGATAACTTTCATGCTACTGTACTTTCTTCAAACTAGAATGTAGGTTAGCGACTCTCTTAAATCGTGCCATGATGAGTTAACAAAATTCCACCATAAAACAACATTAAGTTATACCAACATAACAAAGAAAAAGGCAAAAAACTTGGGACGAGCAAGAAAAAAATTAAAGCTGAATACACATGTTTCTATTAGCAACGAGCAAGGGCAGCAAGGTTATAATCTCTTCAAGGAAAAAGAACCGTCCACCACAAAACCGGAGATGTCAAAAACCCGTTCCCTTACTGAGCTAAAAAGGAGAGGATGTACAGCTCCACCAAAAAAAATTCTATGTACATGAGCAGCACCGAATCTAGTATAAGTGTATAACTAATTAGAATTAGGAGAAGTCAAAGTCAGCAATTGCTGCCACATACAACACATGATGCAAAGTCAGATCCGCAAAACTTGACTGGACGAAGAAATGTCTACTCAACTAAACTAATCTGATAGGATCTCCTCTAGCTCAGGATCCTCTCGTCTGACCGCAGAATCATCATCAGCCTCAGTGTCAATTCCCTCTCCTCTCCCTTTGGGGTAATCTTCTGTGTCGGATACATCTGCCTCTTCATCAGTATAAACAGGATATGGTGGTTGAAGGATAGTCTTCCTTATTCCAGTGTTATTATCAGGCAGTCGGTTACTTCTAGAACTGGAAATGACTCCTGAGCTTCTCTGGGTCATTCCACATATACAGGCAGCCGGGTTAGCATGAAACTCACCTCTTCCTGGCAAGATTTCCATGGGATCTCCCATATATCCATTTTGAATTATTCGCATCTGTGAGGAGAATTCATACCATGACAGGTTTCCCCTCTTCATAAATAAGGGATAAAGCTGTTTAGCATTCGGCCAGATCGTTCTCTTGTGGCCAAAATATCGCCTGCAATAAGAAGCAATAGGTTATTCAAAGCCGGAATGGCCTAATGTTTTGAGAAGATGTGAAAAACATATCTATAAAGATAATGCGTATATTTTCAAAAAAAAAAAAGAAAAATGCATCACCTTCTCCCAGCCAGAATTTTGGCCATGTTACCATTGTTATTAGCCACAAAAGCATCACTTCCATCACAAACAATGAAATCGATTGCAGCCATGCGAGAAGAGAACTTCAAGAATGGAGCAAGCTCCTCGTTGCTTGACAGTGTTTCTTTTGTATGGAAATTTGGGAAGAGTACTTTCAAAGGTGCTAAAGTATCTTCCCCTCCATAAATATCGCCAGAAGCAACATATATGTGGACATCGCTGCTGTATCCTAATGCCCTCAACATCAGGCCTACCTCCTCAGGAGTCAGTGGGCACCTACCTTGCCTTCTTCCTTTCTCTGGGTCATGTATCTGAAATGTAAAAAAATAGCAATAAGCAACTCCATCTCTCTACCTAATGGCTACATGGCATGGTCCATACATGCAAGGTCTTCCATCGCTTGCGAATGGCACCTAATTCTCTTTTCTCCTTTTCTCCACCACCATAATAGCACCCCGAAAAGGCAAGCATATCAGGTTCAAATCTGCCATCAGGTCAGAAAGCATATCTTGTTCAAGAAACAGAAACAGAATGAACAACGATACATGTAACAACATTCCACAAAGAAAATATTAATGTTGTTTTCTTTTGCCTATATTAGCTAATCATCCTTCACAAATTCTTCCCCTCAGTTGCCGTTTCGGTTAAGTCTAAAAGAGATCTGGCTGGAGCTGCAACTAAATAGTGACCTTAGTAGCAGTATTTTAACTAAAAAATACTCATGGCATACTATCAAGAAACACTGGAAAAAGAAACAAGGGTGCTCTGAAAGAAAAGTTTGAGACCATCAAAGGGCTGAAGAAGTTTTAGACTAGGAACACAAGCATCACTCATATAATTATGAGAGCTCTGTCGCAAAGTAATGGCGTTGTAGTTATGGTTCATGTACTTGCAAGATGCAACTGAGTGAGCTCAAACACGTCAAAAAGGGCATACCCAGTGCTGAAAGCTCCCACACGTTGTGGGGTCTGGGGAAGGGAATTTCTAGGCAGCCTTCCCCTTGCTTATTTTGCAAGGAGGCTGATTCGAACCCAGGACCTCCAGGACACAAGTGGAGAGACTCTACCACTCAAGATAAAAAAAAATGGAAATGCAGATAGAGGCAGGAAAGCTTCAGCCAACATTAGGAAATAGTGTACCTCAGGTGAAGAGCAATAAAATATCTGCTTTTTCCTCGCATTCGTTGTATTAGCTTGTTACCCAACTCTTGAATTGGGTCAGTAAATCTCAAAGCATGATAGTTGACTCTGCAACGCAGCTTTTGCAGGTCAGAGTCCAACTTATTTGAGAGCCTATAATCATATTTAGTCATTCGAATAACCTGCACCACCAGGAAGTAAAATAATAACTGGATCGTTTATTGAGAATTCAATGTCTCTCACATAATCTCAGGCACAGAAACGTGCTAAAACAGAAATTAAAGTGCACAGGGAAGAATATAATAAAAAGGCGAATAAATAAGCTACAAAAGTATGTCCGCTGTGACGGAGCTTAACCAGAACGAGAAACACTGTGGCCATTTGCCTCTCCTTCACCTATTCTTCTCCCGCACCAAAAGGTTCATGCATGGGATGCAAGCAAGCAAGGAATAAAACAGCACGAACACTCCTAGGCGCTAGCAAAGAAAGCAAGCAAATAGCAGTTGCACGATATTAATTCCCTAGTAAATTTAAATAACATCCAAACACATTATCATATTTAATATATATTAAGAATGCTGTTGGGAAGGAAACAAAGCTAATTCCATATAAACTAATGTAGCCCAGTGACAAGGACTGTTACAAGGCCATAAGTTCCACAACTTACATGTTTCTTTAGAAGTGCAGGTAACACACGGTTCAAGTAACATCGTGGAGTACATTTTCGGGGGACGCGCATTTTATAAGGTCGCATAGCTTTACCTCCTTTTTCTGGAGGCTCTTTGATAATTTTAACATCTTTTGCGAGGGAAGAGATGAACCAGTCTATATCAAAGATTTCAGAAAAATTACTACAACAAAGAAAGATTCAGAACAAGTGGAGTTAGTTCAACATAGAAATTGTGATTTGGAGATCAGGGGGTAGAAACCATGAAGTGCTACTGCATGCATACCTTGAATCTTTCCAGAAAGATGTTTGGTCCAACTTGGGAACAACAAGTGTAGCATTTAAAACGCGTGCAGCAACTACAGCATCAATTATCTATAATAAACAGATGACATGAGGTCTTTGATACATAGGTCTTTAATAAAAGACTACATCTAGATGAACTGCTGATCATGACCGGTTAAGGTACTTCAAGTAGTTTAAGCAGGTCTTGAATAGATACATTGCATGCTAGATGATGCTGAATCTGGTGTGATAAGATAAAAAAACATTTGAACATGTGCAAAATGAACACTCTGTTTATTTCAGGTGTTATGATAATTGTACATGCATGAAACCCTACTTCTACAAGATATAGAGATACATCTCACCCCTGTTCTCTGCTGATTGAGACCTCCACTTGTGACAATAATCAAGTATCGATCTGGCTGTGTAGTCATAGTGGCATCTGCATTATTTTAAAAAGACAAGGCCTTTAGGTTGATTTAGTTAACTCATCATTCACTCATAATGCAAAAAAGATATACATATGAATCCATCACTGCCACCCACCACACAGGCGTGAATATTGTCTAACATTTGCGAGGTTAAAGTAGTCACTGCTCACCAGGAAATTTACTGCTAGAGTTGCTGCATCCATAGAAGTTGCGAGCAAGCTCTGAACGCCAAAGACCATACGACCTAATTAATCCATTCACCTGTCGGAAATTGATCAACGTTTTATTATATATGAAAGCTCTAATATAACAGTTACAGTGCACCTATCTTCCCTCCCCCTTTACTCTGTTCTTTCGATAATGAGAAATACTCATGTAGGCAGCCCCACAAAGTTTCCTCAAAAAAAAAGAAAACACAGTTCCCGTAATAAAATAGTTAAACAAAATTCGTAGAATCGTGAGTTGAGGCTGTATGGTTCAATGGAACTCCACATTTTCCTCCAAAAAAGAAGCGATGAACAGACTAGTATACGTAAAACCCAAACCCCCGCGGATAAAATTGGTACATATATCTATCCAAATTTGTCTTTTCTGAGCGTTCCAAAACATATAGAGAAGAAATTCACTGCATCTAACCGGAACACTGAACACCTCGCCGGTCTCGGAGCCCTCCAGTTCGCCGCCGGAGCTGTTCCTCTGCGTTCCCGAACGTGGGACGGGAGAGGATACGATCAGATCGGGCAGCACGGACGAGCCACGGTGCGCACAAGAAGGAAGTAGAGTAAGGGCATACCGTTGGACGGTGGAGGGACCGTCGGGACGAGGACGAGGTGAGGCCATGGCGGTCTTCTAGCGGCGGCGCGGAGAGAAGCGAAATGGCGAGGAGCAAGAAGGCGAGGAAGAGCAGGGCGAGCGCGACCGCCGGCAGCGCAATGCGGCGAAGGTATCGGTGGTGATGGTGGTGGCCGCGCCGCCGCGGGTGGCCCATCAAAGCGGCGGGCGGGGGGCTGAAGCGGCGATGGGTGGGGCCTGGCGGGCCAGAGGTTTGCAGTGCTTTAACGGGCGCGTGACAGGACACGGACGGGACCAATCGGCTGGTCTGGTCGGCTAGACCGACTCCCTGGAGGCCCACCGGTCAGTGTCTCGGTGTGCATTCATTTTAGAGCTAGGTGAATTTGTTGCTGTAAGAGTTTTAAATTTTTATATGCTAAATTCTAAAATATGTCCGATGAAATGAACTTAAAATAAGCAATTAAGTGATTTGAATGATGATATGTGAATTAAATGAGCTTATTTCTTATTGTTAGGAAAATGACATGTAATGATAGCCAGTTGGCAAATAGGCTAGTGGAAAATTACAATGCGAAATCATCTTACTAATTATTAGAACATAAGGAACAGAGTGACAACAAATTCATTAAAAGTAAAAGGTAAAATATCAAGCCTATCAATCTCATAATTGTCATGATGCTGAGACCGGATGGACATCTACTACATGAAAAACTGTGATATAATAATATTGGTAAGTTTCTGAATAACTAAGAAATGTGAAGGTGACATGCTACTTGCTGGATTGGACTGAAATGAAACTTATTGAAAAGTGAAAAGAAGCAAAAAAAATAAAAGGACCAAGATTATGTATTATTATAATACAGCAACATATAGAGATAGAAAACATGTGTCGCTCTATTGGGAATGCATTTAACATAATAGTTGGAGATAGCCTAAGAGGCATACTTTTGAATAAAAATATCATGGCCAAGTACAACTAATTGATGCAGACCAATAGCTGATGAATAAATATCAAAGAGAATAGGAAACGTCTGGTCACTGCTGACTCAAGCATGTTTTAAGGATCATGAGTAGCGAGGCGATGATTTGGGAGTTTAATAAAACTAGAGAAACCAAGCCAAACTTTAATCCTATCAACTTGATCAAATCCTTTAATAATTCTAGTGAGCAAGGACTAAGCATGCTAGTGAGAATATAGAACAAGCACACAACTTCTAACATGCTAGTGGGAATGACTAATTAATACTAAGTCTACTTTCATAAATGAAATTGTTGAAGGTAAAGAAAGTAATAGAGTTAGAGAATGTTTGGTGATGTCTTTTCATGGTCTTGAAAGGATAACATCTTTCTCTACTCCACGTAGGTCCAGTCGGATGAGTATATGACCCCTCCACCATTTGACAGTGATGTGCTCCCTCATGCACATCTCACTCACCAAGTGAGAACATGGGTGCTCACTAGTGATGCACCTTTGAGTGAAGGACTCCAAATTGCATACAAAATTGACCAAATTCTCCACAAACACCATTAAAAGCTCAATACGGACTCCTAAGTGGTCTAGGTCTTGCCACACCAAGAGTACAAGCTAAGTAGTGCCTCTACATACACACAAGCCCTAAAGGAGAATGGGTGATATTTCTATTCTCTCAAGGACATTCAAGTGTCTCTCTTGTGATCCTTTGACTGTTTATATATTCCTTAGGTCTCAACCAATGTCAAAATACACCCCAAAGGGTTAGAGAAACGCTATATATATGATAACCACCAATAACTAGTTGTACCCTAAAAGTAACACTATCAAAATGGTCGTTGTACAATCCGTCAAACCATATGATTATCATGTCACTATCTAGTATGATGACTGAAATTTTTAAACTTTTCGTCTAGCCGTTGAATGTCTATGTCACTGTCCAAGTGATCTACCATAAGGTGACTCTATGTCTACTTCTATCTAGAGCAAAGTCATATATATGAATGCAATTTCCAATTTCTGTCTAGTACGGTGACCTCATCGACTAGTAAAGTGACTCCATCTCATCTACATAGAACTAAAATCCTCTCCGTGTGAAGTTTGTTTGACTCACCACATGATACGGTAATCACCACCTTATCGTACAGTAACAACTCTAAAGTCGGTCTCTTCTTTGAATCTTCTCCCGAATTCCTTAGCTTAGCATTCATCATCTTCACTATTACTCGATCACTCAAGAAAATCACACAACATCTAAACTCTTTTACAACTAGTGCGACCTAAGAGAATGACTCGACTCCTCTAAATAATCCGGTTTTTTCTATGGACTCAAAGCCTAATAACTATAGCAAGTGATCAAACATATTTGACACTAGCTCATCTTTAAGGTGTGTTTGACACAGCTCCGCTCCATAGCAGAGCAACTCCACTTCAAAACTCTATAGTGAACCTGCTCTGTTGTGGAGATCAAGCTTTATGTGGCCATACTTGGTTAGAAGTTTGTCCCCAACTCCAGAAAATAGGATTTTGAGAGTGGATTGACATTCCTGCATTTTATTAGGTTGATTGTATTTTATTGAGGATAATAAGATACATGTGTCGGTACCCTGCAGACCGGATACCCCTACATGGAGGGTTGAAGACAGCCCAGACCCTGCTTCCCTACTGTGGCAGGCGCTGGGATGACCACGTGTCCTTGGCCCCGGACTCGGCCTCCCTGTAGAGGTTGGGCCCAGCGCTGCCACGTGTGCCTAGGCTGTGGAGCCGCCACGTGCCCTTGGCCCCGGACCACGCCTCCTCGCTGAAGTGAGGTCTGGGGCTGCCACGTGTATTCGGGCTCTGAGCCTCCTCCCCGTTGAGGAGGGCTCCGGAGCCGCCACGTTCCCTTGGCCCCGGACCATGCCTCCCCACTGAGGTGAGGTCCGGAGCTGCCATGTGTATCCGGGCTCTGAGCCTCCTCCCCGCCGAGGAGGGCCCCGAAGCCGCCACGTGCCCTTGGCCCCAGACCACGCCTCCCTACTGAGGTGAGGTTCGGAGCTGCCACGTGTATCCGGGCTCTGGGCCTCCTCTCCGCTGAGGAGGGTTCCGGAGCCGCCACGTACCCTTGGCCCGGGACCACGCCTCCCCGCTGAGGTGAGGTCCAGAGCTGCCACATGTATTCGGGCTCTGAGTCTCCTCTCCGCTGAGGAGGGCTTCGGAGCCGCCACGCACCCTTGGCCCCGGACCACGCCTCCCTACTGAGGTGAGGTCCGGAGGTGCCACATGTATCCGGGCTCTGAGCCTCCTCCCCGCTGATGAGAGTTCTGTAGCCTCCACGTGCCCTTGGCCTCGGACCACGCCTCCCCGCTGAGGTGAGGTCCGGAGCTGCCACGTGAATCCGGACTCTGAGCCTCCTCCCCTCTAAGGAGGGCTCTGAGGCCACCACGTGTCCCACGATCCGTCGTGGGCAGTGGAACATAGAAGTCAAGGAGGAAGTGCGTTGTCAGGCCGTGCATTTAAGACTCGCGCCTTCCCCAGAAGCATGGCGCATGACACACGCCTCCGTCCTCCGCCCGTTCGCCACTACAGTGACAAGACAGGGAGGCGAAGCGTGACAGTGGCACATTGCCGCCCAATGGCACAGTGCCATCAAGAAGAGCGAGAGGACGGGGCGACAAGACGACGTCTTCATCATCACCTACTGCGTGGCAAGAGGCACTCAGCACGCCAGGCGTCGGGACTTAACTCCTCCACCAACCACTTTACTCATAGCAGTAAAACCCTAGATTATGTATAGGGTTCAGACAGCCTCGAGGCCACCTGTTGGGCCCCAGGCCACATTGTAACTGCCTCGGTCCTTGAACTATAAAAGGACCGGCGCCGCCACCCGACAAGGGGTTCCAGTTCGCAACCTAGCAAACTCACACAAACACGCGCAAGCAATACAGCAATCACCACATGGACGTAGGGTTTTACGCTCCGACGGCCCGAACCACATAAATCCTCGTGTTCACCCTCTTTATCAAACTTGATCGTTCTAGGGACGTTAGCCCCTCTGATCAAAGAACCTCCGCGAGCTGCTCCAGTAGCGGTACCGGGGGAAGTGTCGTTGCTACACTTAGACATTTAGCACGCCAGGTTGGGGGCTTTTCACGCTCTCTAGGCGACCGAGCATCACCGCTATGGTGAACATGCACTCTCTCGGCGGCTCGTCTCGCCCCACTCGCCATTGTCTCCAGGCAGGAGACGAGGAGGCCACTTCCCGCTCTAGGGCGGGTATATCTGGCCAGGCAGGCTGCCATACGGTTGGATGCCCACGGCACCAACGGCACCCACGGTTGGTACTTCACGGCGGCCTTCTACCCCGGTGGTGGTGACGGTGCCGCCACTATCGAGCCCGGGGAGCGTGCTGGCTGCAACACGCGCTCTTCTCCACAACCCTCCGGGCGGGGGCGCTACCCCAGGGGAAGCAGAGCAGTGGTGCAATGATGTCAAGCACCTCGTCGCCGCTTCCATGAACACGCCCGCCTACAGAAGGCAGAGGGCCAAGCCCTCGCAGGCCCAGTCGCATACACCGACGGTGGCCTGCGAGACGGCTGCCACGCACGAGACAACCACGGCCATACAAACCATAGTCGACCTCAGGGTCGAGCTGGACCGCCGCCACGTGAGCGAAGATGGCCGTGTCACCATCGAGCAATGCCGCGAGAGGTGTCGCAACATCGAAGGAGAGTACAGCTCCCCGAGCGCAGTACCAGCGGGACGTTCCCTGTAGACCTCTGCCTCTCTAGGAGCAGGCGGGGGCTGCATGGCGCTCGCCCTGCATCTTCGCATGGTGGTCTTGCCACCCAAGTTCCGGCCCCACTTGCCGGAGAAGTACAACGGGACTGTCAACCCCGCCGAGTTCCTGCAGATCTACTCCACCTCCATCCTAGCTGCAGGAGGGAATGGGGTCGTCATGGCCAACTACTTCATAGTAGCTCTGACCAGCTTTGCCCCGTCATGGCTCATGAACCTTCCCCTAGGCTCCATCCCATCTTGGGAAGATTTGTGCTGGAGATTCACAGTCAACTTCAGGAGTTCCTACACGTGCCCCGGCAGCGAGCTCGACCTCCACGCTGTGTGCCAGCGTGAGGGGGAGTTGCTGGCGACCCTTCATCCAGCAGTTCTCCCAGGTCAGAAACACCATCCCCCGCATCTCCAATGCCTCAGTCGTCGTCGCCTTTCGGTAGGGCGTCAGATACAATAAGATGCTCGAGAAGTTAGCCACGCACGACGTGCAAGACGTGTCCGAGCTTTTCACCCTGGCGGACAAGTGCGCCAGGGTGGCGGAGGGCAGAGACTGGCACTCACGACCCGCCTCCGCGGTGGAGAGTGCCGGTGAAGCTGCTGCTCATGGCAGGGCAAGAATAAGTAGAAGGTTGGAGGCTAGGACAAGCCTCTGGCCTGGGCACCCACTGTCACCGCAGCAGCAGCCGGTGGGGGCTGTACCCCGCGCGCCGACAAGCGCCCGCGACCGCCGTCTATCAGCGATGACGGTCAATGGTGCCCGGTGCACAACTCCAGCCGCCACAGCGCCAGCGAGTGCCGTGAGATCAAGAAGCTCGTGTAAATTTTCGTGAGCCGCAACAGCAGCGGCCGCGCCAAGACGGCGCACCCTTCTGCCAGCTGGACGGCAAATAGAAAGCTGAGCCAGAGGCCGGCGCCGAGCAGGAGATGCAATATCAAGATGCCAAGCGAGCGTTGAAGGCAGTCTACGACCACTCCGACTCTGACTCCAGCACCGACAACGAGCAGCGCAAGACGCTCCACGTGATGTACGGAGGCTCCTCCAACATCTCGTCCTGGCGAGCTGTCAAGACCTTGCGGCGAGCAGGCTGCAGCTGCTCCAACCCCCGGGCCAGCGCCTCCCTCACAAGTGGATGGAGACGCCGATCAGCTTCGACGCCTCCGACTGTCCCAAGAACATGGAAAGGGCCGGGCAGCTGCCACTCCTCGTCGCCCCGACCCATCGCCAACATGAATCTCTACCACGTACTGATCGATGGCGGGGCGTACCTCAGCGTCATCAGCCTTGCAACTTTCAAGAAGCTACAGATCCCAATGTCCCAGCTCACCCCCTCACGTCCATTCTCGGTGGTAGGCTAGGACCCTATCTTCCGGTGCGGTAGCATCTCCCTCCTGATGAAATTCGGGACACCTGAGAACTAATGCACGGAGAGCGTCGTCTTCGACATTGTGGAGGTCAGCCTCCCCTTCAGCGCCATCATCGATAGGCCAGCCCTGTACCGGTTCATGGCAGTAGCCCACTATGGCTACTTGATCTTGAAGATGGCAACTCTGGGAGGCGTCCTCAAGATCCGCGGAAACCGCACTGCTGCCGTCTTAGCACTGGAGAAGCTCCAAGCGTTGACAGCGGTGCAGGAGGCCACTACCGGCCATGCAGAAGCAGGTCGGCCGCCTCCAGGCACGCGCCAGCGAGGGATGACATCTGCACCCCGCGTGCAGGCCTCGGACGGCGAGTACGTCTCTGTCAAGGTCGTTCAAGTCAGCTCCGATGTTGCCTAGACTGTAAAGATCCAACCAGATACAACAAATCCATTCGATGTTTATTGTGATGCCTCGGGCATTGGACTTGGCTGCGTCTTAATGCAAGATAGACGCGTGATCACGTATGGATCTCGTCAACTCTGCAACCACGAGCAGCACTACCCCACTCATGACCTATAACTCGCTGCAGTGGTGCTTGCGTTGAAAATATGGAGGCACTACTTACTTGGAAAATTAGTGCATCTCTACACCGACCATACGAGCCTCAAGTATATATTCACTCAAAAGGATATTAATATGAGGCAGCGGAGATGGTTGGAATTAATCAAAGATTATGAGCTCGAGATCCATTCCGATCCGGGCAAAGCTAACATGGTGGCTGATGCACTCAGTTGTAAGTCCCACGTGAACAACTTGTCAGTTGTTCTGGATGAGGATGAAGAACCAAGCTTGAGGGTGATTCCGTATGGGGCATTGTATAATCTTGCTCTAGTACCTACCATTAGAGAGGAGATTGTACGAGCTCAAAAAAAGAGATAAGAGAATGCGGAATATCTTAGCAAGAATCAATGAGGATAAAATGAAATGTTTTCGGGAAGATGATCAAGGTGTGTTATGGTTTAACAACCGTATCGTGGTACCCCGGAACCTGAAGCTAAGAAAGAAGATCTTGGATGAAGCTCATATGTCCAAGTACTCGATACATCCAGGAAGCAATAAGATGTATCAAGACCTTAAAACAAAATTTTGGTGGACTCGGATGAAGCGAGAAATTGCCAAGTATGTATCCGAGTGTGATACATGTCGGCGAGTCAAAGCTGATCATATAAAGAAAGCGGGAATGCTGCAACCATTAAGTATTCCGGCATGGAAGTGGGAGGACATCTTTATAGACTTTATTGTCAGACTGCCTCTCACGTTCAAAAAGCATGACTCCATTTGGGTGATTGTTGATCGGTTAACAAAATCAGCCCACTTCATCCCAGTGAATACGAGATTTTTAACTAAGCAATATGCAGAGTTGTATATCTCAAGAATTGTGTGCTTACACGGAGTCCCCAAAACCATCATATCCGACCAAGGTTCTATATTCGTTGCTCGTTTCTAGGAGCAACTACATGAATCTCTGGGAACAAAGTTAATTAGAAGCTCAGCATACCATCCTCAGACCGACGGTCAGACGGAGAGGGTGAATCAGATTTTAGAAGATATGCTGAGAGCATATGCCATATATCAGGGAAAGAATTGGGATAACCATTTTCCATTAGCGGAATTCTCCTACAACAATGGTTACCAATCCAATATTAAAATGGCACCATACGAAGCACTATATGGCAGGAAGTGCCGCACGCCACTCAATTGGTGTGAATCCAGCGAGAGGGTGATTTTCGGCATTGATCTTGTAAAAGATGCCGAAGAACGGGTCCAGCCTATTCAAGCAAACCTCAAAGCCGCTCAATCCCGCCAGAAGAGTTACGCGGACAAGCGACGCCGACCCTTGTATTTTGAAGTCGGAGATCACGTCTATCTCCGAGTATCCCCGATGAAGGGAATTCATCGATTCGGGGTCAAGGGAAAGCTAGCTCCTCGTTTTTTGGGTCCGTTCATTATTACAGAACGATGTGGACCGGTAGCCAACCGTCTGAAGCTGTCACCATCTTTATCGGGCATCCATGACATCTTCCATGTCTCACACTTGAGAAAGTGTTTGAAGAAGCCGACAGCGGTTCTTTCGGGAGACATGGAGATATTGCAACCAGATCTCACCTACGCCGAGCAGCCCATCAAGATTATCGATGAAAAGACCCGGATCACTCGAAATCGGACTGTGAAATTTTACAAAGTCCTGTAGAGTAATCATACCCTAGAAGAGGCGACTTGGGAGAGTGAAGATTACATCCACAAGAACTATCCGGAACTTTTGTCATAGACTTTGTAATTACTTTCCGCCTCATCTTTCTTTTGTAATCTCGGGACGAGATTCCCTTTTAAGGAGGGAGGAATGTAAAGGTCCCAAAAATATGAATACAAAGAAACTTGAGTTTGCACAAGCATCAGTGTCATGTGTAGGAAAAATGGGACTGGTTTAAACTTTTTCACACATGTGATAACACATGAGAGTTCTTTCTAAACAAACTTACGGTTACTCACATGCTTGGACCCTAGGTGGATTAAACCCACAGGTTTGAAGTCTCAGGTGCATTGGAAGGGTTTAAAAATCAGAGTTTGAACTAAAGGTTCAACTCAAAATTCAAATGAGGGAGAACACAATGGTAATTCAAACTGTTGTGTTCAAACTCTTGTTTGCAGCAGCTAACACAGGAATCAGATTGCATATCTGGATTCCTTAGGTCCAAATTAGTGGGTAGGCAAAGTTTCATTAATTTTTGAAAGGGCTTGCTATCCATTTTCCAAAAAGGACTTAAATGTGCAAAGAATTCAAATACACATTTGAATTTGGATGAAATTTGCCCAACTATCCAAATGAAGCTCAGTTTTCAGCTCCAAACATTTGAATTGGTCAGTTGCCAAATCTTGGAGATCTTTTGAGGGATAAGAAGGGACTGCCTTGTGGGACCCACATGTCATTGGGGAGGTTAAAATTGCAAAAAGATCTGCAGTCTTCAGTGCTAAGTCTCTCCACTCGAGTAGAGAACAGAGGCGTCACCGTGTGACACCGAGGGGCACCGGGAGCCACCTCCTGCTCGTTTTCCCTCGCGCTGGCGAGCTACTCGTGCCTGCCTTCACTCCCAGCCGTGGTCAGCTGTGCCACAACACCGAGAACCCCTCTGCTCTCTCGCTCTCACGCGCTAAAGAACAGAGAAGCCGCCGCCGTTGTTTGATCGCTCGGGAACTGCTTCCCTTCACGTGCAAGCCTCGGCAACCCAGCAAAACAGCACCACGGGACTCCCCACGACCTCCTCGCACCGTCCCCACGCGAGATCAGCCACCACAACCTAAGAGCAGCGTGTCTCCGCGGCGACCTAAAGAAACTCGGCGATCGGCTTCACGTGGACAGGCAACCACGGTGGGTTACAAGGCCGAGCAAGCACGACAACGGGAGTGCACGGTCACCGTGCTGCTCTCACCGCCAGCGCAAGCCAAACCGTGAAGTATCAACGGCTAATTTGGAGATTTTGTTCCGGCGGCTTCAAACCAAGCGTCCGGTACTGGCCGCCAAAATTCTCACTCTCTAATCCTCCATAGCTTATGAAATCTTGCACACCCAAGCTGGACTAGCCGGTGGTCATTTGCCTTTTAGCAACCGACGCATGAAATCCACGTTGCACGGTGTATTTTCAACTTTTCTGACGGTGGCTATGGCGGGGAGAATCGGGCTCACGGTGAAAGCTATGTTAGAGCCATCTCCGGGCTGTTTCTCCACCAGGTCGATCTTCCCTAGCATCCACCGGTGCTGTAGAGCCTTTCCACCGAAGATTTGGCAGGTAATAAGAGCCGGCCGACGTCGCCGAAATTGTACCGAGCCGCCGCACCGTCGCTGGCTGTGTTGGAACCACCGCCGGTCGGGGGAATTGCCGCCATCATGTTCAGCTTGTGGTTTTAGTCCCTAGCAGCGAGGGAGAGCTCGGGAGCTGGCCGGACGTCGAGGTTCAGGGCATCTCCGGCGAGCCCGGCGGCGCGCGGGCGCGGGAGTCCGGAGGTTGAAGAAGGGTACCCTGGTCCCGCTGTCAGTGGAAGGAAAACCGGGTGTGGGATTTTCTGTTGCACGGGATCGGGTTGTGACAGCGCGGGAGAGACCCTGTGGCCCCGTGTGGTTTAGCCGAGGGGCTGACACGTGGTAACCGGACCCACTGTCAGAGACTTGAACTTTTCCCGGTTAAATTGAATTCTAGAATTTCCCCAAACTTTAGAACCCCATAACTTTTTGCTAGGAAACTCCAAATTTAGTGATTCAAATTGGGTTGGATTCAGGTTGGAAAACTATATCCAAATATGCAACCCAATTTGTACGAAACACATTATTTAATTCTGGAAAATTCTTTAAAATGTTTCACCAAAAGAATTTTAGAGGGAGTTTGGTTTATCCAAAAATCCTCAAATTTTGCCAGAATATTGTTTAGGATGTTAGTGAACTCCTGTAAATGTTTCAGCTCATTTGGAGTTGATTTAGTTAGGACAATTCTGATTTCAATTTTCTGTGTCCAAAAGAATACAGAAACAATTCCAGAGAATTTCTAAAACTTGGAAATTCAGTTCTGGGAAATTCTTAGCTCCAAAAATCCTAGGAAAATTCATGCAGGCCCCATGAACTATAATTGAAATTTTAGTTCACTAAGTTTGGCATGAACATGTGAGTTACTTCAGAATTAATTCCTTTTTGCTTAGAGAATTGTTCTGAACAAACCACTCAATGAAAAGTGCTAAATTTTGGTCCAGATGACTTTCTTGTGACAAGGAACTCACATGAAAATTTTCAGCTCCATTGGTGCGCTGGATCACCCCTGTTCTGTTTAACCTTTGAAGGTGATCAACATAGAAGAAGGGGGAAACACTTAGCACTTAATCATGTTGCTTAAACCCAAACCCAAACCACTAGCACCAGTGTCATTTTAAATTCTTAAACAGAGTTCCAGATTTTAAACTTGTATTTAGAACTTGTTAACAAAAGCTTTACAAATAAACATATATGCATATTCATAACGTGCAGTGATTAAACGTGAAAAAGTGGAGACGAAGTGAAGCTTGGATCAAGGAACAAGAAGGGCAGTGATTAAGCTTCAAGTCATCAACAACTAACTTCATAATTATCTGACTTTAGTCACCTGCAAAACAAGGGCATGCCCCGGTTTGCATCAAAACTTACAAGTTTTTATTTGTATTCACTTTATAATGTCTAGTATTTTGTTTACTGCATTAAGTCTAGATGGTATGGAACTCCAAATGCATGACCCATAAAACCCTGGAGTACAATGTAGAGTAGCTTATCAATTGATTATTACTGCTGATCTCAAGTTAACAAAAGTGGATTAAAAGAGGCATAACTCGAGTAGGCAGTTTCCTACTCGTGAACCGGGATTAAGGGGGATCAATCGGAAGAGTTGGGAATTGATCCTCATAGTCGGGAATGGAGACCGGGCAGTGGATGAAAGGCTCAAAGACGTGGTCCTGTGAACCTAGTCTATGTCTGAGTCGATTAAGGCCCGTTCTCGTGTGCGGCCCTGTGGGACAAGTTTGAGTTGTGTACCGGATGCATACTGGCAATGTGGGACCCAGAAAACTGATGTAACATGTTAACCTGGGTGTCGAGGAAATCCCCACCATCTTATGCAGATGCTGAAAGGATAGAGAAGTCGGCTCTACGAGGATTTGCCGTAGTGAGACTTAATCCAAGTCGGTGGGACCAGTTCGACATTTGGGTGTCGTGTGAAAGGTTGCCACATACGACGTTGATGGGATTGGTTGGTCACCGGTCTCGGACGGGCGTATGTGTCGTGTCAGCCGGGTGTTATTGATTTGAATCACTGTCGCTCGCAGAATGGACCGAGCATACTTGTTCTCTGCGTCGTGACGTAGTAATAAACTGGAAAAAAAATTAATATGCTTCGTGAGTAATCCTCATAATGGAGGTGAGGAATGATCAACACTTTCACTAAATTTATTTTTCCACCTTGGGCTAGTAGTGTCGAGGCAAAGCATTTCTTGTTTGATTGTGGAGTCTCGACGTTGATGGCGCAAGGTCTGTATGGGTCTAGGGTAGCTTACTAAAGTTACTTTCACCTCGGGCAAGTGACATCGGGATGAAGCATTTCTTGTTTGATTGTGGAGTCTCGATGTAAA
This sequence comes from Neostapfia colusana, assembly GCA_030760725.1. Lineage (NCBI taxonomy): Eukaryota > Viridiplantae > Streptophyta > Magnoliopsida > Poales > Poaceae > Neostapfia > Neostapfia colusana. The sequence continues at coordinate 111,230,903 of JASWHV010000001.1, forward strand.
TTGTGCGAAGGTTATAAAAGTTTCTTAAAACTTGAAGTAAGGACTCTTCTTTAGCTCAAGTTTATCTTTTGTGCCAACTTCTACATTCAGCACTCTATTTTCAGCATGTAGAGTTTCATGACTAGGGTAACGGTTAAGTCTTGCTGAGCTTCATGCTCACGGATACGGCATGAGTTGTGTTGCAGGTAATAACACTACGCTGATAAATACAGTTGTCCGATGAGACTCGTAACTCTCCGAGTGGTGATCTCATGGAAAACCTGCCGCTGCTATTGTGATCGTGATGCTAGCGAGAAGGGTCCGCGGGCTGGACATCTTCTCTGTTTCTTAGCATAGATATGAGACGTGAGTTGTATCAGTCTTTCGCTGTAAATTATTTTGAGAAGTATTTCTAAATTCACTCTTTGTAAGCTTCCGCTTGATTTATGTAATATGATGCTTTATTATGTGTGCTGTTGGGTGCCGCATCGCACGACACCACCCAATGCGATTCCCGGGCGAGAGGCATGGCCCGTGATCGGGTCCGGGCCCTCACAGGGAGATATTTTGGAGAGGAATAAGAAGGGACTGAACTGTGGGACCCACATGTCACCGAGGGAGTTAAAATTTGCAATCAACAGTGGAGGTGAGTCTCTGTTTTGCTTCTCTCGGGAGATTGACAGAGGATAACCGACGCCAACGCTCACCGCTTGGTCGACCACATCTCACTCGAACTGCCTCAGCTGAGATTTTTGTAACCTCTGCCGTGCTCTTGTTGCCCACAGAACCGAGCATGTCTCAGTTTCATTGCTCCTCGCGCAAGAAACTGGACAGAGCTGCCGCCGCTCGTTCGATCGCTCGGCCACCGCCAAGCTCGCGTGCAAGCTTCGACTGAGCAGCAAAACCACACCCTAGCAACATCCACGATCTCCTCACACCCTCACCGAGTGAGCTCAGTCCTCCCTACGCCGAGAACACCTTGTTCCGCGGCGGCCGACACAAAACTGAGAGGAGGTGCTCTCGTGGACAGCCTCACCCAGGGCGTGTCACGGCCAAGCAAAGCCTCCTCCGGACACACAAGAACCCCCTACAGCTCACCTCCGAAGCTTGAGTATAAAGGTGGATCATCAACGGTGAATTTTGCAAGTTTCTTCCGGCCGGTGTAAACGGACCTGCGGGTAAAAAAGTTTTAAATTCGTGATCGATACTTGTTTAGAGTCCACGAAAATTCACACACGAGAGCTAGACTTGAGGGCGCACCAGTTTGCTTTGCGAACCTAGCATGAAACTACGTGTAGCCGGTGTAGTTTGAGCTTTTCCGATGGCGGCAATGTCGGGCAGCTTCGGGCGCACGGTGAGAGTATAGTTAGAGCTATTCCCGGTCTCTTTTGCCACCATGCCGAGCTTTTCCAGCCCTCAATGGTGCTGTAGAGCCTTTCCAGAGAGCTTTTGGCAGGCTAACACAGCGAGGCGATGTCACCAGAGTCGGATGAGTGCTGCCGCACATCGCGAGCTATGTTGGAGGCTCTGCCGGCTCGGGTAGACCACACCAGAGAGTTCCTCGCATGTTTCTAGGGCCTAGCGGAGAGTGGCAGCTCGAGAGAGGGCCGGGAAGTCGGAAACCGGCGAGCTCCGGCGGCGCTACCGCGCGGGAGGCGCGAGGTAGACGACGACCGTGGCCGGGCCCGCTGTCAGTGGGAGAAAACCGGGTGTGGGATCGTCTGTGGGCTCGGATCATCTGTGACAGCATGGGAAATAGTCCTGTGGCCCCATGTGGCACTGTCCCGGCACTAGACACGTGTCCCCTGGACCCACTGTCAGTGTTTGAATTTTTCCACGATTTATTCAAATCCCAGATTTTCCCCAAACTTTAGAAGAGCATAACTTTTGCCAGGAAGCTCCAAATTTAGTGATTCAAACTGGGTTAGATTCAAATTTACAAACTCTATCCAAATATGCAACCCAATTTGTATGAAAGTCATTATTAAATTCTGTAAAATTCTTTAAAGCTTTTCAGAAAAAGAATTTTAGAGGGAGTTTGGTTCATCCAAAAATCCTAAAAATTTGCCAGAATATTCTATAGGGTGTTATCGAACTCCTGTAAAACTTTCAGCTCGTTTGGAGTTGATTTGATTTGAATAATTAAGATTTTAAGTTGCTGTGTTCAAATAAATACAGAAACATTTTCAGAGAATTTCAAAAACTTGGAAATTCAGTTCTGGGAAATTCTTAGCTCCAAAAATCCTAGAAAAATTCATGCAGGCTCTATGAACTATAATTGAAATTGTACTTCACTAAGTTTTACATGAACATGGATGCTACCTCAGAATTAATTCCTCTTTGCTTAATTGCTTAGAGAATTGTTCTGAATAAACCACTCAATGAGAAATGCTAATTTTTGGTTCAGATGACTTTATTGTGACAAGAAACTCACATGAAAATTTTCAGCTCCATTGGAGCTCTGGATCACCACTGTTCTGTTCAACCTCTTAAGGTGATCAACGCACAAGTGGAGATAGCACTCAACACTTGATCATAGTGCTTAAACCCAAACCACTAGCACCAGTGTCATTTTAAATTCTTAAACAGAGTTCCAGTTTTTAAACTTGTCATTAGAGATTATTAGCAAAAGCTTTACAATTAAATACATATGCATATTCATATCGTGTAGCACCTACGTGAGAACGTGTGAAGGGATTGAAATGAAGATCAAGGAGGGAGAATAGCGAGTTATCAAGCCCCAAGTGATCTTCACTAACTGATTATAATCTTAGTCACCTGCAAAACAGGCAAGCCCCGGTTGGCATTGGAACAGTTTATAAAGTATTTCCATTTCTAGAGATCATAGCTTGAATTGTTTGATTGCATTAAGTCTAGATGATAAAGAAAACCCAACTGCATGACCAGAAATATCCTAAGAGAGAAAGGGTAGAATAGCACCTCCTCGAGTGGATTCGGCTACGCTAAATGTTAGTAGGAAAGGTCCGGTAGAAGTCGGGTAGTTAGAATCTACTCGCGAGTTTAGGGCTGGTTTATTCGGAGCGGGTCAAGAATAGAAATGATGAGGAAAGTTCACACATAAGAAATGGAGACCGGGCAGGGAGGTTTAGATGCAGCAGGCTGCAGACTGTGCGTGCATAGCCCTGCCTGTGTCGGTTAAGGCCCGTCCGTGCTTGGCCCTGTTGGACAAGTTTGAGTTGTGTACCGGGCGCATACTGGCTATATGTGACCCAGGAAACCGATGTACCTCGGGAGATCCACATTGGAATTTTTCTAACTGTCTTAGGCTTTCGGCGTCAGGGTAGCAGGAGGTAACTCGCTCAAGCACATACCACTGCGGGTATGTACTTTGAGGGAGCTTGCGGACTCGGGCCAGTTAGACCGCGTCCTGTGTGGAAGATCTTGGGAAAGGTGGCCGCGTACAACGTCAGTCGAGGTTGCTGCCGGCAACTCGGAGTACGGGTTTACGTGTCGTGTAGTTCGGGCGTGTAATGATTCGAATCATCGTGCTCGCGGTCATATGAGCATACTTGCCCACTGCATCTTGACGTAGTAACAACTGAGCTGGTTTTCTTTTGAACTTGATAAGACTGTGATGTAACTTGTATTGCAACCATGATCGAATTAGAGATAGGCTCATTAAACTTTACTTTAACTTTGTGCAAGGAGCATCGCAACAAAGAATTTCTTGTTTGATTGTGGAGTTGTGATGCTGTTCGGCTCAAGGTCTGTACAATGAGGTCTAAAATCTGAAAGTTAATGATCAAAATTAGGCGAGTCCTTTATGCAAATCTAGCTAACCCAATTGCAACCGTCGTGCATATAGAGTTTCTTGTTTAGAGGAGAAGGATCAGTCTTGCTGAGCCTATGTGCTCACGCTTGCTATATGAGTGGTTTTGCAGGTTAACATCGATGCTAAGAAGAAGGTTGTCCGGTGAGACTCGAAGACTTCCGAATCGTTTAACACATGGAGAACCCAGCCGCTGCTGTTGTCTTCGTGTTGCTAGCGAGAGAAGTCCGCGGGCTGAACCTCTTCTTGAGTGCTCTTTAGTTATGCGACGTGAGCTGTTTATGGACCTCCGCTGTAGCTACTTGATGTAAACTATTTGCAAAGAAAAATTTGTAAGCTTCCGCTATTGTTTTATGTAATACATTGTTCCTTATATGTGTGCTGTTGGGTGCCGCACTGTAACACCCCAAAATCCGCTAAAGAGGGGAATTTAAAATTTTTTGGACGTATTGCATGTGGTGCAGAAATTTAAATTCAAACTGGAATTCAAATTCAAATCAAAACAGAAAAGAAAAGGAAAAAGAAAAAGAAAAAGAAAACCCCAGCCGGCCAGTGGGCCGAAACCCGCTAGACGGCCCACTATCTCCCCGCGCCAGCCCAAACCCGCGCCCCTCTCTTCCTCTCACTGACACGCGGGGCCCGCATGTCATCTCCTATCTCCCGCGCGCGCCAACCGACCGGACTCTTCCCCGCACCCGAATCCAAACCACCTCCGAAAACCCGCGCCACCAGCCCGATCTTCGGCCCCGGACGCTGCTATTTAACCAAACCGATCCTCCGCCACCTCTCCTCGTGAAATTCCCGCAAAGAAACTCGCCGAATTCCCTAGCGCGCTCCACTTTTCTCTCCGGTGAGAACCGAAGCTTCGATCACCGTTTTATTTCGATCTTTGCTCGGGTTTTCTGATCTAACGCGCCGATCATGTTCCACCGCCTCCGGGGAGTCACACAGGTGAAGAAAACCCGATGTTTTGCACTCTAGACGCAGCTCCGGCGAGCACCACCGCGATTTCATCTCGGACCTCGCCGCCGACCACCTTCCAGGGCCTCCGAGCTCAAGAAAAAGGCCGAGGTGAGATCCCCGACCTCCCCTCTACCGTTCTATGCCAAGAAATCCAGGTTTTAGGAAGTATGGACGAAAACCCGAAGATCTCCGGCGAGATCACCGCCTCCCGCCGCCGCGCGCCGCCGGGCAGCGCCGCCCGCACACGGCCAGGGCGACGTGGCCCCTTGAGGGCCGTCTATTTTAAATCGCACGGTAGAATTAAAACCCGCGCGTACCGGTTTGGCGATCTAATCTGAGCCGTCTATTTTAAATCGGACGGTCCACATCAGCCCCGCTTTATAAAGGCCGAGATTCTTACGTGCTACCCCCTGGGGATCTCGGAAAACACGAGCTAGCCCCAGAAACTTTGGATCTAGCCCCTGGAACTTCAGAAATTCGTGTAAATTCATTTAAAAATTGGTTTTAGCCCCTGGACTTAATAAAAATTAGGAAAACCCCTCTGTTATGTGTAGTTAGACCCCTGGAAATTTAAGAAATAATAAATTAGACCCTGCAGTAGTGTGGATTTACCTTTTTGACCCTATATGAGATTAAAATCAGAAAATTTAATATGTGACTAGGACTTAAATTTAAAAAGGTAAGGCAAACACATTGCAAATTCAAATTTAAACACTCCTAGTGCTTGGAAAACTTTAGAATGAGTTAGAAATAGATTTTAGGCTGAAATGAATCTATCTAATTGTTGTTCATATTTATTAGTTATAGAAACACATTTTTAGGCTAGGAAATAATTCTGAAAACTGATAAAATAAATTTAAATTAGTTCACATCAGAGGAGAAGTTCAAAAATATATTATTTTATATTTTATAACAGAACCTATTTTGTTTAGATGACAAGTCCTACTATTTAATATTAGAATTCACTTTTAGGCATAGAAAATAAATCTGAAAAATATAGGAAAATAGGTATGCATAATGGAGGTTCTTTTAGTCCACCCGGCAACGGGGGATGAAATCACTACATGTGGGTACAGTGGTGCAAACTCTGCAGAGTCAAAACTGTCATGACAGCTGTGCTCACGGTCAAGAGCGGCTTGGACTTATTCATGATTAGAGGATGATGGCTTTGGAAGTTGAGGATGTTAAGCGGGGAGCTTAACATTGGGATTGAGGTTATGGTTATTTGATTCTGATGATGGGTTGGGAGATTGGGACCATTTCACCTGTGTAGTAATGTAGGTGCTTAATAAGCTAAGGTGATAGGTATTAATTGCGTAGTGCTTTAACCATAAGTTCAACCTCTCCTTGCTCTGGCCATGCATGACATAACTTTCCCACACTTGCTGAATACCAACGGTACTCAAACTTGCATATTTGTTGGTTTAAATTGCTGCTCAGGTCAAGGGGATGATGTGGTGTTCAATGACCAAGACTTCGGACCCGAAGAAGGATTTTAGGTTCACGGAGTCCCCCGGGCAACGCCTGTGACGGAGCCCACAAGATTTATTTTCCGCTGCTGTTATATTTACATATTATGAACTTATTATCGTCCATCGAGACGTATGCTTTGTAAGACATATTTATATTCGATACCTGGCTTGTAATAAATGATGCTTCACTATTTGTCATCACATGTATGAGAGAATGATCCTGGCATACATGTGATATTCTCTCGGTTGTTCTTTGGGACAAACCGGGGTGACACGCACAACACGGCACCACCCAATGCGATTCCCGGGCGAGTGGCACGACCCTGTGATTGAACGGGCGGCATGGCCCCTGTCACAGACCACCCGCATCACCGGGGACCTGGGTGAAAAATATGTAGGATCAAAGAGCACATGAAAAGCTACCAGAGGGGGTGAATGGTAGATTAAAACTTTTTATGCAGAAGCTATAAAAACCCCTCAGCAAAAAATCTATCTGATAAACAAACCAGGTGTGCGACTGTTTTTGACGTGTTCAAACATGACTAAACTAGTGGAGACTATATAGAATCAAGTCATGAAGCCGCTGCAACAAGAATCAGGTGAAAACACTAAGTAGAGCTTGAGTTATGATCAATTGACTACACGAAGGTCAACTTGTTCTACCCGATTTTAAAAACAGATCTGCAATGCTGCAAAGAAACTCGTGTATATTAAAAACCACATATCCAATGACCGTTAAATTTTCATAGAGTATAGATAATCAAGTTTTGAAGACAACCCAAAAATAATCATGTCAATTGGATCAGTTAAACGCGAGTTATGATCGAAATACCGAAGCAATGTCGGTCTGTCCAGAAACTCGCCGAGGAAAAACTTGTCTGAAACAAGTCGGACGAACAAGGCACCAAAGCTCCTCTAAACTACGAATGTTATTTATCAAGACTCAGGTGAAGCAGCCACAAGTCGTGCTCTCCACGAGCCTTGGCCTCCCTTGCTTATATAACCAGCCCTAGGCCAACCCAATTCAATTTTGGACTCGTACTCCTACTTGGATTCAAACTCTAACTTTTCAAAACTGTTCAAGACTCTTCTATACACAGATAGAAGCAATATTAAGACTTCCAAACACTTTTGGAACGTCCCAAACATTCCTAAAAAAACTCTACTTCATGCCTAACATGAAATCCTATTATAACCAACTCGAAACTTTCCATAAACGAACCTTAACCGCCTCAGCCGTGGCCTGAGTGCAAAATCCAGTCGGTTAAACCTTTTCAACCATATCTTCACTTCCATATATCTTCACCACGCCTTAGAACAATGTACCCACGTCCATGCACCCCTTGCGTACATGCAAACACTTTCTAAAACGTTCACAACACCTTCATATGCATTGTTCTTGACCCAAACATGTTGCGTGACCTCCAGATCAGCTCAACCATAATTCCTCCCGAACTTGGTTGTTGAACCTCATCTTCTCCCTAAGACTAGTTCAAGGATCTCCATCACCAGCCATATCTTGACCTCAAGCAACACCTGCACATGAACAAACATCCACTTTTTTCGAGCACAAGTCCGTGACTTGACTCACGTTAGTCCAAAACCACAACACCTTACATGAGCACCTCACATAAGCATGTTGCAAACCATAGCATTGTATTAACCACCATAATCAGCCATAACACTTAAAAAACTTAGTAATAAAATACTAAGCAAACATTCAATAAGCCAAGAAGCAAGTTCAAAACATTGCAAGTTAAAAAAATAGTGGCTGAAAATTAAACACTATGAAAATAGCTGCTCTGTAGTGACAGTAACTCCTGAAATGTAATGAGAAAGTTCGAACAATCAAAGCGGGTATTTCGGCAATATTCAAAACTTTGACTGCAAATTCTAACTTTTATTTAGGTCTCACAATCTCCCCCTTGATGAATGCATTGGCAACACCACTTAGAATTCAAACATTGGCTCATTCACATGAAAAAGTTTTGAAAGGAACCCCCTTTTTGAAATCTAAAACCAAATGAGAAAGAAATTTCAAAAAAAATTCCCCCTGAGAAGAACGTGTAAAAACTCGTGAATGTGCAATATGTGACATATTCCCTCTTTGACAATGTATTCAGCAAGGTTCAAAAGAGAAATTTCAATTTATTATGAGTGTAATATGGTGTATACATATAAAACAAAGCTCATCCAAGTCATACTTTCAAATAAGTTACACTATCACATCAATGAGATACATAAAGTAGTGTAAGCCATGCTAGAGATCAAGTACAATTTCTTCAATTTAAGCAAGTCGTGATCTTACAAACTTAACTATTTCAAAACATGAAAGCATGACACATATTGCTTCACTTTTTATTATATTTTAAAGCACAAGTTCAGAACATATGACATTTGCAAGAGATTATATGCCGCATCAGACTCATTCTAACCAACCAAGCCAAGCCTATGCTATTTCACAATCAGAAGCTTAAGGACATGGTTTTAGTCATACATAACTTCTTTCAAGTTCATATCTAAGTGCAATGCTAAGCCATTTCAAAAGAAGTAAGATGCATGCAGATTCTCTTGATCTTATCTCATTTTCTATTTGATCATAAAAGCTCAACATGTGGATAATTGATTGATTAATTTTTCATTATTAAAGCTCTTGTGAGCATGCAATAAGTTCAAAATAGCAAGAAAGTTCGATCATGACCAGATTTAGTGTAAGTAATTATTCCAATTACCAGTCTTGGTAAAAACTACAAAATGTATAACATGAGTAATGTAGTAAGAACTTTCAGCATGTAGAAGGAATCACAAAGTCATATATGTATGAAATACTTTGCTTATATTACTTTAAAATCAGATTCACACATAGACTTCCCAAGTTTCAAAACTCCCCCTCAATTTAAGCCATAAGGACGCATAACCCCTATTTCACTACGAATGAAATAAAAACGAGTGAAATCCAAGGGTTTTGTAAAAATGTCAGCCAATTGTTGTTCGGTATCTACATGGTGAAGCACAATGTTTTTTTTTTACATTACCACAGAGAAAGTGATACCTAATATCAATGTGCTTTGTTCTAGAATATTGCACGGGGTTTTTATCAATGCAAATGACACTAGTGTTATCACAAAACAGCGGAACACTATCTAGATCAACCCCATAGTCCTTAAGTGTTTGAACAATTCAAAGATGTGAGCAAGCGCTAGCAGCAGCTACATATTCAGATCCGGCCGCAGATTGTGCAACTGAATTTTGTTTTCTAGAAGACCAAGCAACAAGTTAATTACCAAGAAAATGACAAGCATCTGAAATACTTTTCCTATCTGGTAAGGTTAAACCTGGGGGGTGGCCCGATCTTCACGGCAGTAAGTACGACGAATGGCAAATGGAAAAGATCGGACAGCGGAACGAACAATGGTAACTAGCTGAAAACAGCGGGATAACTAGCTTTATACCTGGCAAGGTTGGATGCAACCAAGTGACGGGGAGAGATTCGCCGAAGTCTTTGAGAACTTTAACTCGATCTCTGAACGACCACATAACCACAATCCAAAATAACTAGCTTTATACCAGCCAAGGTTGGTTGCGACCAAGCGGGGAGAGAGGCACCAAAACCTTGAGGATTTCGACTCGATCTTTGAACGACCGCAGAACCACAAACCGGAAACTAATCCACACAAAAATCCTGGAAGCCTAGAGCACGAATTAGGAGCCCCTGAGGAATCACTCCACAAGTCCATGAAGAACCAGGAAGAATAAGATGTGCAAGGCACTCAAAATTATATTGTTTATCAAATGATCAATGGTTGTTTTTCCAGAAGCACAAGGATGTTATTTATACTAGGAACAACTCTCCTAGCTAGGTGTGAATTGAAGTCACTACGTTTTGATGTGGAGGGCCAACTAGTGAACAATTCACGAAGTAGTCTTTGGTCCTCGCGCGTCTGCTTGCCTTATGCGCAGTCTTTAGTAATTTGGCCATAACTCTAGCTTGAGAACTCCAAACGATGCACCGTTTTTTGCGTTGGAAAGTAGACTTGATAATATGTCACACAATGTGTATTATGCCCTCTGTAACATGACAGATTAGTACAGAATTACACGTGAATTTGAGGCTTCTGCAGTGCACCTGTTTTCAGATCAGATGGTGCGAATTAACTTGGTTCTTTTTCGTGGCAGCCAATGATGCTCTTTCATGTGTAAACCTGAGTATCACGTAATCACATGACTTAGGTAGCATATTATTCTCATTAATATTAAAATGTAATGTAGAGAGAAAAGCATTGACCTGTTGTTCAAGTTTCTTAGCACGAGTTCGTGTAATCGGTCCTTCGTAGGATTGTTTATGTGTGTCCTTTGCTGTGATGTTCACATCATCCCCCCCCTCTTGAAAAGAAGTCGTCCTCAACTCTTCTTCTCTAAAGTAAGGAGACAGTCAACAATGTTGAATGTTGTACATACACCATATGTACTTGGAAGGTCAATCTCATAAGCATTGTCATTGATCTTTCGAAGTACTTTGAAAGGACCATCTGCTCGAGGCTGCAATATGGACATGCGATGCGCAGGAAATCGTTCCTTGCATAAGTGCACCCAAACCAAATCTCCTATTGTAAATTCCACTTTCTTGCGACCCTTGTTGGCACACCTCTCATAGAATTTTGTGATTTTCTCTATGTTTGTACGCACTTGATTATGAAGTTTCTTGACAAATTCAGCACGCTTGCTTGCATCAAAGTTCTCATGTTCCTGCAAAGGCAAAGGAAGAAGATCGATAGGAGCAGTGGGTTTGAAACCGTATACTATCTCAAATGGACAAAATTTTGTTGTTGCGTGTACGGCCCTGTTGTAAGCAAATTCCACATGTGGCAAACTTTCTTCCTATAGTTTCAAATTCTTCTTTAGAACAGCTCGTAATAATGTTGATAATGTGCGATTCACCACTTCGGTTTGCACATCTGTTTGCGGATGACATGTTGTGGAAAATAGCAGTCGTGTACCAAGTTTTCCCCACAAGGTCTTCCAAAAGTAGCTCAAAAACTTAGTGTCACGATCTGAAACAATAGTCTGCGGTACACCATGAAGTCGCACAATTTACCTGGAAAATAATTCAGCAATATGTGAAGCATCATTGCTCTTTTGACAGGTAATAAAATGAGCCATTTTACTAAATCTGTCCACTACAACAAAATGGAATCTCTCCCCCTCTTCATTCGAGGTAGACCCAGAACAATGTCCATAGAAATGTCTTCCCACGGAACACTAGGAATAGGTAGATGAGTATATAGACCATGAGGGTTCAAGCGAGACTTAGCTTTGTTGCAGGTGACACAACATAGAACATGCCTCTCCACGTCTCTTCTTATCTTGGGCCAAAAGAAGTGATCGACCAGCACTTGCTCTGTTTTCTTGGCACCAAAGTGACCCATCAAGCCTCCAGCGTGAGCTTCCTGCACAAGCATTAGACGAAGAGAGCAATCTGGAATGCAAAGTTTGTTAGCTCGAAACAAAAATCTATTATGCATATGAAATTTCTTCCATCCTTTTCCATAACAAGACTTAGAAAATGGTTCAGAAAAATATGAATCAGTGGCATACAAGTCTTTGATACTTTCTAAGCCAAACACTTTTGCATCAAGTTGAGACAGCAAAACATGACGTCTAGATAAAGCATCCGCAACAACATTGTCCTTCCCTTTTTTGTACTTTACAATGTAAGGAAATGTCTCAATAAATTCACTCCATTTTGCATGTCTTTTGTTCAGTTTTAATTGACCTTAAAGATGTTTCAAAGATTCATGATCTGAATGTATGATAAATTCTTTAGTCAAAAGATAGTGCTGCCAAGTTTCTAAACATCTAATAAGAGCATATAATTATTTGTCATAAATTGAATAATTGAGAGTTGGACCACTTAGCTTTCCACTGTAATATGCAATTGGCCGACCTTCTTGCATAAGAACGCCTCCAACTCCTACTCCACTTGCATCACATTCAATCTCAAAAGTCTTACCAAAATCCAGGAGAGAAAGTAGTGGGGTTGTTGTCAACTTCTCTTTCAGCTCTTCAAATGCTTTTGTTTGTGTTTCTCCCCAATGAAAAGGTATGTCCTTCTTTGCCAACTCATTGATCGGGGCAACAATGGTACTAAAATATTTCACAAAACATCGATAGAGACCTGCAAGTCCAAGAAAGCTTCACACTTGGCTGACATTTTGTGGATGCATCCACTCACAAACAACTTTAACCTTTTCTTCATCGACCTCCACGCCTTGAGCTGAAACAACAAAGCCAAGAAAGACTACCTTGTTGGTGCAAAAGGTGCACTTTGCAAGATTAGCAAACAAGTATTGTTTTCTCAAAACAGCAAGCACACATTTTATATGTTCCACGTGTTCATCAAGAGACTTGTTGTAAATTAAAATATCATCAAAGTAAAGCATAACAAACTTTCCAATAAAGGTTCTATGAACATGATTCATCAATCTCATAAAAGTACTAGAAGCATTAGTCAATCCAAAAGACATCACTAACCATTCATATAAGCCAAACTTGGTTTTAAAAGCTGTTTTCGATTCATCTCCCTCTTTCACTTGGATTTGGTGATAGCCACTTCTCAAGTCAATCTTTGTAAATATGGTAGCACCACTAAGGTTATCAAGCATGTCATCAAGTCCAGGTATGGTATGTCTATACCTTGTCGTAATGTTATTTATGGCTCGACAATCAACACACATTCTCCATGAACCATCTTTCTTTGGAACTAAAAGAATAGGAAGTGCACAAGGTGAGAGACTTTCCCTTACATACCCTTTATTGATGAGCTCCGGTACTTGGCGCTGAATTTCTTTTGTTTCCTCCGGGTTGGTGCGGTATGGTGCACGATTAGGAAGCGGAGCACCAGGAACAAGGTCAATTTGATGCTCAATTTCCCTCTTTGGTGGCAGCCCTGGTGGTACTTCTTCTGGAAATGCGTCTTCATATTCCTGCAATACATCAAAAACAGCGTGTGACAATGTACAGGAGAAATCATCAGTGATAAGAAAATTGTCCTTGTACAGGAGTACATAGAACATGGCATTGGGTTCACTCAATTCTTTTAAATCCCCTTTTATAGCTATCATCACTAAACCCTCTTTTCCCTTTGGCTCGGTTCTTTCCGGCTGTGGAGTTCTATTTGGCCGTGGAAGCACTCCCTCACTATGTTTGTGGGTCACTCGCAAGTGACTCACTCTCTCGCTGTTTTCTTTTCAGATCATGCTTCACAATTTCCTCTGGTGTCAATGGAAGTAGAGTGAGACACTCTCCATTGTGCATGAAGATAAGCTTGTTAGCACGACCATAAATCTGAAGATCACGATCATATAGCCATGGTCATCCTAACAATAGCTGACAAGCGTTCATGGGGACGACGTCACATTTCACTTGGTCTTTATACTTCCCAATAGAGAAAGGAACAATTACGGTGTTTGTGGCATGTAGTGCCCCACAATCATTAAGCCACTGCATCTTTTATGGGTTAGGATGACGCTGCTGTTTGAACCCCATTTTCTCCACTAATTCTTGACTTGCAATATTATTGCAGCTGCCATTATCAACAGTAATTTTGCATACTTTGTCTTTGATCATGCCTCTGGTATGAAAAAGATTGTGGCATTGTCCATTATATTCTTTTACAGCCGTGACACTAAGGACCCGACGAGAAATGAAGCAATTATCATCACCTTCTTCGGGTTGGATCTCATTCTCATTATCTTTAATTTCTTCATCACAGCATGGTGCATCTTCTGGTTCACTTTCAGATTCCCATTCTCCTTGCTCATTCACAATCATAGTCCTTCGAGTAGGACACTCACCAGCAACATGTCCATGCTCTTGGCACTTGTGACATACAATGCTTCGGCTATTTGAAGAGGACGTAGCTGCTGATGCAACAGAAGGGGCTGCTGTACTAGTAGTGCGACGTCGTTGCTCTTGTTGAATTGTAGGCGAAGAAGCAGCTGAAACTGATGTTTTTGCAGTACCAATGGATGGAGAAGACTTAGGTGCACCGCCTTGAGATTTCCCCTCAACGAAAGATGTACCGGTTCCAAGAAAAAGATTGACCACCATAGGATCGACTTCGTCGAGCTTGCTGAAATTTTCTTTCGCTGCACATAGCTTGATCCACAAGGCTCTACAAATTTTGGTATGGAAACATCTCAACAAAATCAGAGATTTCAGCATTAAGACCATGCAAAGATCTTGCCATTTTTGATTCTTCATCTTCTCTAATTCCCGATCGAATCAGCAGCAACTCCATTTCCTTTTAATACTCATCAACTGATTTGGAACCTTGTCTCAATTGCTGCAAGCTATTACGAAGGTCACATTGATAGCGGTTGAAAGGATTACGAGTCGAGGGATCCGGTTACGGTATTTTTGTGGAGCTAGGATGGCTGAACAAGGAAGGCTTGTAGCACCGTAAATCAAGTATCATAAACCAAGTCAAAAGATGAGTAAAACTTTGTTGCCCAGTCTGAAAATACTTTCAACAATGATTATAATATTGCAGTGTAGGATCGAAGAGCACGTGAAAAGCTACCAGAGGGGGGGTGAATGAACGGTAGATTAAAACTTTTCGCAGCGGAATCAACAAAAACCCCTCAGCAAAAAATCAATCGGTTAAAGAAACCGTGAGTGCAAGTGTTTTCAAACGTGTTCAACCATGACAAATCAAGTAGAGAGGTAGAGAATCAAGTCACGGATCTAATGCAACAAGAATCACTTGAAAACACGAAGTAAAACTTGAGATACGATCAAAACATTAAACGAAGATCAATCTGTTCTACCCGATATAAAACAGATCTGCAACGCTGCAAAGAAACTCGTGTATCTCAAAAACTACAGATCCGAAGCTCGTGAAAAAATCACATATGATAGATAATTGAGTTGTGAAGACAACCCAAAAAGAATCACGTCAATCGGATCTGTAAAACTCGAGTTATGAACGAAACACTGAAGCAACATCGGTCTGTCCAGAAACTCGGCGAGAAAGACTTGACAAAAAACAAGTCGGACGAACAAGGCACAAAGGCTCCTCGAAACTATGAACTTTATTCAATAGAAACACAAGAGGAACAGCCCAAAGTTCTCTTACCACGAGAGCTCTGGCCTCCCTTGCTTTTATAGCCAGCCCTCAGGCTAAACAATCCAATCTAGGACTCCCACTCCTAATTGGACTCGTATCCTAACTTACCATAACTGCTCAGGACTCTCCTATTCGCAGATAGAAGCAATCGTGAGACTTCCAAATACCTTAGGAACGTCCTAAACATTCCTAAAACAACTCAACTTCGTGCCTAGCATGAAATCCTATCATAACCAACTCAAATCTTCCATATTTGAGCCATATCCGACTCAGCCTCAGCCTGAGTACGCAATCCAGTCGGTTGGACCTTTCCGACCAATTCTTTACGTCCACTTCTCTTCATCACGCCTTGGAACAATGTTGCCACGTCCATGCACTCCTTGCACACGTGCAAACACCTTCTAACTACGTACAAGCAACCTTCATATGCACTGCCCTTGATCCAAACATGATGCGCGACCTCCCGATCAACTCAACCACAGCTCCTCCCGAACTTGGTTGTTGGAACCTCATCTCCTCCCTGAGACTAGTCCAAGGATCCCGTCACCAGCCATGTATTGAACTCAAGCAACACCTGCACATGAATAAACAACCAATTCTTCCGAGCACAAGTCCTCGACTTAACTCACGTTAGTTCAAAAACCACAACACCTTACATGAGCACGTCACATAAGCATGTTGCAAACCATATCAAATGATAACAGCCATAACCACCAAAACACACCAAAAACTTAGCAAATTAATACTAAGCAAACCTTCCCATAAAGCAAGTTTGAAACATTGCGAGTTAAAAGAAAAAAACAAACGCTGCAGTTCTACGAGTTGAACTTCACGGGAGCTCCCTAAAAACAAGCTCCAGACCTCACAGAAGCTCTCCGGACCTTGCAGGAGCTCTCCGGACCTTGCGTCGGACCTTGCCAACACTTGGCGGACCTAACAAATAACTTGTTGGACCTTGCCACAGAGGAATGTTTTGGCAATATTCAAAACTTTGAATGTTAATGCTAACTTTTATCCTAATTGTCAATGTATTCAGCACACATAGGTCTCACAATCTCCCCCTTGATGAATGCATTGGCAACACCAATTAAAATCCGAACATTGGCTTATGAAAAGTTTTGAAAAGCTTTGAAAACTCATTTCTCCCCCTTTATTAATTTCTCCCCATTTTTTAAAATCAGAGAAGGAAGAAAGTGTATAACATATGCAAAGTGTAAAAAAATCTCTCCTTATACATATTTTTCCCCCTTTGACAATGTATTCAGCAAGGTTCAAAAGAGAAATTTTTAAATGTTATGAGCATATTATAACATATACATACAAAACAAAGCTCATCCAAGTCATACTATCAGGTTACTTACACTATCACATCAATGAGATACATAAAGTAGTGTAAGCCATGCTAGAGATCAAATGTATTTTTCAGTTTAAGCAAGTCATGATCTCCCTTACTCAACTATTTCAAAACCTGAAAACATGACACTTGTTGCTGCACTTTTATTATTCATAATCATTTAAGGCACAAAGTTGATCATATGATATTTGCAAGAGATTATATGCCGCATCAGCCTTATTCTAACCAACCAAGCCAAGCCTATGTCATTTGACAATCAGAAGCTTAAGGACATGGTTTTAGTCATACACAATTCCTTCCAAGTTCATATCTTAGTGCAATGATAAGCAATCTCAAAAGAAGAAGTGTGATGCATGCATATTCTCTTGATCTTTTCTCAATTTTTTATTTGAAAACTCAACATGTGAGCTGATCACTTGATTAATTTTTTATGATTAAAAGCACTTGTGAGCACGTAACAAGTTCAAAACAGCAAGAAAGTTCGATCATGACCAGATTTAGTGTAAGTAATTATTCCAATTACTAGTCATGGCAAAAACTACAAAATGTATAACATGAGTAATGTAGTAAGAACTTTCAGCCTGTAAAAGGAATCACAAAGTCATATATGTATGAAATACTATGCTCATATTATTTTAGTTTCAGATTCACACATAGACTTTCAAAGTTTCAAAAACTCCCCCTCAATTTAAGCCATGAGGATGCATAACCCCTATTTTCACTACGAATGAAACAAAAACGAGTGAAATCCAAAGGTTTTGTAAAAATATCAGCCAATTGCTGTTCGGTATCGACATGGTGAAGCACAATGTTTCCTTTTTCAACATTATCACGAAGAAAGTGATACCTAATGTCAATGTGCTTAGTTCTAGAGTGTTTCACGGGGTTTTTAGCAATACACATTGCACTAGTGTTATCACAAAACAGTGGAACACTATCTAAATCAACCCCATAGTCCTTAAGTGTTTGAACAATCCAAAGAATTTGTGAGCAAGCGCTAGCCGCAGCTACATATTCAGATTCGGCCGTGGATTGTGCAACTGAACTTTGTTTTCTAGAGGACCAAGCAACAAGTGAATTACCAAGAAAATGACAAGCACCCGAAGTACTTTCCTATCAATCCTACAACCCCCAAAATCAGCATCCGAAAAAGCTTTCAAAGAAACGGTTGAGGAAGAAGGAAGAAAAATGCCAAATTCTTGAGTTCCATGTAGGTACCTGAGAATCCTTTTGATGGCTTGGCGATGTGAAGCACGTGGAGAAGCTTGAAAACGTGCACAAAGACATACGCTGAATTGTATGTCCGATCTTGACGCCGTGAGATACAAAAGTGATCCAATCATACTTCTGCATTCTTTTTTATCGACCGGGTCACCATCTTCGTCAAGTTCAAATGTTGTTGCTGTTCCCATTGGTGTCCGAAGAGGCTTGCGTTTGTGCATGTTGAAGCGCTTAAGAAGGTCCTTTGTATACTTAGTTTGATGCACAAAAGTTCCTTCTTTTGTTTGCTTGATTTGCAGCCCCAAAAAGTATGTGAGTTCTCCCATCATACTCATCTCAAATTCTGAACTCATCATAGCTGAAAACTTGGACACGAGATCATGAGAAGCACAACCAAAGATAATATCATCCACATACACTTGAACGAATAATGAGTCATTGCCATGCTTAAGTACAAAAAGAGTTTTATCAACCTTGCCCATAGTAAACCCCTTTTCAAGTAAGAATGTTTTAAACCTATCATACCATGCTCTAGGGGCTTGTTTTAGACCGTACAAGGCTTTGGACAGTTTGTAAACATGATTAGGAAAATTTGGATTTTCAAAACCCGGTGGCTGCTTAACATAAACCTCCTCCTCTATGTAGCCATTAAGAAAAGCACTTTTAACATCCATTTGATATAACTTGAAACCTTTAGATGCAGCAAATGCTAATAAAATTCTTATAGCTTCTAATCTAGTAACAGGAGCAAATGTTTCATCAAAATCTAGACCTTCAATTTGAGTGAAACCTTGAGCAACCAACCTAGCTTTATTCCTAACCACAACCCCATCCTCACTTTGCTTATTTTTAAATACCCATTTAGTTCCAATTAATGTGTGACCTTGAGGTGGAGGTAAAAGTTCCAAACATTATTTCTTTCAAAATTTTCTAACTCTTCTTGCATGGCATTAATCCAAGATTCATTAGTGAGTGCGTGTGATATATCCTTGGGTTCAAAAGAAGCAACGAAAGCAGAATGAGCATGAGAGTTTGGATCGCAAAACCTGGACCGAGTGTCTCGTTCATGCAAGCTTCCAATGATTTGTTGTGGAGGATGACTTTTGAGTACTCGGAGGGGAGTAGACACTTCACAAGCACCTTCTTCTTCATGTTCGGACCTTTGATTAGGAGAGCTTGTTGATTGAGGAAGGTCCAAACCAGCAGTAGTGACTGTTGGTGCTGGTTGTGATGCAAAATCAGCAGCTTGATCGTTATTTACTTCCGAGTTTTCGGGCAGCAGCACCACTTCTTCATCTTCTTCAATAAAAATACTCTCCCCCTGCGGATATGGATCCGGACCTGCAATATCGGAGCTAGTACTTGGGCTAGCTTCATCAAAAGAAACCTCGCAAGTCTCCACAATTTTGTTAGTGTCAAGTAAAAGCACACGGTAGCCTCTAGTATGAGATGGATAACCAAGAAACATGCCATCAAAAGATCTAGCTTCAAATTTATCAAGATTACCATGTTTCTTAACAAAGCATTTGCAACCAAAAATCCTAAAGAGTGTAACACTAGGCCTATGTCCAAACCGGAGCTCATATGGGGTTTTTCCAAGCTTAGCACGCAAGAAAACACGATTTGAGATATAACAAGCGGTTGCAATTGCATCAGCCCAAAATTTCCTAGGAGTCTGATATTCATCAAGCATAGTCCTAGCCATCTCAACTAAGGTCCTGTTCTTTCTTTCTACGACACCATTTTGTTGTGGTACATAGGGTGAAGAGTATTGATGATCTATTCCATTTTCAGCACAAAAGTGATCAAAGGATTGGTTTTTAAATTCAGTTCCGTTATCACTTCTAATTGCTTTTAATGATCCTGGGTAATCAATAGATAATCTAAGAAATAAAGTTCTAAAATGACTAAAAGCTTCATTCTTAGATGCCATAAAATAAACCCAAGAATATCTGGAATAATCATCAACAATCACAAGCACATACCATTTACCTCCGAAGGATTGAACACGTGCCGGACCTACTGTGTCAAGATGTAAAAGTTGTCCCGGTTCAGCTGTCATGGTCATTGTGAGAGGAGCATGTGAACCTGCAACAAACTTAGCATGTCTACAAGAAGAGCACATAATATCATTGTCCTTTTTAAGCTTCGGCAGCCCACGTATGCGATCGAGAGCACTAACACGAGTGAGATGATCAAAGCCTATGTGACCAAGTCTATGATGCCAAAAATATAGATCCTTTGTATCATTAGCAACTAGACACCGATGCTTAGAAGTTGAAAAATCAAAATCAGCTTTACAAACTCTTCCAAACCTAGACATGTTAAACAAAAGCTCACCTTTTGAATCTATAACCTTGCAGCAATTTTTAGCAAAGCTAACCTCTAGATTTTCATCTAGCAATTGTGAAACCGAAAGCAAGTTGTATTTCAAATTTTTAACAAGTCCCACATCTTTAAAAGTGTAGAGATTGTTTACTCTAACCGAACCTTTAGCAATTATGGGAGTAGAAGAGTTATCGGCGAAAGTAACATTTTCTACACGTGACACAAAAGAGAGAGGAGAACCATTCTTTGTTACCGGTCATGTGGCGTGAGCAACCTGAATCCACAATCCAAATGTTCTCCTTCCTAAAACGTGAAACCTACACAGCAGCACAATACGTTGATGACTCAATAATGGGGTTAGTTAAAAGACTTTTAGGAATCCAGTACTGAGTCACACGACGTCCAGCAGGAATAACACGCGAAAGCTGAGAAGGTACAGCAGGTTTATGAGCCAACCATCGAAAATTTTTGTTCCCAACTACTGACTTAGAAGATGTGTTATATGTAGCACAAAAAACAGTAGGTCCGGGAGCAAGTTTTTGACTCATTACAGCAGGTTGCAAGCTCCGAACATTCGGTCTAGCAGATTTTGCTTGGTTGTTATGTGATCTAGCAAGTATTCTTTGTTTCTTATCGTGTTTAGCTAGTCTATAACAAAAATCGATGACATTACCATCTCTACCACAGTAGGTATAATGAAAAATAACCTTATTATCATGTCTAGATGAGCAAGCAACACGTTTATTAGAACCCGAATGGGACAGTACTCCTGCAGATTTGAAAATCACCTCTTTTTGTCTAGGAGCTGTTTGAATCAAACCGCTTCCTAATGACTTTACAACTTTAGGTGGGTGTGCCTTAGCATGAGCATGAGAATTAAAACCTAAACCAGTTTTATCATTACAATACTTGGAAGAATTCAACAGCAAGTTTAGGTTCTTATTTGCATTAGAAAACCGATCTAGTGTCCTATGCATGTCATCAAGTTTATTGGACAGATCAAAGCAGTTTTCACATGAAGTTTTTCCTTTTAGTTTGCAATTTGAACAATATTTAACTTCATGCACACGTAAAGCATTGTTCAATATAGAAATCTCATTCATAGCATCATTTAGTTTCTTATTCAGATCATCACATGAAGAACAATGCAAATCAATTGTAGAACAACAAGCATCTTTCAAATTTTTATCATTAAGTGCAGCAAGCTCTTTGTTCTTTTTAATTTCAAGTTCAAGTTTATCAAGTGTAGATGCGTGTGCACTTCTTAAAGAGGATAATTGTTCATAAATCAAATCACATGAGGAACAAGAATCATCACTAGGAATCAAAGTTTTTAAACGATTAATTTCAGATTCTAGTGATTCAATTTTAACAGCATTGTTCCTAAGTTTTTTATCCTTTTTCTTTAATATAACAGTGGCACGAGAAATAGAATCACACATTTCTTCGCAAGTGGGACATACCTCTTCATCGTCGCTGTTGTGTTCTGCCTCCTCGGAGCTTGAACTTGACTTGCTCGCCATGCAGCACATATTTGCCATAGCTTCTTCATCTTCATCACTACCGGTGTCCACATCACTTGAGCCGAAATCTTGAAGTGCAGAGATCATACTATGCACTATGTTGCGCATTGATAAATCTTTCTTCTTCTTATTCTTTGCAAACGATTTCTTCGGCCTTGTTTGCTTTTCTTCACGTGAAGTCGGACCTGAAAGGTTAGGGAACTCCGTACGAAAATGTCCTGTCTTACCACATTCAAAACATCGTTGAGGTCCGGAGCTTCCTCTCCTTCTAGTTCTCCATTTTGCAATGCTTTTGAGAACCGAGTAGAGATGAGTGCAAGCTCCTCCTCTGGAAACTCTTCAATCTGTTCAAGGGTTAGAGAGGACAGCAAAGAGAGTGCACCACTAGATGATGATTGACTAGAACTAGACATATCACGTTGCGAAACAAATGCAATAGACTTGTTGGGGTTTTTACGTGAGATGATGCCAATTTCATGAGTTTTCAATTTAGAATAAAGCACGTCTAAAGTAAGAGAACTCATGACAGTAGATTCACGAATAGATGTAACTTTCATCTCCCAAATTGACATATCTAATGCTCCTAACAATTGTCTAGAATTTTCAGCATCTAAAAAGTTAACATTGACACTACGCTAGTTGCTGAGAATTTTATTAAAGCGAGCAAAAAGGTCGTCAATTGACTCACCGGGTTGCATCTCAAAATGCATGTATTCTTTCTTAAACATATCTTGCCTTACCTCCTTGATCGTATTGGATCCTTCATGGTAGTCACAAAGAGCTTTCCAAACATCATATGCAGATCGGAGGTGTGCAACACGGTCGAAGTCGCTTTGAGTCAATCCTTGGATGATCAAGTTGCGAGCCTTGTTGTTGTTGTCAACATCTCTCATGTTCGCAGCCGTAACTTTATCGTTGGGTGGTACATCGAAGTTCCGGTAGACCTTTTCCCATATGGCGAAGCCTTGTGCCTGTATGTAGGCCTCCATCCGCGCCTTCCAAACCTGAAAATCGATGCCATTGAACACACAAGGTTTTGCGGAGTACTTCTCCATGATGGTTAGTCAAAACACATGCAAATCACAAAGATTAGAGCACCTTGGATCTGATACCAATTGTAGGATCGAAGAGCACGTGAAAAGCTACCAGAGGGGGGTGAATGGTAGATTAAAACTTTTCGCAGTAGAAACAACAAAAACCCCTCAGCGAAAAATCAATCGGTTAAAGAAACCATGTGTGCAAGTGTTTTCAAACGTGTTCAACCGTGACAAATAAAGTAGAGAGGTAGAGAATCAAGTCACGGATCTAATGCAACAAGAATCACTTGAAAACACGAAGTAAAACTTGAGATACGATCAAAACATTAAACGAAGATCAATCTGTTCTACCCGATATAAAACAGATCTGCAATGCTGCAAAGAAACTCGTGTATCTCAAAAACTACAGATACGAAGCTCGTGAAAATTTCACAGATGATATATAATTGAGTTGTGAAGACAACCCAAAAAGAATCACATCAATCGGATCTGTAAAACTCGAGTTATGAACGAAACACCGAAGCAACGTCGGTCTGTCCAGAAACTCGGCGAGAAAGACTTGACGAAAAACAAGTCGGACGAACAAGGCACAAAGGCTCCTCGAAACTATGAACTTTATTCAATAGAAACACAAGAGGAACAGCCCAAAGTTCTCTTCCCACGAGAGCTCTGGCCTCCCTTGCTTTTATAGCCAGCCCTCGGGTTAAACAATCCAATCTAGGACTCCTACTCCTAATTGGACTTGTATCCTAACTTACCATAACTGCTCAGGACTCTCCTATTCGCAGATAGAAGCAATCGTGAGACTTCCAAACACCTTAGGAACTTCCTAAACATTCCTAAAACAACTCAACTTCGTGCCTAGCACAAAATCCTATCATAACCAACTCAAATCTTCCATATTTGAGCCATATCCGACTCAGCCTCAGCCTGAGTACGCAATCCAGCCGGTTGGACCTTTCCGACCAATTCTTTACGTCCACTTCTCTTCATCACGCCTTGGAACAATGTTGCCACGTCCATGCACTCCTTGCACACGTGCAAACACCTTCCAACGACGTACACGTAACCTTCATATGCACTGCCCTTGATCCAAACATGCTGCGCGACCTCCCGATCAACTCAACCACAGCTCCTCCCGAACTTGGTTGTTGGAACCTCATCTCCTCCCTGAGACTAGTCTAAGGATCCCGTCACCAGCCATGTCTTGAACTCAAGCAACACCTGCACATGAATAAACAACCAATTCTTCCGAGCACAAGTCCTCGACTTGACTCACGTTAGTTCGAAAACCACAACACCTTACATGAGCACGTCACATAAGCATGTTGCAAACCATATCAAATGATAACAGCCATAACCACCAAAACACACAAAAAACTTAGCAAATTAATACTAAGCAAACCTTCTCATAAAGCAAGTTTGAAACATTGCGAGTTAAAAGCAAAAACAAGACGCTGCAGTTCTACGAGTTGAACTTCACGGGAGCTCCCTAAAAACAAGCTCCGAACCTCACAGAAGCTCTCCGGACCTTGCAGGAGCTCTCCGGACCTTGCGTCAGACCTTGCCAACACTTGGCGGACCTAACAAAGAACTTGTCGGACCTTGCCACAGAGGAATGTTTTGGCAATATTCAAAACTTTGAATGTTAATGCTAACTTTTATCCTAATTGCCAATGTATTCAGCACACATAGGTCTCACATGCAGCCCTTTAAATCTTTCTCTTTTTTTTCTCACCCTCTTTTTTCACTTATCTCTTTTTTTATGCAAACAAAATGTGGGCTGACCAACACAATGTTGCGACCAAGCGACGGGGAGAGAGGCACCAAAACCTTGAGGATTTCGACTCGATCTCCGAACGACCGCAGAACCACAAACCGGAAACTAATCCACACAGAAGTCCCGAAAGCCTAGAGAACGAATTAGGAGACCCCTGAGGGATCACTTCACAAGTCCATGAAGAACCAGGAAGAACAAAGATGTGCAAGGAACTCAGAATTATATTGTTTATCAAATGATCAATTGTTGTTTTTCCAGAAGCACAAGGGTGTTATTTATACTAGGAACAACCCTCCTAGCTAGGTGTGAACTGAAGTCACCACGTTTTGAAGTGGAGGGCCAGCTAGTGAGCAATTCACGAAGTAGTCTTTGGTCCTTGCGCGTCTGCTCGCCTTCTGCGTAGTCTTTAGCAATTTGGCCATAACTCCAGCTTGGGAACTCCAAATGACGCACCGTTTGGTGCGTTGAAAATTAGATTTGATAAGATTTCACACCATTGTATTATGCCCACTGGAACGTGACAGATTGGTACAGAATTACACATGAAGTTTGGCTGCTGCAGTGCACCCGTTTTCAGATCGGACGGTGCGAATTAACTTGGTTCTTTCCCGTGGCAGCCAATGATGCTCCTTCATGTGTAAACCTGAGTATCACGTAATCACACGACTTAGGTAACATATTATTCTCATTAATATTAAAATGTAATGTAGAGAGGAAAGCATTGACCTTTTGTTCAAGTTTCTTAGCACGAGTTCGTGTAATCGGTCCTTCGTAGGATTGTTTATGTGTGTCCTTTGCTGTGATGTCCACATCACTATCAATCCTACAAACCCCAAAATCAGCATCCAAAAAAGCTTTCAAAGTAACGGTTGAGGAAGAAGGAAGAAAAATGCCAAATTCTTGAGTTTCATGTAAGTAACTGAGAATCCTTTTAACGCTTGACGATGTGAAGCACATGGGTGTAAGGGCCTCAGTTTTTACACACAATCAAAGTGTTCATTACACCACACACACACCTCATTTGAGGACAACTCATGAACACCTTTGAAGAGCAAGTAACCAAAATCAATATGGTCATTAGAGGATGAACTCACAAAATGCAAAAGGGGTGTTTCCACATGCATCATATAGGGGCTGAGCTTATGGAAAACTCCTACACCTTGCTAGGAATGCTCATGCCAAAATTCACCCAAATCCAAAAGTAGGAGGCATATTCACACTCAGCACATTTTTGTGAGCTCACACACCAATTTTCACTCCATTTGGAGTTGATCTTGACATGAGCTAATTTTAGCAAATTCAAATTCAATTTGAATTTCAGACTGCATATGTGCTGAAATTATATTCAAACACTTCACAATTTGAATTCTATCAAGTTCAAATGGGCATTTGGTAGATAATTCAAATTCCAAAGGGTATTAGTGGGACTACTGTTTAGATCAGTGGGAGGAAGTTAATTTCAGAGGTTAAAATGGAAGTGGGTCCCACCTATCAGCCTCACTAGCAATTTAACCGACTGAAGAACAGAGCACTCGGTTTCTCGGGCTGCAGGTGAGCGCGCCACCGAGCGGGCGATCGGCGCCAGCTCCTGCTGCATTTCCCCGCGCTGGAGACCGGCTGCCCGACGTCTTATCTCTTCTCGACGTGCTCCGTGTGCTCACAACCCGAGTCCACAGCAAGTTCGCCCTCTCTCACACCGAGCTCAACCGAAAGCACGCCACCCTCTCGGTTCCGCTCGCGAGCAGGCCGATCACTCGCGAACAGAGCCTTCCCAGTAGCAAAATGGCATCGTGGGTTTGTGAGCAACATCCTCGACGTCTTGTTGTCCCGTGACCGATCTCCCTCGAGCTAACCGAGCGTTTTTCCGGCGAACCGAGCGTTGCCGCCATTCAGTGCTCCCGCGGACAGCTCGGCACAGCCATCTTCACGTCCACTTCTCTACACAAGAAAGGTGCGTCACTGCATGTAGAAGGTGTAGCCGAAAGCCGTTTGGCATATGATCAACCATAAGTCGAGAATTTCCAAATTTACCAAAAGCTAGTTCATATGGGCCGAGCTCACCATAGACTGAAATTCGGACTCCACGCACTCTTGTTAGTCGAGCCTGTTGGCCAGTAGGTTCTACACATGCTAGCACATACGCTCGAGGAAGAAGCAAGGGAAACCGTTGAGGATCGGCCGTGATATGGCCGTTTTCCTCGCCGCCGATGCAAAGTACCTCGGCTCACCGTCGAGAGTATGGTTGCCGACGTTTCTAGCTTCCAAAAGGCCTCATTTCATGTTCCTCGTACTCCACTGATGCTCTCCGAGCAATTTCCAATTGATTTGGTTCCAGGTAGTGCGAGACCAACCTCGACGGAACCCTAGATTCCGCTGTCACCGGTGCACACGTGTTTCCGGCCATCGCCGGCGGCCGGCGAGCTCACAGCTGATTTCAGGAGGTCGGAAAATGGAGAGGAGGCGAGTTTCGGGCCGAGAGGTGGCCAGGAAATTGATTCCGGCGAGTCTCACCGGAGACCACCGCCGCCGGGTGTTTGCGGGAGGAGGAAGAAGAAGCAGTGCGTGTGGGGCCCACCGGCAGAAGTTTAAACTTTTATCTGATTTTCAGATTTAGTTCAAATTTCAAACCCACATAACTTTGGCTAGGAAACTCCAAATCAAGTGAACCAAATTTTCTTGGATTCAGCTCTATGATTACTTTCCAACAAATCAAGTTTCACTTTATGAAAATCCTTATTTCTCCAGAATTAATTCTTCAAAATTTAAACTCTTTTGAATTTTATCTGGAAACCCTTTGGAGGAAAATTCTGAAATTTGGCTAGGATATTCACCAAAACATCCCTGAGCTACGATAAAAATTTCAAATCCATTTGAGCTTTTATTTGATGCACCTAATGGTGTGATTAATAAAACTGTTCCAGAGAAAATAGAAAATGTCCAGAAACATTTTCAGAATTTCCCTGAAATTGTTTAGCTCATATCTTTAGTTAGGAACATTTAAATTAAGTGAAACCAACTCCA
The DNA here is from genome assembly GCA_030760725.1 of Neostapfia colusana. Classification (NCBI taxonomy): domain Eukaryota; kingdom Viridiplantae; phylum Streptophyta; class Magnoliopsida; order Poales; family Poaceae; genus Neostapfia; species Neostapfia colusana. The sequence continues at coordinate 111,258,498 of JASWHV010000001.1, forward strand.
TTAGAATCCTCTGAAAATCTAGTTTTCATAAAGTCATGGCTTGCTCCATGAAAACCCCTAGAACATCCTAAGAGCTCCAATTAAGGCCAAGTACACAATTATTTGTGGAGAGCTCAAATGATCTTTGCTGCAAATGAAACTTGGCCGAGTCTCTGTTTAGGTTGTATCCCAACCAAAGTAAAAATTTCAGAGTCATTGGACCTGTCTAGTAAGACTTATAGTCCTCAGAACTTCAACTTCAATTCAAATGCATTCAAATTAATGCAAATATGTATTTATCTCATGTAGTCGCTAAGGTTTAGGAGGAGCCCGGAGTCTTAGACTTCATCACTCCGGAGGAACAGCTAGCCTACGACCAAGAGCAGCAAGGCAAGCTCCAGTTTGCATTAGCCTTTTTATAAATTTTACTGTTTTGAGAACTTACTTTGAGCACTCACTTAAATTTTGCATTAGAGTCTTGTTTGAAAACCCAAATGCATAGCCAAGAAAACTCTGGGTTGGGCTTAGGTTGGTAAACCTCGATTAGCTACTGCAATGCCAGGATAGTGTAGGATTCGGTACAAGTCGAGTAGTTGGAACTGCTCGCGAGAATAGGCTAGAGGCACACTACTCGGGACATGTAGCAAATGAAACACATGGCAAGAAAAATGAGACCGAGCGGAGAGTACGGGCAGCAGGACGTTGGGGCCTGGGTGCCATAGCTCCGCTTGTGTCGATTGAGGACCGAGCCATGTGTAGGCCTGTTGAACAAGCTAGAACAGTACCGAAGACCTACCGGATATATGGAAACAGGGAAACCGATGTAATTCGGGTAGCTGGGTGTTGAGGCATTGCTTGTCGTCCAGAGGGTAGGTTGAGAGCTTGAGGTGTAAATCGGCTGGCGGCACTGTGGATGCGCGCACAGAGATCTCTTGCTCGGGACGATAGGACCGGTTCAACCTTTGGCTGATGGATGAAAGGTGGTCGCGTACGACGTCCGTGATGGTTGCTGTAGGCAACATCGAGTACGGGCGTACGTGACGGGTTATTCGGGTAACCCTGCAGGTGTAAATTGATTATAATCGCCGTCCCTCGTGGTCAATGAGTACCACTTGTTCACTGTACCATGACGTAGAAAGAACAGGCTAGAGTCATGTAAAAGCTGCTGTTTGAAAGCTATACCTTGATTGTTAATAATTTGCTGTAGTTTGGAGTTAATTAAAAGTTGTTTTCGACCTTGGGCAATGTACATGAGAGAAATGTGTTTCTTGTTTGATTGCGGCTCTCTCATGTGCCTTAGCATGAGGTTATCCACAACTGCTGCTAAAACTTGAAAGTAAGATTCAAATAATTAGGCGAGTCCTTTGCAACTTATTTACCTCATGTACCCTGAATCCCTCGTTTAGAAGTTTCATGTATAGGAGAGACGGGTCAGACTTGCTGAGCCATCGTGCTCACTGCTTGTTATTGAAGCTTTTGCAGGGTGTTATGAGGAAGGGACTCCCAAGGAGGAGACGGAACCCCAAGAGGGAAACCCCGTCGAGTGGGAGTCGTGCACGCCGCCGTGTTAGTGTGCGTGTGTGCTAGCGGGGACACGTTCACAGGCTGAACGTGGACCCGATGCGTAGTCTACGCCCGTGAGTGTAGACTGAACATATTTTGTTGTAAAAATGTTCATAAACTCGTTTATGTAATAAAACTTTGCTTCTGCTTTGTACCTTTGGTGTGCGTTATCCGGTGCTGTGCAATGCAGCACCCCTCAGCATGATCCTAGCTCGATGAGGCCGTGAGGCCCTCGCAATGGGGAAGCTTGACATCATGCACAAAGACATACGCTGAATTATATGTCCGGTCTTGATGCCGTGAGGTACAAAAGTGACCTGATCATGCTTCTATATTCTTTTTGATCCATGGGTTCACAAGATCCTTCTTCTTCATGTTCATCACAAATCAAACAACTTGTAGCTTCAGGAAGATCTGGACCAGCAGTAGTGGTCGTTGGTGCTAATTGTCGAGCGAGATCAAGAGCTGGAACATCATTGTTTCTTTCTGAAATTTCAGGCAGCAGCTCCACTCCTTCTTCATCTTCAATGAAAATACTCCCCCCCCCTGCGGATATGCATCTTGACCTACAGTAGTAGAGCTGGTACATGGGCTAGTTTCATCAAAAGAAACTTCATAAGTCTCCACAATTTTGTTAGTGTCAAGTAAAAGCACACGATAGCCTCTAGTATGAGATGGATAACCAAGAAACATGTCATCAACATATCTAGCTTTAAGTTTATCAAGATTACCATGTTTCTTAACAAATAATTTGCAACCAAAGACCCTAAGATGTGTGACACTAGTCCTATGTCCAAACCGAAGCTCATATGGTGTTTTTCCTAGCTTAGCTCTCAAGAAAACATGGTTTGAAACATAACAAGCTGTTGTAATTGCATCTGCCCAAAATTTTCTAGAAGTTTGGTATTCATCAAGCATAGTCCTAGCCATCTCAACTAAGGTTCTGTTCTTTCTTTCTACAACACCATTTTGTTGAGGTACATATGGTGAAGAAAATTGATGATCTATTCCTTTTTCAGCACAAAAGTGATCAAAAGATTGATTTTTGAATTCGGTTTCATTATCACTTGTTATTTATTTTAAAGATCCTGGGTGATCAATTGATAATCTAAGAAATAAAGTTATAAAGTGACTAAAAGCTTCATTCTTAGATGCCATAAAGTAAACCCAAGTGTATCCAGAATAATCATCAACAATCACAAGCACATACCATTTACCTCCAAAACATTGAACACGTGAAGGACCTACGGTGTCAAGACGTAAAAGCTGTTCCGGTTCAGTCGTCATGGTCATTGTGAGAGGAGGATGTGAACCTGCAACCATCTTAGCATGTCTACAAGAAGAGCACACAATATCGTTGTCCCCTTTAAGATTAGGTAGCCCACGTATGCGATCAAGACCACTAACACGTGTGAGGTGATCAAAGCCTACATGACCAAGTCTACGATGCCAAAAATATAAGTCATTTGAATCATTAGCAACTAGACAACTATGCTTAGAACTTGACATATCAAAATCAGCTTTAAAAACTTCCAATCCTAGACATGTTAAACAAAAGCTCACCTTTTGAATCTACAACCTTGCAGCAATTTTTAGTGAAGTTAACTTCTAGATTTTCATCTAACAATTGTGAAATGGAAAGCAAGTTGTATTTCAAATTTTTAACAAGTGTCACATCCTTCAAAGTGTAGTGTTTATTTACTCTAACCGAACCCTTAGCAATTATAGGAGTTGAAGAATTATCGGCAAAAGTAACATTTTCTACACGTGACACAAAAGAGAGAGAGGAGAAGCATTCTTTGTTACCGGTCATGTGGCGTGAGCAATCTGAATCCACAATCCAAATGTTCTCCTTCGTCAAGCGTATAACCTACATAGCAGCACAATACATTGATGACTCAATATTGGGATTAGTCAAAAGGCATTTAGGAATCCAGTGCTGAGTCACACGACGTCCAGCAGGAATAGCATGCGAAAGCTGCGAAAATACAGCAGGTTTATGAGCCAAATTTTGAGAATTCTTGTTCCCAAATACTGATTTATAAAGTGTGTTATGTTTAGCACGAAGAACAGTTGGTTTAGGAGGAATCTTTACATTTTTATGACTCATTACAACAGGTTGCATGTTCCTAACATTTGATTCAGCATGTACAACAAGTTTTGCTCGGTTGTTATGTGATCTAGCAATCAATCTTTCCTTTTTATGTTGTTTAGCTAGTTTATAACAAAAATCTATGACATGGCCATCTCTACCACATTATGTACAATGAAAAGTAACCTTATGTTCATGTCTAGATTAGCAAGCAACATTGTTGGAGTGTGTGAGCTGCGACACTCCTCCCGGCCTGCTATGGAAGCAGCCCGCGAGGTTCTTTGATTGGAGGGGGCTTGGCGCCCAACGCGACCGTGCTCGAGGGAGCGGATGAATACCGAGATTTATGTGGTTCGGTCCGCCGGAGCGTAATACCCTACGTCCATGGGAGTTATTGTTGTATTGCTTGCTTGCGTGTGCTTGTGAGGGTGCCTATGCAGAATTGGGAACCAACCCTCTGTCGGGTGGTCACCCCGGTCCTTTTATAGTCCAAGGCTGGGGCGGTTACAATGTGGCTTGGGGCCCGACAGGTAGCCCCGAAGCTGTGTGAACTCTATACATGATCTAGGGCTTCGTCCTCTGAGTAGAGTAGTCGGTGGGGCAGTTAAGTCTCGCCGCCTGGCGTGCTGAGCGCCCCTATCCGTGTCTCAGGTGATGATGAAGACGCCATCTTGTCGCTGCGTCTTCTCGCCCTGCTTGGGAGGATTCGTGTTGTTGTGCGGCACTGTACCGCTTCCACGCCTCGCCGTCCTGTCTTGTCACCGTAATGACGAACGGGCAGAGGGCGGAGGCGTGTGTGGTGCGCCATGCTTCTGGGGAAGGCATGAGCCTTGAATGCGAAGCCTAACAGCGGACTTGCTCCTTGACTTCATCGACCCACGGCCCACAACGTATCGTGGGGCACGTGGCGGCTTCGGAGCTCTTATCGACGGGTTTGGAGCCAGAAGACACGTGGCAGCTTCGGACCTCACCTCGGCGGGGAGGTACGGGTCAAAGCCCAGGGCACGTGTCAGCTCCGGAGCCATCCTCAGCAGGGAGGTGGCTCGGAGCCAAGAGACATGTGGCAGCTCCGGACCTCACCTCAGTGGGGAGGCTCGGACCGGAGCCCAGGGCACATGTCGGCTCCGGAGCCTTCCTCAACAAGGAGGTGGCTCTGAGCCAAGAGACACATGGCAGCTCCGGACCTCACCTCAGCGGGGAGGCTCAGACCGGAGCCCAAGGCACGTGTCAGCTCCGGAGCCGTCCTCGGCAGGGAGGTGGCTTTGAGCTGGGAGACACGTGGCAGCTTCGGACCTCACCTCAGCGGGGAAGCTCGGACCGAAGCCCAAGGCACGTGTCAGCTCCGGAGCCGTCCTCAGCAGGGAGGTGGCTCTGAGCCGGGAGACACGTGGCAGCTCCGGACCTCACCTCAGCGGGGAGGCTCGATCGGAGCCCAGGGCACGTGTCAGCTCCGGAGCTGTCCTCAGCATCGAGGTGGCTCCGAGCCGGGAGACATGTGGAAGCTCCGGACCTCACCTCAGCAGGGAGGCTCGGACCGGATCCCAGGGCACGTGTCAGCTCCAGAGCCGTCCTCAGCAGGGAGGTAGCTCTGAGCCGGGAGGCACGTGGCATCTCCGGACCTCACCTCAGCTGGGAGGCTCGGACTGGAGCCCAGGGCACGTGTCGGCTCCGGTACTCAAGCGCACATGGCAGCCCCAGGGCTGACCTCAGGGCCAAGGGCACGTGACTATGACAGGGCCCGCCTCAGCAAGGAGACGGGGCCCAGGCTGTATTTTGCCCTCTACGCAGGGGTACCCGGTCTGCAGGGTACCAATAAACATGTTTATTAGAAACTGAATGAGACAACACTCATGCAGATTTGAAAACCACTTCTTTTTGTATAGGAACTGTTTGAATCAAACCATTTCCTAATGACTTTATAATTTTAGGTGGATGTGCTTTAGCTTGAGCATGAGAATCAAAACCTAAACTAGTTTTATCATTGCAAGACTTAGATGAATTCAGCAGCAAGTTTAGGTTCTTATTTGCACCACAAAACCGTTCTAGTGTCCTATGCATGTCATCAAGTTTCTTGAACAAGTATAGACAGTTTTCACATGAATTTCTCCTTTTAGTTTGCATTTAGAAAAGAATTAACTTCATGAATACGTAAAGCATTGTTCAAAGAAAAAAATTCATCCGTAGCATCATGAAGTTTCTTATTAAGATCATTACAGCAAGAACAATGCAAATCAATTGTAGAACAACTAGCATCTTTCATGTGTTTATCATTAAGTGCAGCAAGCTTTTGTTCTTTTCAATTTCAAGTTCAAGTCTATCAAGTGTGGAGGTGTGCGCACTTCTTAAAGAGGACAATTGTTCATAAATCAGATCGCAAGATGAGCAAAAATCATCACTAGGAATCAAAGTTTTTAAATGTTTAATTTCATATTCTAGTTATTCAATTTTAACATCACTTTGCTTAAGTTTTTTGTCCTTTTTCTTAAGTACTTTAGTGGCACGATAAAGAGCATCAAACAATTCATCGTAAGAGGGATTTACCTTCTCATCGTCGCTGATTTATTTATCTTCCTCCGAGCTTGAACTTGATTTACTTGCCATGAAACACGCATTTGCCATGGCGTCTTCATCTTCATCACTTCTAATATCAACATCGCTCGAGCAATACTCTTGAATTGCGGAGAAAATTTTGTCCATCACTTGACGTTGAGTGAAACCCTTCTTTTTCTTGTTATATTTGGTAGAGGAGTGCTTCGTCCTTGTTAGTTTTTCATCACGGAAAGTAGGACCTGAACAATTAGGGCAATCTGTACAAAAATGTTCTGTCTTACCATATTCGAAGCATTGTTGAAAGCTGCCACTTTCCGCCACTTTCTCTTCTTCTTGTTCTCACATTTTGCAATGCTTTTGAGAACCGAGTAGAGAGAAGTGCTAACTCCTCCCCCGGAAACTCTTCAATCTGTTCAACGGTTAGAGAGGACAATAAAGAAAGTGTACCACAAGATGAAGAATTGCTAGAACTAGGCATGTCACGTTGTGAAACAAAATCAAGAGACTTATTGGGATTCTTACGTGAGATTATGTCAATTTCATGAGTTTTCAATTTAGAATATAGCACATCTAAAGTAAGTGTACTCATGACAGTAGATTACGAATAGATGTAACTTTCATCTCCCAAATTGACATGTATAATGCACTTAACAATTGCCTAGCATTTTCAGCATCGGAAAAATTAACATTGACACTACGCAAGTTGCTGAGAATTTTATTAAAGCGAGCAAATAAATCATCGATGGACCTGATTGCATCTCAAAGCGCATATATTCTTTCTTAAACATATGTTACCTTACCTTCTTGATCATGTTGGATCCTTCATGGTAGTCGCAAACTGCTTTTCACACATCGTATACAGACCGGAGGTGTGCAACACGATCGAAGTCGCTTTGAGTCAATCCTTGGATGATCAAGTTGGGAGCCTTGTTATTGTTGTCGACATCGCTCATGTTTGCAGCCGTTCTTGATCGTTTGATGACACGTCGAAGGACTTGTAGACCTTTCCGCATATGGCGAATCCTTGCGCTTGTATGTAAGCCTCCATACGAGCCTTCCAAACCTGAAAATCAACGCCATCGAACACACAAGGTTTTGCGGAGTATTCCTCCATGTTGATTAGCGAAAATATGTACACATCAATGAGATTATAGCACCATGGCTCTGATACAAATTGTAGGATCAAAGAGCACGTGAAAAGCTATAGGAAGGGGTGAATGGTAGATTAAAACTTTTTATGTGGAAGCTACAAAAACCCCTCGGCAAAAAATCGATCTGATAAAGAAAACCATGCGGGCGACTGTTCTCAATGTGTTCGAATGTGACTAAACTAGTGGATTTTATATAGAACCAAGTCATGAAGCCACTTCAACAAGAATCACGTGAAAACACTAAGTACAACTTCAGTTATGATCAAAAGACTAGACGAAGGTCAATCTGTTCCACCCGATTTTAAAATCAGATATGCAATGCTGCAAAGAAACTCGTGTAGATCAAAACCCACAAATCCAATGACCGTGAAATTTTCCGGGATGATATATAATCAAGTTTTTAAGACAACCCCAAAAGAATCATGTAAATTGGATCTGTAAAATACGAGTTATGTTTGAAATACCGAAGCAATGTCGGTCTGTCCAGAAACTCGCCGAGGAAAAACTTGTCTGAAACAAGTCAGACGAACAAGGCACCAAAACTCCTCTAAACTACGAATTTTATTTATCAAAACTCAAGAGAATCAGCCACAAGTCATGCTCTCCACGATCCTTGGCCTCCCTTGCTTATATAACCAGCCCTAAGGCCAACTCCTACTCCTACTTGAATTCAAACTCTAACTTTCCAAAACTGCTCAAGACTCTTCTATACGCAGATAAAAGCAATCTTAAGACTTCCAAACACCTTAGGAACATCACAAACATTCCTAAAACAACTCTACTTCATGCCTAACATGAAATCCTATTATAACCAACTCGAAACTTTCCATAAACGAACCATAACCGCCTCAGCCGCAGACTGAGCGCAAAATCCAGCCGGTTGAACCTTTTCAACAATATCTTCACTTCCATATCTCTTCATCGTGCCTTGGAACAATGTAGCCACGTCCATACACCCCTTGTATACATGCAAACACTTTCCAAAACATTCACAACACCTTCATATGCATTGTTCTTGATCTAAACATGTTGCGTGACCTCCTGATCAGCTCAACCACAATTCCTCCTGAATTTGGTTGTTGAACCTCATCTTCTCCCTAATACTAGTTCAAGGATCTCCATCACCAGCCATGTCTTGACCTCAAGCAGTACCTGCACATGAACAAACATCCACTATTTTTCAAGCACAAGTCCGCGACTTGACTAACGTTAGTCTGAAAACCACAGCACCTTACATGAGCACCTCACATAAGCATGTTGCAAACCATAGCATGTATTAATCACCATAATCAGCCATAACACATCAAAAACTTAGTAAGAGAATACTAACAAAACATTCCATAAGACAAGAAGCAAGTTCGAAACATTGCAAGTTGAAAACAGAGTGGCTGAAAATTAAACACTATGAAAATAGCTGCTCTGCAGTGACAATTACTCCTGAAATGCAATGAGAAAGTTTGGACAATACAAAGCGGGTATTTCGGCAATATTCAAAACTTGAATGTAAATCCTCACTTTTATTCTAATTGCCAATGTATTCAGCACACATAGGTCATACAAAATAGGAAGACACGCTCGTCACCTTCCTCCGGGCTAACGTCGACGTGTTTGCATGACAACCGTCGGAGATGTCTGGGATCCCTAGGGAGGTGATTGAGCACCATCTAAAGATCTACACCGATGCCAGGCCAATCCAACAGACACCCTGGAAGCAAACCATCGAGCGGCAAGACTTCATCTGTGAAGAAATCAAGAAGTTGCTCGATGTCGGCTTCATCCGGGAGGTCCACCATCCACGATGGTTGGCCAACCCTGTTTCGTCCCCAAGGCTGGCGGGAAGCTTAGGATGTGCATCGACTACACCACCCTCAATAAGGCATGTTCAAAGGATCCGTTTCCTCTCCCTCGTATAGATCAAATAGTGGATTCTACATCCGGCTGTGATCTACTGTGTTTCCTAGATGCATATTCAGGTTTTCACCAAATACCTATGTCTAGGGAAGATGAAGAGCATACTGCCTTCATCACAGTAGATGGACTATACTGCTATGTATCCATGCCTTATGGTCTTAAGAATGCCCTTCCCACTTTCGTGCGAGCAATGCATGAAACATTTGGGAACCTCATTCGTGACCTAGTAGAGGTGTATGTTGATGACATCGTAGTAAAGGTTAAGTCACGAGCATCTTTGCTCGACAACCTAGCCCTAGTCTTCGACAGGCTGCGTTCGACACGCACGAAGTTCAACCCAGACAAATGTGTCTTCGGGGTCTCTGCCAGGACGCTACTCGGTTTCTTGGTCTCACACCGAGGGATCGAGGCTAACCCAGAGAAGATTAAGGCAATAGAATTGATGCGGCCACCTGCTTGCATCAAGGACGTGCAGAAGCTTACCGGATGCTTGGCTGCGCTCAGCCGGTTTTATCTCTAGACTGGCTGAGCGGGCTCTTCCATTCTTCAAGCTTCTGCATAAGGCTGGTCAATTCGTGTGGACCGAGGAGGTAGATGAGGTGTTCCAGGAGATGAAGAAGTTCCTCACGACGCTACCGATCATGGTGGCCCCAGAACAAGGAGAGCCTCTTCTCCTCTACATCGCTACAACAACAGAGGTTGTGAGCATGGTTCTGGTCGCGGAGCGGTCAGAACTCCATCGACCTCAAGTCCCAGATGATGCTCCTGCTGCCGTTGGTCCAGAGTCCCAGGACTCGGACTCGGTAGGAGACCCAAGGGACGGGGAGTTAGTCAGGTCCCGGCTAGCCAAACCTGATGACCAATGCATATCCGGGTCCGAGCTCCCGGAATGTAGTCTCGGACCTGAGGGCCAGGGGACCCTGCATCCCGGACCTCCGCAAGAAGAGCTAGTCAGGTCTCAGCCAACTAGACCTGACGACCAATGCACATTTGGGTCTCAGCTCCTAGAGTGCAGTCCTGGACCTCGGGGTCGGGGGCCCCCGAGTCCCCGACCTCTACAGGAGGACGCACTGGGCGCCTCCAAGAGGGTCCAGACCATCCAACGTCCAGTCTACTTCATCAGTGAGATCCTCTATGATGCCAAGACAAGATATCTGAAGGTGCACAAGCTGCTCTACGCAGTCCTCGTTGCATCAAGGAAGTTGTGCCACTTCTTCCAAGCTCAAAAGATTTCAGTGGTCACCTCGTACCCATTGAGGACCGTCCTCCACAACCCCAATGCAACTAGGAACATAGCCAAATGGGCTGCGGAGCTGGCGGAGTTTGATCTGGACTTCGTACCGCGCCATGTGGTGAAGAGTCAGGCGCTAGCTGACTCCGTGGCAGAGTGGACACCACCACCGTGCCACCTAGGGGGCTAAGACATCAGTGAACCAGAGCCCAGAGCTCTAGTCTTCACTGGGCCTCACTGGACTCTCTTCTTCGACGGCTCCTTGCACAAGCAAGGTGCCAGAGTAGGGGTGCTGCTCCTCACACCAACTTGGGAGCAGTTCAAGTACCTGGTGTGACTTGACTTCAAGGCAACCAACAAATGGTGAAGTATGAGGCTCTCATATTTGGGTTAAAGACCGCACTGTCCCTCGTCGTACAGTAGTTGTTGGTCAAAGGTGATTCCCAGCTGATCATCAAGCAAGTCAAGGGAGAGTGCTGCTGCAATGGCCCTCAAATTGCAGCTTATCTCCTCCAAGTACAGAAGTTGGAGAAGGACTTCTTATCCTTGGACTTGTGCCATGTTCCCCGCGCCAACAACTCAATAGCCGATGACCTGTCAATGAAGGCTTCCACCTGGGCTCCGGTGCCCGAGGGGGTCTTTGAAAGGAAGTTGTTGCGACCAACCGCCTAGCCGGCCAAACCAGGCGAAGGGGGCGAGAGAAGCACCTCGAAGCTTGTGGTCCCGGCGGCCCTGCTACCATGGTGTCCGCCAAGGATCATAAGCGTCACCGGGGACTCCGTGCAACCTGGTGCTCAAGATCCAAATGCTCAAGTAGGTCCCATCGCATGGATCATGGAGATCTAGGACTGCTTGAAAGACAATATCCTTCATGATGAACGTGTATCTGCTGAATGGATCGCTCGGTTGGCTAAGAGATATGCGCTAGTAGAAGGGGATTTATACCGGCGTGGCACCAATGGTGTCCTATTGTGGTGCATAACCCGGGAGGAGGGTTGCGACTTGCTCGCAGAGATCCATGGAGGCAAGTGTGGGAACCATGCATCTTCCCGCACGCTGGTCGGTAAAGCCTTATGTCATGGCTTCTATTGGTTGACTGCTCTCCAGGATGCCGTCGAGCTGGTCAAGAGATGCAAGGCGTGCTAGTTCCACACCAAGCAGATCCATACACCGGCACAGACGCTGCATATGATCCCGCCCTCATGGCCCTTCGCTGTGTGGGGGCTGGACATCCTGGGGCCATTCTCTAGATAAGTCGGAGGGTACTAGTACCTCTACGTCGCCGCAGACAATTTCACCAAGTGGCCAGAAGCTCCCCCTGTAGTAACAATCAACAAGCAGTCAGCAGTCAAGTTCATCAAGTCAATCATCTGGTGGTTTGAAGTCCTGAACAGGATCGTCACTAACAACGGGACCCAGTTCACCAGTGCAGTGTTCCAAGAGTACTGTGAAGACCTTAGCATCCAAGTTTGCTATGCTTCTGTTGCTCACCCAGAGAGCAATGGTCAAGTCAAAAAAGCAAATGCCGAGATACTCAGGGGACTCAAGACGCGCACCTACAACTGCTTGAAGAAGCATGGTGCACTGTGGGCTAGTCGGACGTCCCTCAGTCGCGTGATAGGGGAAACACCCTTCTTTCTGGTGTATGGGGCTGAGGCCGTCCTCCCTCCGGATATCATCATGGGCTCATCCCGTGTCCATGCGTACGACGAAGCCACACAGGACCAGCTCCAACGTGAAGATATCGACCTTGTCGATGAGCGAAGGTGGCAAGCAGCTTCTTGAAACGCACGGTACCGCTAGACGCTCCGGCGTTATCAGCAACGGTTCGTGGTAAGTAGACAGCTGGAGGTGGGCGACCTGGTGCTTCAGCAAATACTTTCTCGTGAAGGGGTGCACAAACTCTCCCCCAGCTCGGAGGGCCCCTTCCGAGTGGCACAAGTATGCCGCTCTGGGTGCGTCCGTCTGGCCACAGAGGATGGGGTTCCTCTTGACACGACCCCACTGGTCCTGTCGAGCCAGGATCACGCTGAGGGGTGCTGCGTTGCACAGCACCGTATAACACACGTCAAAGGTACAAAGCGGAAGCGGAAGCTTTATTACATAAACAAGTTTATTAACATGTTTACATCAAAATAAGTTTAGTCCACACTCGCGGGCGTAGACTAAGCATCAAGTGCACGTTCAGCCCTCGAACGTGTCCTTGCTAGCACACACGCACACTAACTCTGCGGCGTGCACGACTCCCACTCGACGGGGTTCCCCTCCTGGGGTTCCGTCTCCTCTTCGGGAGTCCCTTCCTCATAGAACCCTGCAAAAGCTTCAAACACAAGCAGTGAGCACGAAGGCTCAGCAAGTCTGACCCGTCTCACCTAAACATGGAACTTCTACATGAGGGTGATGGGTTGCATGAGGTAAAAGTTCATTTGCAAGGACTCGCCTAATTAGTAGAACCTTACTTCCAAGTTTTAGCAGCAGGTTGTGGAGAACTTTATGCTAAGGCACATGAGAGAGCCGCAATCAAACAAGAAACGCATTTCTCTCATGTACTTTGCCCAAAGTTGAAAAGAACTTTAGTTAGCACTAAGCTACAACATATCATTAACAATCAATATCCAACTTTCAATCAGCAACATTTTAACATGTAACTAGCCTGTTCTTTCTACGTCACGGTACAGTGAACAAGTGGTACTCACTGACCGCGAGGGACGGCGATTATAATCGATTTACACCTGCAGGGTTACCCGAACAACCCGTCACGTACGCCCGTACTCGATGTTGCCTACAACAACCATCACGGACGCCGTACGCGACTACCTTTCACCCGTTAGCCAAATATTGAACCGGTCCCATCGTCCCGAGCAAGAGGTCCCTGCACGCGCATCTCTGTGCCGCCAGCTGATTTACACCTCGAGCTCTCAACCTACCCTCTGAACGACGGGCAATGCCTCAATACCCAGCTACCCGAGTTACATCAGTTTCCCGGTTCCCATATAGCCGGTAGGTCTTCGGTACTGTTCTAGCTTGTTCAACAGGCCCGCACACGGCTCGGTCCTCAATCGACACAAGCGGAGCTACAGCACACAGGCCCCAAAGTCCTGCTGCCCTTACTCTCCGCTCGGTCTCATTTTCTTGCCATGTGTTTCATGAGCTATCTCTACCCGAGCAATGTGCCTCTAGCCTATTCTCGCGAGTAGTTCCAACTACTCGACTTGTACCGAATCCTACTCTATTCTAGCAATGCAGTGGCTAACGAGGTTTTCGATCCTAAACCCAACCCATGGTTTTCTTGGCTGTGCAGTTGGGTTTCCAATCAAGACTCTAATGCAACGAAAAAAAAGGAAACAAGTATGTGCTCAAAACAATAAAAATTTGTAAAAAGATTAATGCAAACCGGGGCTTGCCTTGCTGCTCTTGGTCGTAGGCTAGCTGTTCCTCCGGAGTAACGAAGTCTAGGACTTCGGGTTCCTCCTCGACCTTAGCGACTACATGATAAGAACAATGTATGTATTAATTAAATGCCTTTGCATTAACTTTGAAGTTGTGAAGTCTATAAACCTTTTTAGACAGACCTAATGACTGTGAAACTTTTACTGTGGCTTGGTTACAACCTAAACAAAGACTTGGTCAAGTTTTAGTTGCAGTGAAGCTCACTTGAGCCCTCCACAAATAATTATGTCCTTGACCTTAATTGGAACTCTTAGGGTGTTCTAGGAATTTTTATGAGACAAACTATGACTTTCTGAAAACTAGATTTTCAGAGGGTTCTACTGGAGTTGGTCTCACTTAATTTGGAAGTCCCTAACTGAAGATATGAGCTAAACAATTTCAGAGAAAATTCTGAAAATGTTTCTGAACATTTTCCATTTTCTCTGGAACAGTTTTACTAATCACACCATTAGGTGGACTAAATGAGCTCAAATGGATCTGAAATTTTTATGGTAGTTCAAGGATATTTTGGTGAACATCTCAGCAAAATTTCAGGATTTTCCTCCAAAGGATTCTCCAGTTAAAATTCCTAACAGTTTAAACTTTGAGGAATTAATTCTGGAGAATTAAGGAATTTCATGAAGTGAAACTTGATTTTCTGGAAAGTACTCAGAGAGCTGAATTCAGCAAAATTTGGTTCACTCAATTTGGAGCTTTCTAGCCAAAGTTATAAGGATTTGAAGTTTGAAGGAAATCTGAAAATCGGGGAAAAGTTTAAACTCGCGCGTGGGTCCAGGGGACACGCGTCGCACGCCGGAGCGACAGCACACCGCGGCCCACAAGGCTTTTGCGCGCCAGCACACCCGATCCCGGCCGCAGCCGGATCTCGATTCAAAATATCGGCCGCTGACAGCTGGGGTCCACCCCCTTCTTCAACCTCGCGACACCCGCGCTCCGCCGCCGAGGGACCTCGCCGGAGAGCTCGCTGCTGGCTGCTGTACCGCTCCAAACTTCTTGATTCTGGCCGCCCCTGCCTACTTTTACTTGGGGAACAAGATCCGAGGATCAGCTGCTCATGACAACGGCCGGAGCATGGTCGGCGACGAGCCGCCATATCGGAACGACTTCGGCCATGTCGGCTGATGCTCCTAGTGCCTCAGCTACTTGGGAAATTGGTCGGGGAGCATCAGTGGACCTCAGAGAAGGTCGACATGAGCTCGAGGCAGCTCGGGGAAGGCCCGAAATAGGTCCTCACCGTGCGCCCGATACCCCCCGTTCGTTCCGCCATTAGTAGACCTTGAATTACGCCGGGCACAGAGGTTCTCCGGCCCAGAGTTGTGAAGGCAACTTGTGCGTCACCGTGTCTAGTTCGTGTGGGAGTGGCCTGAGGCCCTCTAATCCTTTCTAGAGCACGAATTAAACAGAATCGTACCCGAAGGTCGTTCTGCACACAGAAAGGGGAAAAGTGGAAATTCGCCGCCGGTGAGCAACCACTCGAGCTGTGGCTCGGAGATGAGCAGCACCGGTCACCTGCGCGTCCAAGGGTGTCTTGGCTCGGGCGTGACAACGCCCAGGTTGGGCTGTCCACGAGAGCCCGAGGTGCGTCGGTTTCCAGTTCCGAGTTTGATCTTTCGGCACAGCCGATATCACTCGGTTTCAATCGATTTCAATCAATGGGAAGGATGGAAGATGGTAGCTAGTACCTTGCTGGGACCTTGGAACGGAAAGAAGGAGCTGCGATCGGCCTGATCAAGCAGGAACTCGAGCGGCGGCGATGGCAGTGGAAAAACAAGTCGTGTGCGTCGGCAGCTCGAGGAATGGCGACTGAAGCACACCGGGGAGGGAATAAATAGCCCGGCGGTCTGGTCTCCGGCTTGGGGCATGCAGCAGGAGCTGGCGCCGGCTGCCCCCTTCGGTGGCGCGCGCGCACAGCTGCCGGGAACCGACTGAACTGTGGTTCAGTCGGTTTGCTTTGGGGCTGAGGCTGACATGTGGGTCCCACTTCTCTTTTAACCTCTGAAATTTATTCCTAACAGCTGTGGTAAACAGTGAACCCTATTCTACCCTTGGCAATTCAAATTATTCACCCAAGAGCCATTTGAATTGATCAAAGTTCAAATGAGGTTTGGTTTGAATGAATTTCAGCACAAGTGCAGTTTGAAATTCAAATAAAGTTTGAATTTCTCCCCCTTAGCTCATGTCAAGATCAACTCCAAATGGAGTGAAAATTGGTGTGTGAGCTCACAAAAATGTGCTGAGCAAGAATATGCCTTCCACTTTTAAATTCAGTGGGTGAAAACAGTTTGAATTTGAATATGGTTTCAAACTGCCCTCTTCCTAACTATACCCAAAATGACCTCAAAAAGGTTTTGAATTTGGGTGGAACTTGGCATGGACATCCTTAGCAAAGTGTAGGAGTTTTCATATGTCCAGCCCATCTATATCACATGTGGGAAGTACCACTTTTGCAATGTGTGAGTTTGTTCCCTAATGAGCATGTTGATAATTGTTACTTGCTCTTTATTTGTGTTCATCATTCTTCCTCAAATGAGGTGTGTGGTGTGGTGATGAACACTGCAAATGAGTGTCAAAAACTGAGGCCCTTACATTCCTCCCCCCTTAAAAGAATCTCGTCCCGAGATTATAAGGTGAAATGAGAGAGAGGACGGTGGAAAATTACCGAATATGCGACGTGAAAAAGTCGGGGTAGTTAGTGCGAAGGAATTCTTCGCTCTCCCATGTCGCTTCGTCCATGGAGTGATTACTCCATAGAACCTTGTAGACCCACAACGTACGGTTGCGTGTGGTTCGGGCCTTTTCATCAATAATCTGCACCGGTTCCTCCCGATAGGTGAGATCCGGTTGCAGTTCTTCCATGTCTTCCAGCTGAACGGTAGTTGATAGCTTGAGACACTTCCTCAGCTGGGAAATGTGAAAGACGTCGTGCACACCGGAAAGTGCTTCTGGTAATCTTAGCCGGTATGCCACCGATCCACATCTTTCGGTAATCTGGAATGGACCGATGAATCGGGGTGCTAACTTTCCTCTCACCCCAAATCTGTTTACGCCCTTCATTGGAGACACTCGTAGGTATACGTGATCTCCAACTTCGAATTGTAATGGGCGCCTCCTCCGGTCCGCATACTGTTTCTGTCGGGATTGAGCGGCTTTTAGGTTCGCTTGAATTAATCGAACCTTTTCTTCCGCGTTGTTGACAAGATCAATCCCGAAGGTAACCCTCTCGCCAGATTCACACCAGTTCAGTGGTGTGCGGCATTTCCTGCCGTATAGCGCCTCGTAGGGCGCCATCTTGATGCTGGCTTGGTACCCATTGTTGTACGAGAACTCGGCTAATGGCAAGTGATCATCCCAATTCTTGCCGTGGTCGATAGCGCAAGCTCGTAGCATGTCTTCTAGGATTTGATTTACCCGCTCCGTTTGCCCATCCGTCTGCGGGTGGTAGGCTGAACTACGGATCAGCTTCGTCCCCAGGGCAGCGTGTAGCTGCTCCCAAAAACGGGACACAAATAAAGTGCCCCGGTCCGGTATGATGGTACGGGGTACGCCGTATAAGCATAGGATCCGTGAGATGTACAGTTCAACGTACTTCTTGGCGTTGTAGTTGGTGTTGACCGGGATGAAATGGGCAACTTTGGTGAGCCGATCGACGATCACCCACACAGAATCATGTTTCTGTAAGGTGGTGGGTAAACCGACGACGAAATCCATGCTCACGTCCTCCCACTTCCAGGCAGGAATGCCCAGTGGTTGCAGCAGTCCCGATTTCCGCATGTGGTCTGCCTTCACCCTTCGACATGTATCACACTCGGACACGTATCTTGCAGTCTCTCGTTTCATCCGTGTCCACCAAAACTTTCTTCTGAGTTCTTGATACATCTTGTTGCTACCGGGGTGAATAGAAAACTTTGATAAGTGAGCTTCATCAAAGATTCTCTTCCTTAACTCCGGGTTTCGGGGTACGACGATCCGGTCCTTGAACCATAAGACGCTGTCTCCGTCCTTCCGGAAACATTTCAACTCCCCACTGTCTACACGTCTCCGCAAATGTGACATGCCCTTGTCATTCTTCTGGGCTGCCGCTATCTCTTCACGGATGGTGGGGATCAAAGCTAGGTTGTAGAGAGCTCCATGTGGAATCACATGTAGTGGTGGTTCGCTCTCTTCCAACGGTGTGATGGTCAGATTATTGACGTGTGACTTGCGGCTTAGCGCGTCTGCCACAACGTTTGCCTTGCCCGGATGATAATGGATCTCTATCTCGTAATCCTTTATCAGTTCTAACCATCTTCGTTGCCTCATGTTCAGCTCCTTCTGAGTGAATATGTACTTGAGGCTTTTGTGGTCGGTATATAAATGTACGAGGTTACCGAGTAGGTAGTGCCTCCACATCTTCAGTGCAAGTACCACGGCAGCGAGCTCCAAGTCGTGAGTTGGATAATTTTGCTCATGGTTCCTAAGCTGTCGTGATCCATACGCGACCACTCTTCGGTCTTGCATCAGCACACATCCGAGCCCAATGCCGGATGCATCGCAGTACACATCGAACGGTTTTGTTGTGTCTGGCTGCGCCAAAACCGGTGCTGATGTTAGGTGCTTGACTAAAGCCTTGAATGCTGCTTCACATGCTGGACTCCAAACATATTTGGTAGCCTTCTTCAGCAGCTCTGTCATTGGCTTGGCAATCTTCGAGAAGTTCGGAATGAACCTCCGATAATATCCCGCGAGTCCGAGGAAACTCCGTACCTCATGAACAGTTCTCGGGGATTTCCAATTCAGCACTTGCGTGATTTTGCTCGGGTCCACAGCGATACCCCCCGCTGAGATGATATGCCCGAGGAAAGGCACTTGCGATATCCAAAACTCGCATTTGCTGAACTTTGCGTATAACTTGTGATCCCGCAGCCGTTGCAAGACTATACGCAGATGTTTCTTGTGATCTTCCTCCGACTTGGAATATACCAGGATGTCGTCGATGAAGACCACGACAAACTTGTCCAGCTCCGGCATGAACACCGAGTTCATTAAATACATGAAGTGAGCTGGAGCATTGGTGAGGCCAAAGGACATGACCAGGTACTCATAAAATCCGTACCTTGTCGAAAAAGCTGTCTTTGGAATGTCCTCAGCCCTGATCTTAATCTGATGGTACCCGGATCTTAAATCCATCTTGGAAAAGACCTTTGCTTCGACCAACTGATCAAACAACATGTCGATCCGTGGCAACGGGTACTTGTTCTTGATGGTTACGGCATTTAATGGACGGTAGTCCACGCAAAGCCGCAACGTTTCATCCTTCTTTTTGACAAATAATGCCGAACAACCCCATGGCGAGGAGCTCGGCCTAATAAAACCCTTCTCCAGAAGGTCCGTGAGCTGAGTCTTCAGTTCCGCCAACTCCTTGGGCGCCATCTTGTACGGCCTTCGGGATATTGGCATGGTTCCCGGTGCAAGTTCAATCTTGAACTCCACCTCTCTATCGGGTGGCATCCCCGGCAAATCATCCGGGAATATATCAGGGAACTCTCGGACCACTGGAATGTCTTCCAATCTGATGGTTGTGGCTTGATAGACACTTGGAAGTTTTATTTCTGGACTGTCCAGAAATAATGAGTGAGAACCGTGCACTCCTGAGTTTAAGTGCACGACTCGGAGGACGGTGTCTAAAACAGCGCCGTGGCGGGTTAACCACGACATCCCTAGGATGACATCGACCTTCTGTCCCTCTAAGATAATGAGAGACGTGGGGTACACTCTACCCGCTAAGCATAATGGTGCTTTGGAGACCATTACGCTTGCTGAAACCTTCCCACCCGGTGAACAAATTAAATATGGACTATCGGTGGGTAGTATTGGCAAGCTGTGTTTAGCAATGAAAGCTTGGCTAATAAAATTATGCGTGGCGCCTGAATCAAATAGTACTATAGCGGGATGCTGGTGGAGTTGGAACATACCCGCAAGGATTGGCTCGCCCTCCGGCACGTCCTCAATGGCAAGCTGGTGGACAGTACCGGGCCTAGGGTTCGCCCGCCGCGCATTAGTAGGGTTCCGGGGTTGATTCCTCCCCGGAAACTGTGGTGCCACTCCGCCGCCTTGCCTCTCCGGGCAACTGCTCGCGAAGTGTCCTGGACGACCACACTTGTAACATGTGGCCGCTGCTGGTGGAGTACTCGGGGGACGAAAGCCCGGCATGCGTTGCGGAGGTGCAAACGCACGCGGCATCGCCCGCTGCTGCTGCTGTTGTTGCGGTGGTGCTGGCAGTGCCGGCCGGAATGCCGGTGAAGAATACGGCCGACCGCGGAACGGCATCGACCGCTGTGGTGGCTGCCAGCGCGGACCTGATGGTGGGCGATTCACCATCCGAAACTTCTGAGAAGGACCGCCTCCTTCTCCGCTGCTCTGCGGCGCGCTTCGCTTTCGCTCTGCCGCCGCTAACTCCTTGCCGGAGTCCTCCTGAACAATCGCAGCATCAATTATGTCGTTGAGGCTGCCGCGATTGAACATCGCCAGTTTGTCCTTCAGGAGCGGGTTAAGCCCCTGGTAAAAGTGGTCCCGCCGCTTCTCGTCCGTATCTGCGTGATACGACGCGTAGAGTGCGAGATCGTTGAACGCTCTGGAGTACTCCAGCGCGTTCCGGCTCCCTTGTTGCAGGTGTAGGAATTCCTGCGTCTTCCTCTTCATCAAACCGGGCGGTATATGATAGGCCCGGAAGGCCGTCCGAAACTCCGCCCAGGTCATCACTCGGTCGGTGGGTTGTGAAGCACAAAAGTTGGCCCACCACGCGCTCGCGGATCCTTGGAGCTGCTGGACCGCGAACTGAGTCTTGCGCTGCTCGCTGATTTGGAGCAGCCCGAACTTCATCTCTATGGCGCGGAGCCAGTTGTCCGCGTCAAGTGGTTCATCCGCCCTTGAGAATACAGGGGGATGAGTCGCCAGGAAGTCGGAGTAGGAGCTCTGTTGGCGCTCCTCACGATCTTGACGTCTCTCTGGGCGAGACGTATTCGCAATTAACGTTTGCAGCAGCTCTGTATGCTGCTGATGTGAACCCGCCATTGCCGCGACGATGTCGGCCAATGTAACCGTTGGCAGTGGCGGTGGCGGTGTTTGCTGTTGCTGTTGCTGCTGCTGTCCCGAGGAGTCCTCGGGAGGCGGTTGGGAGGTCTCTCCCCCTTGGCTAGTACCTCCAACATCAGGGTTGGCACGAGTACGCGTCATTCTGAAATTCAACACAGCAGCAATTAGCACATGTCTTACTCAAAATTCCATAAACAGCAGTAAGTATTGAAGCGACGCATGACTAACTTGCACAACATTCACATATATTGATAAAGCATAAACTTTATACAAGATACATTATTCTCGGACCTCCGAGAAGTCGTGCTCATGCCGTCACTACCTATACATACGCTACTGTCTACACGACATGTCACCGATTACAAAAGTTGGGTTACGCTACCCTAGCTGCCCTACTTGGCAACCGTAACCCCCTACTCGGAGTAGAACTCGACCTCCTGTGGGTCGTCCTCCTCCGGTACCTCTGCTGGTGGCTCGGGGTCTACCACCTCTTCTCCCATTCCAGGTTCTCCCATGGCTGGAAGACCCAAGACTACCGGTACGCCCAATACCGGGGGCACGAGGTCCTGCAATGCATGCACCTCGTCCATAGCCTGGTTGTAGTCCTCTTCCCAGCCTTGTCCTTCCTCAATAGCGTCGTCCCGCTCTTGAGCAAGGTCCTCATTCTGCTGGGTTAGGGTCTGCACCAGCTCTTGCAACGCCGCAATGTCAACACGGCTCTTCTTCTTTGCCTTCTTCAGACGACGCAACTGATTGTGTTGTTCATTCAGTCGCTCGATCGTCGGAAGGAGCACATTGCGGAGTGCGCTGTGAGCACTCTCAAAATGATCTCCACGGCTTGTGCTCTCCTTGAGCTTGGTGGCGAGATGCTCCGTATGAACAGCTTGGCTGTCCATCACAGCGTTTCCCGCCCTCATTTGGAGGCTGAGATTTGCCTCCGCGGGGTTGTACCTTGGGCAACTCGGGTTTGTTGCCTCTAGGTACCTCTCTTCCCACACATGCTGAGCTCGTCCCTCCACCGGAACGAGTGCGTATGGAGTTCCCTCCATAGCCTGCACGTGTAGTTGGCAGAAACGTGACATAGTGTCACGGGCTGCCACTTGCCACATCCCTTCCGGTTGTCTTCCTCTCACCGTGACGGTGAATGGCACCCAACCGGGTGGCGTAGGCCCTGCAGGAACCTCGACATGGATCGTCCACGTCTTGTTCCCCTCTTTGCCTTCTTCCTTGGCGAAGTATTGCGGCATCTGGTTGTACCCGAAATATTGGAGCATTAGCCACAATGCTCCCGGGTAGCCGCTACGGTCGGAGCAGTGGGAAACTACCCACCCGTTCTCCAACCGTTTATCTGCTGCCATCTGTAAAAATATATTTGAGAAATGTCAAATATTTATTTAAACAGTAGACCATTGAGTTATAACATAAGATATGTCATTGAACCCCTAAAACTTGGAAACATAGTTCAAAATTTTTTTTTTTTTAAACAAATTTGACTGCTGATCTGCTGTTCCCATGACAGCCCTGACCAGTTTCCATATTAATCTGATTTAGGCCAGGTTAAAAGCAAAACCAATCCTGGAGCTCAACATCAAAGTTAAAGTTAACTTCAATAGCTTTCCAGAAAGTATTTGGTTGGCCTAAGATCTGCTCTGGTTCAAAAGTTATGAGATGTCAAAGTTAACAGAATTTCTGGAAACAATTGGACAGCACCTCCCTGCCTTAGGTACTGATTTGATCCAAGAATCCCAGTTAATTCTGTTCCTAATCTGACAAAACTTTCTGTTACAAAGTTGTAACCCATCTCATAATATTTCCAGAACTACCTCATTTCCTATTTTTGGATTTTTAAGCAGGAAGTTATGCTTAATTTACAGAGAGTTTACAGAGAGTCTTTGCTCTGTCCTGTTTTCTGGACAGTTTCAACTCTACTGCATTTTTCGAGTGGTTAAGGGACGAAACACCTCTGGAACTCAACAGAAAAGTTGTAAAGCTCCTCCAAAGCTTTCCAGAAATGTATCATACGACCCCAACCTCGAAAGAACTCAACCTCTAACCTCTGATTACTTCAGCCTTGATTTAGCTGAAAACAGAGTGCTCTGTCCTTAACATCCTATAAGTTGAAAACTTATTAGCTTTGAATATCCTGTTCAAGGGAAGGAGTTACATCAAGTTTTACTACTTTGGATCAAAACCATCAAATTTTAAATGAAGTTGTTCATTTAGTTGGGTGTGACGTCGAGGCGTCACCAGATTATGTCGGTACTACGTCCTCACAAAGGAAAAACCTATACCGGACTTAGCCGGCGTCGTTACTTCAGTGGCACTACTCGTCACTCGCACACGGATACTACACGTCTACCGTTTCGTGGTAAGGCTACCTGCAGAAATTCAACCAATCATCAGACTCGGCTGCACACCGAGCCCGGAATCCATACAGTTGGTACATCCGGCCGTCATCACTCGCCCGGATGTTCTCAAGCCAAACACGCCCTGAGTTACGTGTTCACGTTTCAGACCACGTGACGGGGTCTCCCATATTGCACCACGCACGCCAGGGACAGACGTTGCTCGAATACCCCAAACGACATGAAGAGTCGTAGAGGATATCAAAGCGGGTCGGGTTACCTGCCACCCGTGGGGCTCCACCCTTCAGCTTGTGCGCACTGGTGGACAGCGCTTACGTGCACCCCCCAAGACATGAACGTCCCGAGATGCACGATTTTCCGACATAACAAATAAGTTAATAAGCCACTTTCTATATACTAATAACATCCTTATACGGGCTACTAACTCGTTCCTCACTGGATTTTTGAAAAAGAAGACCTTTGTACTGTGTTAAACCTCAAGCGAGCTCTGATACCACGCTGACACGACCCCACTGGTCCTGTCGAGCCAGGATCACGCTGAGGGGTGCTGCGTTGCACAGCACCGTATAACACACGTCAAAGGTACAAAGCGGAAGCGGAAGCTTTATTACATAAACAAGTTTATTAACATGTTTACATCAAAATAAGTTTAGTCCACACTCGCGGGCGTAGACTAAGCATCAAGTGCACGTTCAGCCCTCGAACGTGTCCTTGCTAGCACACACGCACACTAACTCTGCGGCGTGCACGACTCCCACTCGACGGGGTTCCCCTCCTGGGGTTCCGTCTCCTCTTCGGGAGTCCCTTCCTCATAGAACCCTGCAAAAGCTTCAAACACAAGCAGTGAGCACGAAGGCTCAGCAAGTCTGACCCGTCTCACCTAAACATGGAACTTCTACATGAGGGTGATGGGTTGCATGAGGTAAAAGTTCATTTGCAAGGACTCGCCTAATTAGTAGAACCTTACTTCCAAGTTTTAGCAGCAGGTTGTGGAGAACTTTATGCTAAGGCACATGAGAGAGCCGCAATCAAACAAGAAACGCATTTCTCTCATGTACTTTGCCCAAAGTTGAAAAGAACTTTAGTTAGCACTAAGCTACAACATATCATTAACAATCAATATCCAACTTTCAATCAGCAACATTTTAACATGTAACTAGCCTGTTCTTTCTACGTCACGGTACAGTGAACAAGTGGTACTCACTGACCGCGAGGGACGGCGATTATAATCGATTTACACCTGCAGGGTTACCCGAACAACCCGTCACGTACGCCCGTACTCGATGTTGCCTACAACAACCATCACGGACGCCGTACGCGACTACCTTTCACCCGTTAGCCAAATATTGAACCGGTCCCATCGTCCCGAGCAAGAGGTCCCTGCACGCGCATCTCTGTGCCGCCAGCTGATTTACACCTCGAGCTCTCAACCTACCCTCTGAACGACGGGCAATGCCTCAATACCCAGCTACCCGAGTTACATCAGTTTCCCGGTTCCCATATAGCCGGTAGGTCTTCGGTACTGTTCTAGCTTGTTCAACAGGCCCGCACACGGCTCGGTCCTCAATCGACACAAGCGGAGCTACAGCACACAGGCCCCAAAGTCCTGCTGCCCTTACTCTCCGCTCGGTCTCATTTTCTTGCCATGTGTTTCATGAGCTATCTCTACCCGAGCAATGTGCCTCTAGCCTATTCTCGCGAGTAGTTCCAACTACTCGACTTGTACCGAATCCTACTCTATTCTAGCAATGCAGTGGCTAACGAGGTTTTCGATCCTAAACCCAACCCATGGTTTTCTTGGCTGTGCAGTTGGGTTTCCAATCAAGACTCTAATGCAACGAAAAAAAAGGAAACAAGTATGTGCTCAAAACAATAAAAATTTGTAAAAAGATTAATGCAAACCGGGGCTTGCCTTGCTGCTCTTGGTCGTAGGCTAGCTGTTCCTCCGGAGTAACGAAGTCTAGGACTTCGGGTTCCTCCTCGACCTTAGCGACTACATGATAAGAACAATGTATGTATTAATTAAATGCCTTTGCATTAACTTTGAAGTTGTGAAGTCTATAAACCTTTTTAGACAGACCTAATGACTGTGAAACTTTTACTGTGGCTTGGTTACAACCTAAACAAAGACTTGGTCAAGTTTTAGTTGCAGTGAAGCTCACTTGAGCCCTCCACAAATAATTATGTCCTTGACCTTAATTGGAACTCTTAGGGTGTTCTAGGAATTTTTATGAGACAAACTATGACTTTCTGAAAACTAGATTTTCAGAGGGTTCTACTGGAGTTGGTCTCACTTAATTTGGAAGTCCCTAACTGAAGATATGAGCTAAACAATTTCAGAGAAAATTCTGAAAATGTTTCTGAACATTTTCCATTTTCTCTGGAACAGTTTTACTAATCACACCATTAGGTGGACTAAATGAGCTCAAATGGATCTGAAATTTTTATGGTAGTTCAAGGATATTTTGGTGAACATCTCAGCAAAATTTCAGGATTTTCCTCCAAAGGATTCTCCAGTTAAAATTCCTAACAGTTTAAACTTTGAGGAATTAATTCTGGAGAATTAAGGAATTTCATGAAGTGAAACTTGATTTTCTGGAAAGTACTCAGAGAGCTGAATTCAGCAAAATTTGGTTCACTCAATTTGGAGCTTTCTAGCCAAAGTTATAAGGATTTGAAGTTTGAAGGAAATCTGAAAATCGGGGAAAAGTTTAAACTCGCGCGTGGGTCCAGGGGACACGCGTCGCACGCCGGAGCGACAGCACACCGCGGCCCACAAGGCTTTTGCGCGCCAGCACACCCGATCCCGGCCGCAGCCGGATCTCGATTCAAAATATCGGCCGCTGACAGCTGGGGTCCACCCCCTTCTTCAACCTCGCGACACCCGCGCTCCGCCGCCGAGGGACCTCGCCGGAGAGCTCGCTGCTGGCTGCTGTACCGCTCCAAACTTCTTGATTCTGGCCGCCCCTGCCTACTTTTACTTGGGGAACAAGATCCGAGGATCAGCTGCTCATGACAACGGCCGGAGCATGGTCGGCGACGAGCCGCCATATCGGAACGACTTCGGCCATGTCGGCTGATGCTCCTAGTGCCTCAGCTACTTGGGAAATTGGTCGGGGAGCATCAGTGGACCTCAGAGAAGGTCGACATGAGCTCGAGGCAGCTCGGGGAAGGCCCGAAATAGGTCCTCACCGTGCGCCCGATAGCCCCCGTTCGTTCCGCCATTAGTAGACCTTGAATTACGCCGGGCACAGAGGTTCTCCGGCCCAGAGTTGTGAAGGCAACTTGTGCGTCACCGTGTCTAGTTCGTGTGGGAGTGGCCTGAGGCCCTCTAATCCTTTCTAGAGCACGAATTAAACAGAATCGTACCCGAAGGTCGTTCTGCACACAGAAAGGGGAAAAGTGGAAATTCGCCGCCGGTGAGCAACCACTCAAGCTGTGGCTCGGAGATGAGCAGCACCGGTCACCTGCGCGTCCAAGGGTGTCTTGGCTCGGGCGTGACAACGCCCAGGTTGGGCTGTCCACGAGAGCCCGAGGTGCGTCGGTTTCCAGTTCCGAGTTTGATCTTTCGGCACAGCCGATATCACTCGGTTTCAATCGATTTCAATCAATGGGAAGGATGGAAGATGGTAGCTAGTACCTTGCTGGGACCTTGGAACGGAAAGAAGGAGCTGCGATCGGCCTGATCAAGCAGGAACTCGAGCGGCGGCGATGGCAGTGGAAAAACAAGTCGTGTGCGTCGGCAGCTCGAGGAATGGCGACTGAAGCACACCGGGGAGGGAATAAATAGCCCGGCGGTCTGGTCTCCGGCTTGGGGCACGCAGCAGGAGCTGGCGCCGGCTGCCCCCTTCGGTGGCGCGCGCGCACAGCTGCCGGGAACCGACTGAACTGTGGTTCAGTCGGTTTGCTTTGAGGCAGAGGCTGACATGTGGGTCCCACTTCTCTTTTAACCTCTGAAATTTATTCCTAACAGCTGTGGTAAACAGTGAACCCTATTCTACCCTTGGCAATTCAAATTATTCACCCAAGAGCCATTTGAATTGATCAAAGTTCAAATGAGGTTTGGTTTGAATGAATTTCAGCACAAGTGCAGTTTGAAATTCAAATAAAGTTTGAATTTCTCCCCCTTAGCTCATGTCAAGATCAACTCCAAATGGAGTGAAAATTGGTGTGTGAGCTCACAAAAATGTGCTGAGCAAGAATATGCCTTCCACTTTTAAATTCAGTGGGTGAAAACAGTTTGAATTTGAATATGGTTTCAAACTGCCCTCTTCCTAACTATACCCAAAATGACCTCAAAAAGGTTTTGAATTTGGGTGGAACTTGGCATGGACATCCTTAGCAAAGTGTAGGAGTTTTCATATGTCCAGCCCATCTATATCACATGTGGGAAGTACCACTTTTGCAATGTGTGAGTTTGTTCCCTAATGAGCATGTTGATAATTGTTACTTGCTCTTTATTTGTGTTCATCATTCTTCCTCAAATGAGGTGTGTGGTGTGGTGATGAACACTGCAAATGAGTGTCAAAAACTGAGGCCCTTACACCTCTACCCAATCCATGAAATATGGAGCACCTCCGTAAGTTCTATCCTTAGCACAGCGGTAGGTCTCTTTTTTCTTTGTAAGGGTGTCATAAAGTCTAGGAGCAGCGCTTAGAACAGCTAAACTCCGGAGGAGTTCTGCTACTCTTGTCATTCGGAGTAGCCTGTCTTCTCTTATGAATAAAACCCGATATGAGAAAAATCTGTCTTACCCTGTGTCTCCCTCCCTCTCTTTATAGTTTGTGCTCAAACATGCATATAAATTGTAAATGACATGTCTGGAGACCGTCATACATACTTGTCCCAGGTCCAGTTACGCTGGAAAGTCCCCTCGCTGAAAGTTTAACACCCACGGGAGGTTTGGGGCGCGCAACCTGCTTAGCCTAGTTTCGTACCCTAAGCCTGCCGCACTGCCTCCCCAACGCTACAACTGAGTACTTGGGGGCCGGAAGGTACACACCTACGGAACAAGGGAGTGACCGAACCCGGGGCATCACCCCTTTCTTTTTCGTGCTTTCTTTCCATACCGCTCCGGACATGTGGCCAGTCAATTTTTCCTGTGCTTACCCATAGTTGGAGATGTTCTATCCTTCTGCAGGTGGGTCTGCTTGAGGTACCTGTGGTGTACCCGGGGTCCTTCGGTTGTCTCATTGCTTGGGGGACCTATGGCGCCGAATGGTCTCCCCCTGAAAGGCTAACGCTAGCAGGAGGTCCAGGGTGTGTAGCCTGCTTAGTTCGGTTCCGAACCCTAAGCCTGCACACCCTGCCTCGCCAGCGCTACAGCTAAGTACCAGGGAGCCGAACGGCTCATACTCCTAAGCAAGGTTACAACCATAACCCGGATGCCCTCACACAAAATTACCCAAGCCCTCTAGCTCGACTCAGGACCGTAAGCCACAACAAAACTAGAAGCAGGAAAGAGTAACCAGAGAGCACGACTACTCCCTTTTCTCTGCCATGTCTGCAGGTCCGAACAGGTCCTCTCAGTGGGTCCGCTGCTGACGTCCTGCCCCAGCCAGTCTGCTTGGTAGGTGCGCCCATCTTAAGGGCCACACCTACCAGGGGGCTGTCACGATGAACCACGCAAGAATGACGTCGGACCGCCACGATGACAAGCGGAGGACTCGGAGCCTCAACTACAACAAGTTGGTGACACATGCCGAGGTTCCTTCGAGTTCTTGTGCTGCCAAGGACTCAGGAAGACGAGTTAGCCACACTGTCGGAGCATTCTAGGTCCTTACGCTGCTAAGGATCTGGAGGAACAAGCTCGCGACATCGACAAAGAGCTATCCACCTCAACAAAGTCATTCCGGACTCTTGCGATGCCAAGGGCCCAAGTCTACACCAACAACTCAAGACATACAGACTTCAACAAACAAGTCTTTATTCAAAGGAGAGAGCTCCGACATACAGAGGGGCATAGAAGGCGAGCAGGGGACCTAGAAGCTACTCGCGCTGGAACCTAGCAGCTACAAGTTGTGTGACCTCCTCCACAGTAGACTTGGCTGCCTCTGACAGCTCCGCGTTGTGGCCCTGCGCCAAAAGTTCCAAGGAGATGTTGGGGTCGCAGCCCCGAAGACATGAGAGCACATGCTCTATCACCTGCTGAGCCAGAGCCTCGCCTTCGGTCTCTAGCTACTCCCTGACAATGTTCTCCAGCGCTAAGAGCTTGGCTCTGGCTAAGTCCAGAGAAGGGAGCACTTGGCTCACCTCCTGGACCGGACCGCCGGAATGCAGAGGGCTGAAGCCGAAGGGCTCCAATGCTATCTCTGCGCGGCCAGGGAAGTCCCAGACCCTCTCTTCCTCAACGGCGTGAGAAGCCCGGAGTTCCTCAGCCAACTTGGCGGTGGCAGACATCTTTCGACCAAGTCCCACCTCACCAGGCCGCATGTTGGTGAGCGGGACCTTCCCGCGATAGATCTTTCCGTCAAACTCTGCTGATTGGCAGGCGAGCAGGTGCCTCACGCGCCCAAGCTCTTCATCAGTGCGGAGCCAGGAGGAGCGAAGGCCAGAAGCCGTGCCAGCAAGCGGTGGCTGAGAGCGCTAGGTAGCGGAGGCTTCAAGCGCGAAGGTGGAAGGTGAAGATCACAAGGCATAGAGCGACAGGAAAGGAAGAAATCGCCCTTCTCCAGAAGACCTCCTTTTCTACGCCCATGGCCTTTCGAAGGGCAACAGGCGCGACGCTTGGGCTGCCATCGCTACGCGATGCCCGCGTCCCCAATGACAGGTGGGATTCAGGTCCACCAGACAGACACTAGGGGCCAGGCGGGCTGCGTCTCGGGAACAAGGCTCCAGCGGTTCCCGATAAAAGTGGCATGGTGGAACTGCAGCGGTCCACCCAAGAACTGCTGTAGTAAATACCCGGGAGTGGTCCCTCGAGCGCGTCACCACAACCCTCCAGTCAAGAGTGGACACGCGTCCACTGTGCTGAAGACGTGATGCCGATTCGACTGTCGAGTACGCCCATTACGCCAAGGACATGCAGCCTTTTCGACTGTCGGGTACAACTGCAGACCCACTATGCTAGAACCTCGCTGCTACTTCGACTTCCAAATTACAGGTTCAAAGCGACCACACGGGAAAGATGGAGGCCACACCTGCGGGACCGTCGCCTCCCTAGAGATGGGCCCGGGGGCCACTGTCGGTACCCTGAAGACCGGGTACCCCCGCATGGAGGGTTGAAGATAGTCTAGACCCTGCCTCCATGCTGAGGCGGGAGCTGGGACGGCCACGTGTCCTGGGCCCCGCACTCAGCCTTCCTGCAGATGCCAGGCCCGGCGCTGCCATGTGTGCCTAGGCTCTGGAGCCTCCACGTGCCCTTGTCCCCGGACCACGCCTCCCTGCTGAGGTGAGGTCCGGGGCTGCCACGTGTATCTGGGCTCTGAGCCTCCTCCCTGTTGAGGAGGGCTCCAGAGCCGCCACGTGCCCTTGGCCCCGGACCACGCCTTCCCGCTGAGGTGAGGTCCGGAGCTGCCACGTGTATCCAGGCTCTAAGCCTCCTCCCCACTGAGGGCTCCGGAGCCACCACGTGCCCTTGGCCCCGGACCATGCCTCCGTGTTGAGGTGAGGTCTAGAGCTGCCACAAGTATTCGGGCTCTATGCCTCCTCCCCGCTGAGGAGGGCTCCGGAGCTGCCATGTGCCCTTGGCCCCGGACCACGCCTCCCCGCTGTGGTGAGGTCCGGAGCTGCCATGTGCATCCGGGCTCTGAGTCTCCTCCCTGCTGAGGAGGGCTCCGGAGCCGCCACGTGCCCTTGGACCCGGACCACGCCTCCCTGCTGAGGTGAGGTCCGGAGCTGCCAAGTGTATCCGGGTCCGAGCCTCCTCCCCGCTGAGGAGGGCTCCGAAGCCGCCACGTTCCCTTGGCCCCAGACCACGCCTCCCCATTGAGGTGAGGTCCTCAGCTGCCACGTGAATCTGGGCTCTGAGCCTCCTCCCCTTTGAGGAGGGCTCCGAGGCCACCACGTGTCCCACGATCCGTCATGGGCAGTGGAACTTAGAAGTCAAGGAGGAAGTGCGCTGTCAGGCCGTGCATTCAAGGCTCGCGCCTTCCCCAGAAGCATGGCGCACGGTGCATGCCTCCGTCCTCCTTCCGTTCGCCACTATGGTGACAAGACAGAGCGGCGAAGCGTGACAGTGGCACAGTGCTGCCCAAAGACATAGTGCCGCCTAGCAGAGCAAGAGGACACGGTGACAAGACGGTGTCTTAATCATCACCTGCTGTGTGGTCAGGGGCGGCGTGCCAGGCGACGGGACTTACCTCCTCCGCCAACCACTCTACTCATAGCAGTAAAAACCTTAGATTATGTATAGGGTTCAGACAGCCTCAGGGCCACCTGTGGGCCCCCAGGTCACATTGTAACTACCCCGGTCCTTGAACTATAAAAGGACTGGGGCGGCCACCTGACAAGAGGTTCCGGTTCACAACCCCGCAAACACACACACACACACATACACACGCACGCACGCACGCACGCACACACGCACGCACGCACGCACACACACACACACACACACACACACACACACACACACACACACACACACACACACACACACACACACACACACACACACACACACACACACACACACACACACACACACACACACACACACACACACACACACACACACACACACACACACACACACAAGCAATATCGCAATCACTCCCGTGGACGTAGGGTTTTACGATCCGGCGGCACGAACCACGTAAATCCTCGTATTTACCCTCTTGCTCAAGCTCGATCGTTCTAGGGATGTTAGCCCCTCCGATCAAAGAACCTCCGGGGGTTGCTCCAGTAATGGTAACGGGGGAAGTGTTGTTGCTACACTTCGATGACATGTTACTATTTTTCACCATGTAACAACTAGATGAACTAGAATTTCATAAAGTAAATTTAAATATTCAATCATGTAACAATGATAAAGTGCTAACATATTGCATGTGCATTGTCTACAACCAAATTAGAAAAAAAAATAAGTCTATTGCCCAAAAGTATTACATGAACATTTCTTACTAATTTCATGCAAGAGGTCTTGTCTTACAATCACGAAATACGTCTATTGTAATAAAACTTCATTTGAAAGTTGAACCGTCATAGGAATGTGGTGACAATACATATTTGGTGTATTTATCATGCATGTTGGTTAAAATAAACTAAATGTTACCATGTCCTTAATATATACCATGACATAACATGATATTTTATATACCATTGTTTTTTATCCTATGTTGCTCATCATCTCTCTCACGCGTAGCTGTTTTTTCCTTTCTCTCTCATGTGATTTCCTCCCCTGCGATTAGTCTTGTTGCAGCCATTAGAAAATGGAAATGATAGGATATGTTTAATCTAGTGTAGCGATTGATTTGATTTATTAATACTCCGTTTCAAAATATTTTGAGACTAAGAGAGTACATGATCTGGGAGGTGAAATCTGAGGATTTGAGAAGAAAATTAAAAAAAAAGACGTGTTTCTTAGAGATGGCAATGGATATCCATTATCCGCATACCAGCATATATCCGACCTGATTGGTATGGGTTTGGATAGGAATCTGTACCCGCGCATATCCGGCCCGATTAGAACGAGTCTGGGTAGGGATTTGTACGTGCGGCTACGGGTTCGGGTAACGGATAAAACCCACTGGATAATTTTTTTCCGGGTAAGAAAACGCCATATCCATATACTCTTACCCGTACCCAAATACTAACATGTGTGTTCCATGTAACATGTGTGTTGGTACCCCACAGACCGGGTACCCCCGCGAGCAGGCTTGAAGAGGCTCCAAACCTCACCTCCCTGCTGAGGCGAGCTCTAGCGCCGCCACGTGCCCTCTGGCTCCGGGTCTAGCCTCTCCGTTGAGGAGGGCTCCAGAGCTGCCATGTGTCCACCGGCCCCAGACCTGGCCTCCCTGCTGAAGCGAGGTCCGGCGTTGCCACGTGCCCTCTGGCTCCGGGTCTGGCCTCCCCGTCGAGGAGAGCTCCAGAGATGCCACGTGCCCGCTGGCCCCGGACCTGGCCTCCCCGCTGAGGCGAGCTCCGGCGCTGCCACATGTCCTCTGGCTCCGGGCCTGGCATCCCCGTCGAGGAGGACTCCAAAGCTGCTACATGTCCGCCGGCCCCAGACCAGCCCCCCCCCCCCCCCCCCCCCCCGAGGCGAGGTCAAGCGCTGCCACGTGTCCCACGACCCGCCATGGGCCGTGGGCCTCAAGGGTCAAGGAAGAACGTGACCAGTCCAGTCACTCATTCAAGACTCGCGCATTCACCAGAAGCAAGGCGCACTGTGCGCGCCTCCACCTACTCTTTTCAGGTGTTACTATGACAGGACGGTATGGCGTGACAACGGCAGTAACGGCACAGTGCTGCACAGCTGACCAAGTTGGCTACAGCGACAAGATGACACCTTCTCCGGCCATCATCAACCGCTACTCGGTGTGAAACACTTGGTGTGTCAGGCGGCACGCCTTAACTCCATCGATGGTGGATGCTACAAGCAGCCATTAAAACCCTAGATTGTGTATAGGGTACGGATCACCGCGGTGCCACCTGTCAGGCCCCAGGTCTTAATGTAACTTCCCGGCCTTGAGACATAAAAGGACCGGGCGGCCTCCGATAGAGGGGATTCCAATTCCAACCCTCATACTCTCACACGCGCACGCGCAAGCAATACAACACACACTCTCGTGAACGTAGTGTTTTACGCTCCGGCGGCCCGAACCACGTAAGTCCTGGTGTTCATCTCTGTGCTTCAAGCTTGATTGACCTAGAGGCTAAGACCCTCCAAATAACGTACCGGGAGTAAGTGTCGTAGAGAACACTTCGACATTTGGCGAGCCAGGTAGGGAGCTTCACGCTCTCTAGACCACCGAGCATCACCACCATGGTGAACATCCAGTCCATTGCTGGCTCCACTCGCCAAACTCGCCGTCATCTCCAGGGGGAGGAGGATGCCCCTTCCTGCTCTAGAGCGGGTAGGGCTGGCCAAGTAGAAGACCGTAGGTTGCCGCTTCCAAGGCTGCTACTGCTGCCACCACACGGTGGCCTACTGACGCCACGACGGAAACTACGCTGCCAGTCATGAGCCTAGAGAGAGTGCTGGCTGCAGCACACGCTCTCCACAACCCATCAGGAGAGGATGCTTCCCCCAAAGCAGCAGAGCAGTGGCGCAACGACGTCAACCACCTCATCATCGCCGCCATGAACACGCCCGCATACAGGAGGCAGCGGGTCCGGCCTTCATATGCACAGTCGCACATGCCGACGCTGGCCCGCGAGACGGCCACAGTGTGTGTGGTGACCATGGTCAGGGTCGCCACAGCCGACCTCAGAGCGGAGATTGACTGCCACTGCGTAAGCGAAGACGGTCGCGTCACCATCAAGCGACATCACGAGAGATGCCGAAACCTCGAGGGTGAGTATGGCACTCCGAGTGTCGTACCCGCGGGTCATGCTGCGCAGACCCCTGCTTCCCCGGCAGCAGGCGGAGGCTGCGCAGCGCTCGCCCCACATCTTCACATGGTGGTCTGGCCACCCAAGTTCCGGTCCCAACTGCTGGAGAAGTACGACGGGATGGTCAACCCCGCCGAGTTCCAGTAAATCTACTCCACCTCCATCCTAGCTGCAGAAGGGAATGAGGCCGTCATGGCCAACTACTTCCCCGTGGCCCTGACTGGCACTACCCGGTCATTGCTTATGAACCTTATCCCAAACTCGATATCCTCCTGGGAAGAGTTGTGCTGGAGGTTCACGGCCAACTTTGGGAGTTCATACACGCGCCCTGGCAACGAGATCGACCTCCATGCCGTGCGACAGCGTGAGGGGGAGTCGCTGCGGTCCTTCATCCAGCGGTTCTCCCAGGTGCGAAACACCATCCATCGCATCTTGAATGCTTCTGTCGTCGTCGCGTTTCGATAGGGCGTGCGAGACAAGAATATGCTCGAGAAGTCAGCCACGCACGATGTGCAACACGTCTCTGAGCTCTTCATCCTGGCGGACAAGTGCACCAGGGCGGCGAAAGGACAAGACTGGCACTCGTGACCCGCCTCCAGGGCGGGGATTTCCGGTGAGGCTGCTGCTCAAGGCAGCAGCAATAAGAAGAAGAAGGCTGGAGGCAAGGGCAAGCATCTAGCCACGGCACCCACCCTTGCAGATGTAGCAGCCGGTGGGGGCCGTGGCCCGCACATTGATAAGCACCAACCACCACCGTCTGTCAGTGATGACGGCCAGTGGTGCCCGGTGCAGAACTCTAGCCATCACGGCGCTAGCAAGTGCCATGAGATCAAGAAGCTCGTGGAGTTCTTCCGTGAGCATAAGTGGCAGCGCCAATCCCTTCCGCCAGTGGGAGGGCAAGCAGAAAGCTGACCCCGAGTCCGGCACGCAGCAAGAGATGGAGTACCAGGACGCCAGGCGCGCGTTGGAGGCTGTCTACGGCCACGCGGACTCCGACTCCAGCACCGAAAACGAGTGTCACAAGATGCTCCACGAGATGTATGGGGGTTCCTGGGACATCACATCCTGGCGTGCCGCCAAGACCCTGCAGCGGGTGGTAGCTGAAGCTGCACCTGCCCCGGGCTGGCACCCCACCATAGGTGGATGGAGACACCGATCAGCTTCGACGCCTTGGAATGCCCCAAGAATATGGCGGGTGCCGGGTAGCTTCCACTCCTCGTCTTCCCCACCATCACCAGCGTCAAGCTCTACCACGTGTTGATCGATGGTGGGGCTTCACTCAGCGTCATCAGCCTTGCAGCTTTCAAGAAGCTATAGATCCCCGTGTCCAGGCTCAACCCTCACGAACTTTCTCAGGGGTGGGTGAGGACCCCATCTGGCCTCACGGTAGCATCTCCCTTGTCACACCCAGTTTTTCCGAAAACAACCGAGTGAATATCACATGTATGCCAGGATCATTTTCTCATACATGTGATGACAAATAGTGAAACATCATTTATTACAAGCCAGGTGTTGAATATAAATAAGTCTTACATAGCAAATGTCTCGATGGACAATAATAAGTTCATCACAAGTAAATAAACTAGCAGCGGAATATTATTCTTTAGGGCTCCATCACAGGCGTTGCCCGGGGGTCTCCACGAACCTAGAAACCTTCCTCGGGTCCAAAGTCTTGGTCATTATACACCACCTCATTATCTTGACCTGAGCAGCAATATAAACCAACAAAATGTGCAAGGTTGAGTACCAATGGTACTCAGCAAGTGTGGGAAAATTATATCATGCATGGCTAGAACAAGGAGAGGTTAAACTCATGGTTAAAGCACTACGCAATTAATACCTATCACCTTAGCTTATTAAGCACCTACATTACTACACAAGTGAAATGGTCCCAATCTCCCTTCCCATCATCATAACCAAATAACCATAACATCATTTTCAAATGTTAAGCTCCCCGCTTAACATCCACAACTTCCAAAAACCATCACTTCTCTAATCATGAATAAGTCCAAGCCGCTCTTGACCGTGAGCACGGCTGTCATGACAGTTTTGACTCTGCAGAGTTTGTACCACTGTACCCACATGTAGTGATTTCATCCCCCGTTGCCGGGTGGACTAAAAGAACCTCCATTATGCCAGTGACTACGAACCACATTCACACTTCCCAGGTGTGTAACCAGGAGATCACTACGAAGCCTTTACAAAGGGATTCCCGACGAGCGTGGGCCCACTGAGGTTTCACCTCTAACAGCATACAAGAGGCTCCAACCCCGCTGCACTGGCCCCCTCTTGAGCCTTGCGGTTCATATGGTAGTCCAGCTGACACCTATTCCCCGCACCATCCAACACACCCATACTACGCCGGAGATACACCTAATTAATTGGCCAAGCTGCCCCATCTCAGCATGTGGTTGGCACTGTAAAGCCAGGTTACATGCTCCATGAACCGGTCCTTAGGATCCAGGCAAGTACTAAACACAAACCCAAGTCTCGTGCACCCAGCACACAACCAAAACATCCAACTTGCCTTGATCCCTACCTCTACATAACTCACAATATCTCATTCAATAGTATGGTAAAATAAACTGATGATCTCATATCCCAAATACCCCATTCTAAGCATGGCTAAGCATATGCATAATAATAAATGACATGATAAAATAAATCCCAACCCAAGCTACAAGGAAACAAGGTGATGCAATTCTAGGGAAACTTCCTAGCATGGGTTTCATATTTAACTTGACAATGCAAATAATTCTATCTACACATCCTAGCATAGGATCAAAGTGGTCAAGGACACTTGCCTCCTTCTTGCTGCTCTTGAAATGGATAGTCCTGGTCTTGGAAAGGAATAACTTGCTCTTGAGCAGGTTCTACATCATACCATCACACATAGTAAAAGAAAAACAACAATCATAAGACATAGTTTACACTTCTACTTCATACAAACCACACATTCACATTTATGAAAGTTCTTTACCATTATATGTGTTGTGGTTACTTTATGTGTGTTGAGTTGTGGCTTGCATGCACTTTTAACCATGTGTATATGATTCCTACTTTTGTGTTCACATTTATACTTACATACTATATATATGAGTTTCCAATAAATTCCTTATATTCAACTACTACACCTCTTCACTACCAAGTGTGTATGAAAAGTATTTTTCTTCCCCATATGTGCCTTCATAATTTCTACCAACCCTAAACTGAACTCTTTGGATTTTAAAAACTCCATTTATCATTTACTAGTTGCTATATTTTCAGGTTTATATTCCTATGCATAATTGTGTATTTTATTATGAAATTAGTAATACACATCATCTAAACAGAATAGGTTCTGGTCCTAAATAATTTAATAACATATTTTGACCTTTGCCTCTGATGTAAACTATTTCATAATTATTTTCCCTATTTTCTAAAACTATTTATTACTTAAAAATGTGTCCCTAATTGTGAATAATAAATTAAACAGATTCAATTCAGTTCAAAATATGTTTTTATCTCACTCCAAAATTTCCTAAACACTGAGAAAGTCTTTAACTTAATTTTGACAATATGTTTGTCCCACTTTTTAATTTTTAAACACTAGTTACATATTCAATTTCCTAAATTAAATACTAAACAGGGCTAAAAAAATAAACTCACCCCACTACAGGGTCTATAATACTATTTTCAAAATTTCTAGGGGTCTAGCTACACTTATAAGAGGTGTTTTTCCTAATTTTTATTAAGTCCAGGGCTAAAACTGATTTTTAAATGAATTTACATGATTTTCTGGAGTTCCAGGGGCTAGATCAGAAGTTTCTGGGGCTAGCTCTTATTTCCCGAGAACCCCAGGGGGTAGCACGTAAGATTTCCAGTCTTTATAACGCAGGGCTAACGTGGACCGTCCGATTTTAAACCGACGGCTGAGATTATAACGCCGAACCGGTACGCGGGGGTTTAAACCCTACCGTGCGATTTAAAATAAACGGCGCACAAGCGGCCACGTCGCTCTGATCGAGCGCGGGCGGCGCTGCCGGCGGCGCACGGCGGCGGGAAGCGGCGATCTCGCCGGAAACTTTCGGATCCTCGAGAATTCTGCCTAGAACTGTGATCTTATGGCATAGATCGGTAGAGGGGAGGTCGGGGATCTCACCTCGGGGGTTTTCTTGAGCTCGGAGGTCCTGGGAGGTGATCGGCGGCGAGGTCCGAGGCAAAACCACGGCGAAGCTCGTCGGCGCTGTGTTTACACCGCAAGTCACCGAGTTTTCTGCACCTGCAAGGTTCCCCGGAGGCGGTGGATCAAGACCAGCGAGTTAGATCGGAGTTTCCGAGCTTAGATCGGCCGGAATTCACCGGAGAAGTCTCGGTTCTCACCGGAGTAAAAATCGGCGATCGCGTGGGAAAACAGAACGGGGCCGGGGTTTTTATAGACGGGAGAGGGCAGCGGGGTGGTTTAGATCATGTCCGCGTCGGCTACGAACATAACTCAGCGGGGTTTACGTCGAAATCCCGATCGGTTTCGATTCGGGCGCGGGGGAGTTCGGCGCGGCGCGAGGTAGACGAAGATCTGTGGGTCCCGCTTGTCAGCGTGAGAAAGCGCGGGCGCGCGGCTGCGGGCTGGCGCGGGGTAAGTTGGGCCGGCTGGTGGGTTTCGGCCCACTGGCCGTTTTTTTTTCTGTTTTCTCTTTTTCTTTTTCCATTTCTTTTCTGATTTGAATTTAATTTGAATTCCAGTTTGAATTTTAAATTTTTGCAAAACATGCAACACGTCCAAAAAATTTTAAATTCTCCTCTTAACATGATTTAAGGTTTTGAATCAAAATTTTGGGGTGTTACATCCCTCCCGGTGAATTTCAGGAGGTCTGAGAACTACCGAACGGAGAGTGTCGTCTTCGAGGTCGCAGAGGTCAGCCTCCTCTTCAACACCATCATCGGCAGGCCCGCTCTATACTGGTTCAACGCTGGAGAAGCTCCAGGCGCTGGCAGCAGTGCAGTAGGCTGCTTCCAGCTACGGTGAAGCTAGCCGGCCGCCACCAAGCACGCACCAACGAGGGTCGACATCTGCACTCTTTGTGCAGCCCTCGGACGGCGGCGACGTCCCCGTTAAAGTCATCCAGATTGGCTTGGATGCCATCCAGACCACCCGCATCACGGGGAATCTGGGTGACAAATAGGAACTCACGCTCGTCACCTTCCTCCAGGCTAATGTCGACGTGTTTGCATGGCAGCCGTCACAGATGCCGGAGATCCCCAGGGAGGCGATCGAGCAGAAAATCTACCTCGACACCAGGCCGGTGCAACAGAAGCCTCGGAAATAGTCCGTTAAGTGGCAGAACTTTATCCGTGAAGGTATCAAGAAGCTGCTCGACGCCGGCTTCATCTGAGAGGTCCACCATCCACGATGACTAGCTAACCCTGTTGTCGTCCCCAAGGCTGGTGGGAAGCTTCGTATGTGCATCGACTACACCACTCTCAATAAGGCATGCCCAAAGGACCCTTTTCCTCTAACTCGCATAGACCAAATAGTGGATTCTACATCCGACTGTGATCTACTGTGCTTCTTAGATGCTTATTCTAGTTTTCATTAAATACCAATATCTAGAGAAGATGAAGAGCATACTGCTTTTATAACAGTAGATGGCCTATTTTTCTATGTATCCATGTCTTATGGTCTTAAGAATGCTCTCCCCACTTTTGTATGTGCCATGCATAAAACATTCGGGGACCTCATTCGATACCTATGTAGGATCGAAGTACACGTGTAAAGATAGCGGGGGGGGGGGGGGGTGAATGGTAGATAAAAACTTTTCAGCGGAAGCAACAAAACACCCCTCAGCAGAAAACCGATCTGTTAAAGAAACCGTGTGTGCGACTAATCTAAACGTGTTAAACTGTGAAAAACTAGTATAGATTGTATATAATCAAGTAACGAATACATCACAACAAGAATCATGAAAATCCGTTGAGAAAAACTGAAGTTACGATCGAAAGATCGAACAAAGGTCAATCTGTCCTACGCGAGAAAAACAGTTCTGGAATACTGCAAAGAAACTCGTGTAGATCAGAAACCACAAATTCAATGACCGTGAAATTTTCACAGATGATAGATAATCAAGTTTTGAAGACAACCCAAAAAGAATCACATCAATTGGATCTGTAAAACTTGAGTTATGATAAAACCACCGAAGCAAGGTAGTGCTGAACAGAAACTCGACGAGAAAAACTTGTCTGAAACAAGTCGGACGAACAAGGCACAAAAGTTCCTTTAGAATACGAATTTTATCTATCAAAACACAAGAGGAACAGCCCCAAAGTCGTGCCCCCACGAGCCTTG
This sequence comes from Neostapfia colusana, assembly GCA_030760725.1. Taxonomy (NCBI): domain Eukaryota; kingdom Viridiplantae; phylum Streptophyta; class Magnoliopsida; order Poales; family Poaceae; genus Neostapfia; species Neostapfia colusana. Next base: position 111,299,677 of record JASWHV010000001.1, read on the forward strand.
GCCTCCCTTGCTTATATAACCAGCCCTAAGGCCAACCCAATTCAAACTAGGACTCCTACTCCTACTTGGATTCAAACTGTAACTTTCCAATACTGCTCAAGGCTCTTCTACACGCAGATAGAAGCAATCTTAAGACTTCCAAACACCTTAGTAACGTCCCAAACATTCCTAAAACAACTCAAATTCGTGACCCACACGAAATCCTATCATAACCAACTCAAAACTTTCCATATTTGAGTCAAACACGACTCAGCCGCAGCCTGAGTCCATAACCTAGTCGGTTGAACCTTTCCGACCAGTTCTTTACGTCCACATCTCTTCATCACGCCTTGGAACTATGCAGCCACGTCCATGCAATCCTTGCACACGTGCAAACATATTCCAACGACGTCCACGATACCTTCTTATGCATTGTTCTTGATTCAAACATATTGCGCAACCTCCCGATCAACTCAACCACAATTCCTCCCGAACTTGGTTGTTGAAGCTCATCTTCTCCCTAAGACTAGTTCAATGGATCCCGTCACCAGCCATGTCTTCAACTCAAGCAACACCTGCACATGAATAAACAACCAATACTTCCGAGCACAAGTCCTCGACTTGACTCTCTTTGGTTCCGAAACTACAACATCTCACGTGAGCACCTCACATAAGCATGTTGTAAACTATAGAAAAATGATATCAGCCATAACCACCAAAACACACCAAAAACTTAGTAAAATAATACTAAGCAAACTTTCCATAAGAGTAAAGCAAGTTCTAAACATTGCAAGTTAAAAGCAGAACCATTGCAATCAAGCTCCGAACCTTACCAAAGCTAACCGGACCTTGAACCGGAGCTTACCGAAGCTAGTCGGACCTAGAGCCGGAGCTTACTAAAGCTTAGTCGAACCTAGCACGGAACTTACCAAAGCTAGTCGGACCTAGCACCGGAGCTAGCAAAAACAAGTCGGACTAGCCAAAATAAGTCAGACCTACACAAAGCAAGTCGGACCTATCGTCGGACCTTGCAGGAGATCGGACCTAGAGTCGGACCTTGTTAAAAAGGTGTTTTGGTAGTATTCAAAACTTTTATCGTCAAAGCCAATGTATTCAGCACACATAGGTCTCACAATCTCCCCCTTGATGAATGCGTTGGCAACACCACTTAAAATCCGAACATTGGCTTATTCACATGAAAAGTTTTGAAAACAATTTCTCCCCCTTTGTAAATCAGAAATAAAATGAGAAGAAAAACAAAAATACTAAAAATTCCCCCCCTGAGAAAAATCATGCCAAAACACTTGTGAATGTGTGCAATGTGTGATCAATTTCTCCCCCTTTGACAATGTATTCAGCAAGGTACAAAAGAGAAATTTTAATTTGTTATGATCACATTATAACATATACATATAAAAAAAGCTCATCCAAATCATACTATCAAGTAACTTACAATATCACATCAATGAGATACATAAAGTAGTGTATGCCATGCTAGAGATCAAGTGTAATTTTCAATCTAAGCAAGTCATGATCTCACAAACTTAACTATTTCAAGACCTGGAAGCATGACACTTGTTGCTGCATTTTATTTATCATTTAAAGCACAAATTTTGATCTTATGACATTTGCAAGAGATTATATGCAGCATCAACCTTATTCTAACCAACCAAGCCAAGCCTATGTCATTTGACAGTCAGAAGCTTAAGGACATGGTTTTAGTCATACACAACTCTTTTCAAGTTCATATCTAAGTGCAATGATAAGCCATCTCAAAAGAAGAAGTGCGATGCATGCATATTCTCTTGATCTTTTCTCATTTTTTTTATTTGAACATAAAAACTCAACATGCGAGTTGATTACTTGATTAATTCTTTATGATTAAAAGCACTTGTGAGCATGCAACAAGTTCAAAACAGCAAGAAAGTTTGACCATGACCAGATTTAGTGTAAGTAATTATTCCAATTACTAGACATGGTAAAAACTACAAAATGTATAACACAAGTAATGTAGTAAGAACTTTCAGCATGAAAAAGGAATCACAAAGTCATATATGCATGAAATACTATGCTCATATTGTTTTAATTTCAGATTCACACATAGACTTCCCAAGTTTCAAAATTCTCCCTCAATTTAAGCCATGAGGATGCATAACCCCTATTTCACTACGAATGTAACAAAAACGAGTGAAATCCAAAGGTTTTGTAAAAATGTCAGCCAATTGTTGTTCGTATCTACATGGTGAAGCACAATGTTTCCTTTTTTGACATTATCACGGAGAAAGTGATACCTAATGTCAATGTGCTTAGTTCTCGAATGTTGCATGGGGTTTTTAGCAATGCAAATGGCACTAGTGTTATCACAAAACAGTGGAACACTATCAAGATCAACCCCATAGTCCTTAAGTGTTTGAACAATCCAAAGAATTTGTGAGCAAGCACTAGCAGCAGCTACATATTCAGATTCGTCTGTGGATTGTGCAACTGAACTTTGTTTTCTAGAGGACCAGGCAACAAGTGAATTACCAAGAAAATGACAAGCACCAGAAGTACTTTTCCTATCAATCCTACAACCCCCAAAATCAGCATCAGAAAAAGCTTTCAAAGTAACGTTTGAGGAAGAAGGAAGAAAAATGCCAAATTCTTGAGTTCCATGTAAGTACTTGAGAATCCTTTTGACGGCTTGACGATGTGAAGCACGTGGGGAGGCTTGAAACCATGCACCAAGACATACGCTGAATTGTATGTCCGGTCTTGATGCCGTGAGATACAAAAGTGATCCGATCATGCTTCTATATTCTTTTTTATCAACGGGATCATAATCTTCATCAAGTTCAAGTGTTGTTGCTGTTCCCATTGGTGTCCGAAGAGGCTTGCTTTTGTCCATGTTGAGGCGCCTTAGGAGATCTTTTGTATACTTTGTTTGATGCACAAAGGTACCCTCCTTGGTTTGCTTGATTTGCAGCCCCAAAAAGTACGTGAGTTCTCCCATCATACTCATCTCAAATTCTGAACTCATCATAGTGAAAACTTGAACACAAGATCATGAGAAGCACAACCAAAGATAATATCATCCACATACACTTGAACGAATAATGAGTCATTGCCATGCTTAAGCACAAAAAGAGTTTTATCAACCTTGCCCATGGTAAACCCCTTTTCAAGTAAGAATGTTTTTAACCTATCATACCATGCTCTAGGGGCTTGTTTGAGACCGTACAAGGCTTCGGACAGTTTGTAAACATGATTAGGAAAATTTGGATTTTCAAAACTAGGTGGTTGTTTGACATAAACCTCCTCATCTATGTAGCCATTAAGAAAAGCACTTTTAACATCCATTTGATATAGCTTAAAACCTTTAGATGCAGCAAAAGCTAACAAAATTCTTATGGCTTCTAATCTAGCAACAGGAGCAAAAATTTCATCAAAATCTAGACCTTCAACTTGTGTGAAACCTTGAGCAACCAACCTAGCCTTATTCCTAACCACAACTCCATCCTCACTTTGTTTATTTTTAAACACCCATTTAGTTCCAATTAAAGTGTGACCTTGAGGTGGAGGTACAAGTTTCCAAACATTATTTCTTTCAAAATTTTCTAACTCTTCTTGCATGGCAATAATCCAAGATTCATTAGTAAGTGCGTGTGATATATCTTTGGGTTCAAAAGAAGCAACAAAAGCAGAATGAGCATGAGAATTGGGGTCGAAAAACCTGGATCTTGTAACTCGTTCATGCAAGCTTCCAATAATTTGTTGTGGAGGATGACTTTTGAGAATCCGGAGGGGAGTGGACACTTCACAAGCTTCTTCTTCTTCATGTTCATCACAAATAGATGAGTTTGTGACGTGAGGAGGATCTGGACCAACAATGGTGGTCGTCGGTGCTGGCTGTGAATCAAGATCAGGAGCTGGAACAATGTCATTAGCTGCTGAATTTTCGGGCAGCAGCACCACTTCTTCCTCTTCTTCAACGAAAATACTCCCCCTGCGGATATGGATCCGGACCTGCAATATTTGAACTAGTACCTGGGCTAGCTTCATCAAAAGAAACCTCACAAGTCTCCACAATTTTGTTAGTATCAAGTAAAAGCACACGGTAGCCTCTAGTATGAGATGGATAACCAAGAAACATGCCATCAACAGATCTAGCTTCAAATTTATCAAGATTACCATGTTTCTTAACAAAGCATTTGCAACCGAAGACCCTAAAGTGTGTGACACTAGGCCTATGTCCAAACCTGAGCTCATATGGTGTTTTACCTAGCTTAGCACGCAAGAAAACACGATTTGAGACATAACAAGCGGTTGCAATTGCATCAGCCCAAAATTTCCTAGGAGTTTGATATTCATCAAGCATAGTCCTAGCCATCTCAACTAAGGTTCTGTTCTTTCTCTCTACAACACCATTTTGTTGAGGTACATATGGTGAAGAAAATTGATGATCTATTGCATTTTCAGCACAAAAGTGATCAAACGATTGATTTTTAAATTCGGTTCCATTATCACTTCTAATTGCTCTTAAAGATCCTGGGTGATCAATTGATAATCTAAGAAATAAAGTTCTAAAGTGACTAAAAGCTTCATTCTTAGATGCCATAAAGTAAACCCAAGAGTATCTAGAATAGTCATCAACAATCACAAGAACATACCATTTACCTCCGAAGGATTGAACACGTGAAGGTCCTACGGTGTCAAGGTGTAAAAGTTGACCCGGTTCAGTTTCATGGTCATTGTGAGAGGAGCATGTGAACCTGCAACCATCTTAGCATGTCTACAAGAAGAGCACATAATTTCTTTGTCCCCTTTAAGCTTAGGCAGCCCATGTATGCGATCAAGAGCACTAACACGCGTGAGATGATCAAAGCCTACGTGACCAAGTCTACGATGCCAAAAATATAAATCTTTGGAATCATTTGCAACTAGACATCTATGCTTAGAGGAAGACATATCAAAATCAGCTTTAAAAACTCTTCCAAACCGAGACATGTTAAAAATAAGCTCACTATTTGAACCTACAACTTTGCAGCAGTTTTTATTGAAAATAATTTCCAGATTTTCATCTAGCAATTGTGAAACAGAAAGCAAGTTGTATTTCAAATTTTTGACAAGTGCCACATCCTTCAAAGTGTAGTGATCATTTACTCTAACCGAACCCTTAGCAATTATAGGAGTTGAAGAATTATCGGCAAAAGTAACATTCTCTACACGTGACACAAAAGAGAGAGAGAGAGAGAGGAGAACCATTCTTTGTTACCGGTCATGTGGCGTGAGCAACCTGAATCCACAATCCAAATGTTCTCCTTCCTCAAGCGTGTAACCTACATAGAAGCACAATACGTCAATGACTCAATACTGGGGTTAGTTAAAAGGTATTTAGGAATCCAGTACTGAGTCACATGATGTCCAGCAGGAATAACATACGAAAGCTGAGATAAAACAGCAGGTTTATGAGTCAAGGTTTGAGATTTTTTGTTCTTAACTACTGACCTATGAGGTGTTACTTGTGTAGCACGAAAATCAGTAGCTCCGGAGGCAAGAACTGAAGCTCCGGAGGTAAACTTTGAATATTTCTGACTCATAACAGCAGGTTGCATGTTCCTGACTTTCGGTTTAGTATGTGCAGCAAATTTTGCATGAGAGTTATAAGATCTAGCTTGCATTCTTTCCTTTTTATGTTGTTTAGCTAGTTTATAACAAAAATCTATGACATGACCATCTCTACCACAATAGGTACAATGAAATTTAACTTTGTGTTCATGTCTAGATGAGCATGCAGTATGCTTATTTGAACCCGAATGTGACAACACTCCTGCAGATTTAAAAACCACTTCTTTTTGTTCAGGAACTGTTTGAATCAAACTACTTCCTAATGATTTTACAATTTTAGGTGGATGTTCCTTAGCATGAGCATGAAAATCAAAACCTAAACCAGTTTTATCATTGCAAGACTTGGAAGAATTCAGCAGCAAGTTTAGGTTCTTATTCCCATTACAAAACTGATCTAATGTACTATGCATGTTATCAAGTTTATTTGATAGATCAAGTCAATTTTCACATGAAATTTTTCCTTTTAATTTGCAATTGGAACAATATTTAACTTCATGAGAATGTAAAGCATTATTCAATATAGAAATTTCTTTCATAGCATCTTGTAGTTTCTTATCAAGATCATCGCAAGTAGAACAATGCAAATCAATTGTAGAACAACAATCATCTTTCAAGTTTTATCATTAAGTGCAGCAAGCTTTTTGTTCTTTTCGATTTCAAGTTCAAGTTTATCAAGTGTGGAGGTGTGTGCACTTCTTAGAGAGGACAATTGTTCATATATTAAATCACATGAAGAACAAGAATCATCACTAGGAATCGAGGATTTTAAACGATTAATTTCAGATTCTAGTGACTCAATTTTAACAGCATTGTCCATAAGCTTTTTGTCCTTTTTCTTAATAATAATAGTGGCACGAGAAATAGCATCACACATTTCTTCGCAAGTAGGACATACCTCTTCGTTGTCACTGTTGTGTTCTGCATCCTCCATACTTGATTTTGATTTGCCCGCCATGAAGCACAAGTTTGCCAGATCATCTTCATCTTCATCACTTCCAATGTCTACATCACTCGAGCCAAGTTCTTGAAGTGCGGTGATGAAACTGTTTATCAGTTTGCGTCCTGTAAAACCCTTCTTTTCTTGTTGGTGTTGCCAATAGAGGACTTGGCTTTATTCTGCTTTTCATCACGGTTAGAAGGACCTGAAAGGTTAGGGCAATCTCTACGAAAGTGTCCTGTCTTACCACATTCAAAGCATCGTTGAGGTCCGGAGCTTCCTCTCCTTCTAGTTCTCACATTTTGCAATGCTTTTGAGAACCTAGTAGAAAGAAGTACTAGCTCCTCCTATGGAAACTCCTCAATCTGTTCCAGGGTTAGTGAAGACAGCAAAGCAAGTGTATTGCTAGATGATTGGCCGGAGCTAGTCATATCACGTTGTGAGACAAATGCAATAGTCTTATTTGGGTTCTTGCGTGATATAATGTCAATTTCATGAGTTTTTAGCTTAGAATAAAGCACATCTAATGTAAGAGTACTCATGACAGTGGATTCACGTATGGATGTTACTTTCATCTCCCAAATTGACATGTCTAATGCACTTAGTAATTGCCTAGCATTTTCAGCATCTGAAAAATTAACATTGACGCTACGCAAGTTGCTGAGAATTTTATTAAAGCGAGCAAAGAGGTCATCAATGGACTCACCGGGTTGCATCTCAAAGAGCATGTATTCTTTCTTGAACATATCCTGTCTTACCTCCTTGATCGTATTGGATCCTTCGTGGTAGTCACAAAGTGCTCTCCACACATCGTACGCTAATCGGAGGTGTGCAACACGGTCGAAGTCGCTCTGAGTTAGTCCTTGTATGATCAAGTTCCGAGCCTTGTTGTTGTAGTCGACATCTCTCATGTTTGTAGCCGTGACTTAATCGTTTGAAGGCACATTGTAAGGCTTGTACACCTTTTCCCATAGTGCAAAGCCTTGCGCCTGGATGAAAGCTTCCATGCGTGCCTTCCAAACCTGAAAATCAATACCACTAAACACACAAGGTTTGGCGGAGTATTTCTCCATGCTGATTAGAAACATGTGCAAATCACAAAGATTAGAGAAACCTGGCTCTGATACCAATTGTAGGATCGAAGTACACGTGTAAAGCTACCAGAGGGAGGGTGAATGGTAGATACAAACTTTTCAGCGGAAGCAACAAAACACCCCTCAGCAGAAAACTGATCTGTTAAAGAAACCGTGTGTGCGACTAATCTAAACGTGTTCAACTGTGAAAAAACTAGTATAGATTGTAGAGAATCAAGTCACGAAGACGTCACAACAAGAATCATGAAAATCCGTTGAGAGAAACTTTAGTTACGATCAAAAGATCGAACAAAGGTCAATCTGTCCTACGCGAGAAAAACAGTTCTGGAATACTGCAAAGAAACTCGTGTAGATCAGAAACCACAAATTCAATGACCGTGAAATTTTCACAGATGATAGATAATCAAGTTGTGAAGACAACCCAATAAGAATCACATCAATTGCATCTGCAAAACTCGAGTTATGTAAACTCACCGAAGCAAGGTAGTGCTGAACAGAAACTCGAGGAGAAAAAATTGTCTGAAACAAGTCGGACGAACAAGGCACAAAAGTTCCTTTAGAATACGAATTTTATCTATCAAAACAAAAGAGGAACAGCCCCAAAGTCGTGCCCCCACGAGCCTTGGCCTCCCTTGCTTATATAACCAACCCTAAGGCCAACCCAATTCAAACTAGGACTCCTACTCCTACTTGGATTCAATCTGTAACTTTCCAATACTGCTCAAGACTCTTCTACACGCAGATAGAAGCAATCTTAAGACTTCCAAACACCTTAGTAACGTCCCAAACATTCCTAAAACAAATCAAATTCGTGACCCACACGAAATCCTATCATAACCAACTCAAAACTTTCCATATTTGAGTCAAACACGACTCAGCCGCAGCCTGAGTCTATAACCTAGTCGGTTGAACCTTTCCGACCAATTCTTTACGTCCACATCTCTTCATCACGCCTAGGAACCGTGCAGCCACGTCCATGCACTCCTTGCACACGTGCAAACATCTTCCAACGACATCCAAGATACCTTCATATGCATTGTTCTTGATTCAAACATACTGCGCAACATCCCGATCAACTCAACCACAATTCCTCCTGAACTTGGTTGTTGAACCTCATCTTCTCCCTAAGACTAGTTCAATGGATCCCCTCACCAGCCATGTCTTGAACTCAAGCAACACATGCACATGAATAAACAACCAATACTTCCGAGCACAAGTCCTCGACTTGACTCTCGTTAGTTCCGAAACTACAACATCTTACGTGAGCACCTCACATAAGCATGTTGTAAATCATAGCAAAATGATATCAGCCATAACCACCAAAACACACCAAAAACTTAGTAAAATAATACTAAGAAAACTTTCCATAAGAGTAAAGGAAGTTCAAAACATTGCAAGTTAAAAGCAGAACCATTGCAATCAAGCTCCGAACCTTACCAAAGCTAACCGGACCTTGAACCGGAGCTTACCAAAGCTAGTCGGACCTAGCACCGGAGCTTACTAAATCTTAGTCGGACCTAGCATGGAACTTACCAAAGCTAGTCGGACCTAGCACCGGAGCTAGCAAAAACAAGTCGGACCTAGCCAAAATAAGTCAGACCTAGACAAAGCACGTCGGACCTTACGTCGGACCAATCGTCGGACCTTGTTAAAAAGGTATTTTGGTAGTATTCAAAACTTTTATCGTCAAAGCCAATGTATTCAGCACACATAGGTCTCACAACCTAGTAGAGGTGTATGTTGATGACATCATTGTTAAGGTCAAGTCACATGCATCCTTGCTCGACAACCTAGCCTTAGTCTTTGACAGGTTGTGTTCAACACGCACGAAGTTGAATCCGGACAAATGTGTGTTCGGAGTCTCTGCCGAAAAGCTACTCAGCTTTCTGGTCTCACACCAGGGAATTGAAGCTAACCTAGAGAAGATAAAGGCAATCAACGATATGCAGCCTCCGTCCCTTATCAAGGACGTGCAGAATCTTATGAGTTGCTTGGCAGCGCTCACCCGGGTTATCTCCAGACTGGCAGAGCACGCTCTCCCGTTCTTCAGGCTTCTGCACAGGTCCGTACTCTTTGTCTGGACCAAGGCACAAGCTGAAGAAGTACCTCACAACGCTCCCAATCATGGTGTCTGCAGAACAAGGCAAGCCTCTACTCCTCTACATCGCCGCCACAGTGGAGGTCGTGAGCATGGTCCTAGTCATGGAGCGGGCGTAACCACAACGACCCCAAGTGTTAGATGAGGCTCCTTCTGCAGGACCTGAGTCCCAGGGCTTGGACCTCGCAGAGGGGCCAGGTGGTGAGGATCTAGTCAGGTCCCAGTCTGCCAGATCTGACGACCATGCATCCGGGTCCCAGCTCCCGGAGTGCAGTGCCGGACACGGGGGCCAAGAGCCCTCAGGTCCCTAACCTCTCCAAGACGACACACCGGACCCCCAGGGAGGTCCGGACCATCCAGTGTCTAATCTACTACATCAGCGAGGTCCTCCACGACGCCATGATGAGATATTTGGAGGTGCACAAACTGCTCTACGCAGTCCTCGCTGCATCAAGTAAGCTGCGCCACTACTTCCAAGCTCATAAGATTTTGGTGGTCACTTGGTACCCACTGAAAGCCGTGCTCCACAGTCCCAACGCAAATGGGAATGTTGCAAAATTGGCTGCCGATCTGGCGGAGTTTGAGCTCGACTTTTTGTCGTGCCATGCGGTGAAGAGTCAGGTAGCACGCTCTGTGGGGACCCTGTCGGGATCCACACTTCCCGAGAATTGTATTGGGTGGTGCCGTTCGATGCGGCAACCAACAGCACACATATAAAGACATCATATTACATAAATCAATGCGGAAGCTTAGTGTTAGTTTACAAATACTTTACTTCAAAATAAACTACAGCGGAAGACTATATCCATCTCACGAACCATATCTAAACTAAGCATCGGAGAAGACGTCCAGCCCACGAACTCTTCTCTCTAGCAACACAAAGACATACCACAACGGCAGGGTTTTCCATGAGTTACCACTCGGAGGGTTCCAAGTCTCATCGGACAACCTCATCATAAGCACAACGGTTATTACCTGCAAAACAACTAGGATAGCATCCGTGAGCACAAAGGCTCAGCAAGACTTATCCGTCTCCTATAAACATGAAACTCTACATGCAGGAAACATTACACATGGCAGCGGAAATTTGTGTAAAAGACTCGCCTATAATTGATCGTTAATTTTCAGATTTTATAGCATCAACTTAAAGCCTTGAGCCGAGCAGCATCGCAAATCCACAATCAAACAAGAAACGCTTTGTTATGATGCTTCTTGCACAAGGTGAAATAAACTTAATTTGCACTATCTCTAATCCATACATGGTTGCAATACAACTTATGAAACAAGAACTAAAAATTCATGGTAATTCACTTCACTTGTTACTACGTCAAGACAGTGTCCAAGTATGCTCAAATAACCACGAGCAACGGTGATTCGAATCAAAACACGCCCGGACTGCACGATACATACACCCATTCCTGAGTTGCGAAGCACACTCAACCAATGTTGCACACAGACACCTTTCCCAAGTTCATCCACATCGGACACGGTCCCATCGACCCGAACAGCAAGCTCCCTCAAGGTACATCTCCTCTGTGAGATGTTCTTGAGCGAGTTACCTCCTGCTTACTGACGCTGAAAGCCTAAGGCGATTGAAAACGTTCCAATATGGATCTCACAAGGTACATCGGTTTCCTGGGTCCCATATAGCCAGTATGCGCCCGGTACACAACCCAAACTTGTCCAAAAGGGCCAAGTATGGACGGGCCTTAACCGACACAGGCAGGGCTATGCATGCACGGACCTCGTCCTGCTGATCTCTACATCCCTGCCCGGTCTCAAATTCTCATTTGTGAATTTCCTCACGGTTCAACTCATAACCCATACCGATGAATCGAAGCCCTAAGCTCGCGAGTAGATTTCAACTACTTGACTTTTACCGGTCCTTCCAAATGAACATTAAGCATAGCCTGATTCACTCGACTAGGTGCTATTCTACCCATTCTATCTCAGGTTTAGTCTGGTCATGCATTTGGGATTCAAATCATCTAGACCTAATGCACATCATCATCTCATACATATAGTGTATACAAATGAAAACTTTATAAAGATTACTTAAATGCAAACCGGGGCTTGCCTTTGTTTTGCAGGTGACTAATAGTATAAAATTCAGTTAGTTTGCTGGTCACTTGATGCCTAATCACTTGATCTTCTAGCTCCTTGATCCAAACTTCACTTGATCAATGAAGCTCCATGTCGATACTATAAGTTATGAACATGCATATGTATTTAATTATAAATGCTTTGTGATCAAGGCCTAATTACCAAGTTGAAAACAGAACTCTGTTTAGAGGCTGGAATGAAGATGATTAGTTGAATAAGATGGATTTAGTAAAGTGGATCAAGTGCTAAGTGTTCTTCCTAATGGTTGTTTATTCACCTAAGAAAGCTATACAAAAAAGTAATGATCCAGAGCTCTAATCGAGCTGAAATTTTTCATGTGAGTTCCTTGTCACAAGAAAGGATTCTGTACAAAAATTCAGGACTTTTCATTGATTAGTTCATCCAGAACAATTCACTAAGAAGTTATGCTAAAACCAATTAATTCTGAAGCAATTTGCATTTTCATGCACCATCAAGTGAACGACAATTTCAACCATAGCTCATAGAGCATGCATGAATGTTCCTAGGTTTTTTGGAGCTAAGGATGGGTCAGAACTGATTTTACAAATTGTGTATAATTTCTGAAAATTGTTTCTGAACCTATTTGAGTACAGAAGTTTGTACTCTGAATTTTCCTACACAAATCAACTCCAAATGAGCTACAATTTTAACAGGAGTTCAATAATATCCTAAAGAATATTCTGATAAATTTGGGAAATTTTGGGTGAACCAAACTCCCTCAATAATTATTTTACCGAAAAGCTTCAAAGAATTATCCAGAAATTATTATGACTTTAACATTAATTGGATTAAAAATTTGGATAAATCTTCCCAAGCTGAATCTAGACCAATTTTAATCACCCAATTTGGAGTCTCCTAGCACAAGTTATGAATTTATGAAGTTTGGCTAGAATCAGGATTTTTCTTTCTATTGGAAATTCCCTGTACAGCAGCTGAGCCCGCGGGATTTAAATCAAGCCACTCAGGTGCAAGCCACACCAGGGCCACAGGGTTCTAACATGCACTGTCACACTTGATCCCTGGCCACAGCAAATCCCAGTTAAACAAACTGTCGCTGATGGGTGGGCCCAGCCCTTTCTTCTTCCTCCTCCCGCTCCTTTCCCGCGCCCCCCTCGCCAGCAGCGGCGGCGCTCCTCGGACCTCGGTTTCCCGGCTACCTCCCGGCCTAAGACTCGTCGCTAGCCCCCAAACCGATGCGAGGAACACGCTCATGCCCTCACCGGAGGCCGGCGATAACCCTAACACACTTGCGATGAGCGGCGGCAATTTCTTCACTCCCGCGACGTCGAACTCCTTCACTAGACCCCTAAATTCGAGGAGCTTTGGCCCTACATCATCAGTGGATCCTGTGGACGCTCGACGTGGATGCCAAAACAATCGAGGGACCCGCCAAGTATGTCGTCGCCATGCGCCCGATGGGGTACCGACGGTTTGCCGTTGGAAAAACTCGAGATTGTCTTTCTACGCTTGATCTTAAGCTAGGGTTTCGAGTGTGGAGGTGAGCTAGATAGTCTAGGGCAAGTGTGCATGATTTGATGAATCAGAAACAAGTATGGAGAAAGAATTTGATGAATTCGTACCGGAAGGTCAGTTTGCACCGGCCGGAAGAAAAACTCTGAATTCCCACTTGGTGATCAACGGCTTGGGCTATGGTTTGGGGAGGAGCAGCTTTATTGTCCGGCGCTCCTCTGGGTGTGCTTTCTTGGGTGTGAAAGACTCCGGTTAGGGCTGTCCACGTGAGCCACGAACGTCGGTCTTGTGCGGTCGCCGCGAGGAGAAGGTGTTCTCAGGTTGGGGAGGCCGAAGCTCGATCAATATGGCGCCGAGGAGGTAGAGGATGAACACCCGGTGCCGTTTTGCTGATCGGGGAGGCGCTGCACGCACGTAACACCCGGCTCCAATCGATTACGAGGCGGCGGCGATGGTGCGGCACAGTTTTTGCACGAGGGAGAAACAACGCGCCGGTGTTTCGGTTTGTGGCCAAAAGGAGCACGCCGTGAGGTGATACGGCCACGAGATGGTCACCAGCGCTGCTTCCAATAGCTGGGAGGTGGCCTCTTCGTTGCATCTCGGTGGCGAGCTGAGGAGCATCGGTGTGTTCGAGAGCAAAAACAGAGAAGCGACTGCTTTGATCTTTTGTTTGTTGTGGATGACCAGTGGGTCCCACAATTCAATGCCTCCTCATCCTCTAGAAGATCTCAAATTTGGCAGGTGATCCAATTCCAATATGTGGAGTTCAAATATAAAATTTATTTGGACAATTGACAAGGTTTCCTCCAAATTCAAATTCAAATTTGAATTTCCTATGTAATTCAATATCCTCTATGAAATACTTAATAAATTATCGCCAAATTTTATCAAGCTTGGCACTCCCACTAATTTGGACCTGAGGAATTCAAATATGAAATCTGATTTCTAAATTGGCTGCTGCAATTTGAGGATTTGCAACAACAGTTTGTATACTCTTTTTGTGATTACACAAGTTTGAATTTGCGTGAACACATTGAGTTCAAAATCTGAATTTATAACTCCCTCTTGCACATGAGAACCTTACACATGGTGTTTAAATCAACTTCATCTTAAAACATTCAAATGAACTTTGGACCTCGTTTGGTTGGACACTCATGTGCATCATCATGTGTAGAAAGTTTTTGTAAGTCTCAATTTCATGAACTCCAAACACAATGGCATTCAACCTCCAGTTTTATTGCCTTTACATTTTTGGGACTTTTACATTCCTCCCCCCTTAAAAGAATCTCGTCCCGAGATTACAAAAGAAAAACGAGACGGGAGGAGTAATTTATATGGCCTACAATTATAAGAGTTCTTGATAGTTCTTGTGGATGTAATCCTCGCTTTCCCACGTCGCTTCTTCCGCGGTACGATTACTCCACAGGACTTTGTAAAACTTTAACGTCCGGTTCCGGGTATTATGAGTCTTCTCATCAATAATCTGAACCGGTTGCTCGGTGTATGTGAGATCCGGTTTCAACTCATCAATGTCTTCGGTGCGGACAGCAGCGGTAAACTTGAGACACTTCCACAGCTGTGACACGTGAAATATGTCATGAATACCAGCAAGGTTCGCCGGTAGTTCTAGCCAGTAGGCTACGGGTCTGCACATCTCTGTGATAGCAAACGGACCGATAAATCAGGGAGCGAGTTTCCCCTTTACACCAAACTGATGAATTCCTTTCATCGGAGACACATGAAGATAAACGTTCTCTCCGACGTCAAAATGCAGAGGTTGACACCTCTGATCCGCGTAGATTTTCTGACGAGATTGAGCAGCCTTCAAGTTCTCTTGTATTATCTGAACTCGATCTCCGGCTTCATTGACAAGATCAACCCCGAACTTACTCTTTCACCGGACCCGCACCAATTAAGTGGTGTATGGCACTTCCGGCCGTAGAGAGCTTCATATGGTGCCATTTTGATTTTCGTTTGATAACCGTTGTTGTACGAGAACTCCGCCAATGGTAAGTGATCATCCCAATTCTTACCATGGTGGATGGCACACGCTCTCAGCATGTCTTCAAGTATTTGGTTCACCCTCTCAGTTTGCCTATTAGTTTGAGGATGATATGTGGATCCTCCTTTTAATTTGGTCCCCAATGCTGCTTGTAGCTGCTCCCAAAAATGAGCCCTGAACAGTGATCCTCTGTCAGATACAATGGTATGGGGAACCCCATGTAAGCTCACAATTCGTGCTATGTACAACTCCGCATATTTCTTTGCGTTGTAACCGGTATGCACAGGGATGAAGTGTGCTGATTTGGTTAATCGATCAACGATTACCAAAATCGAATCATGATTGTGGGAGGTCATCGGTAATGTCGGTACCTGAGATATGGGGTACCCCCCCGCACAGGGTAAAATGCCTAAGGTACTCGCCCTTCTCCGCAGGGAGAGCTCCGAAGGCGCCACGCGTCCGGCGGGGCCGGACCTCCCTCTCCTCAGAGGAGAGCTCCGGGCCCGCCACGTGGCATACAGAAGCCGGACCTCCCCCTCCGCGGGAGAGAGGTCCGAAGACGCCACGCGTCCAGCGGAGCCGGACCTCCCTCTCCGCAGAGGAGAGCTCCGGGCCCGCCACGTGGCATACAGAAGCTGGACCTCCCCCTCCGGAGGCTCCACGTGCCCCGCAGGCCGGACCCTTCCCGCCTCAGAGAAGGGCTCCGGACCCGCCGCGTGGCCAGAAGAACGGTGCCGCCTGCTCCCGAGCGATAGGCAGCGGGCATAAAGGCGCCCCACACCTTGCCCGTACAAGGTATTCAAGGCCCGCGTCTTTCCAAGACGCGGAAAAGCGGAGCACGCGTCTGTCAGGTGCCGTTGCGCCCAGTCGCATCACAGACTGGCGCGCGGTGTCAGAACCTGCCAGCTAATAAACGCTGCGACAAGACATCCCATGCCGCCTGCGCCGTCATCAACCACTACGACTAGCGTGCGGCATGGGCAGGGCGGTAAGATGAAGACTCAGAAGCCTTCAACCAGAGGCAGCGACCGGCGTAACTACAGATACGGTAGGTAACAGACAATCTTCCCGGGACCACCTGTCGGGTCCCGGCTCCCCTTGTAAGACGCCCGAGTCTTGGACTATAAAAGGCTCGGGTAGGCGTTGATAGCAAGGGTTCGCATTTTGCAACTCATACGCTAGCCATACACTCTCAAGCTGTAGCTCACCCCCAAGCTCAGGCCCCCGGCCCTGAGCAGCAAGCAATACAGCGAGCTCCATAGCTCGCCGTGGACGTAGGGTTTTACGCTCCGGCGGCCTGAACCACGTAAAACTCTCCGTGTCAAGCTCTCACTAACTCGTCCATCTGCGCAAGCTCTCCGCTAGGAACTAGCCCCTCCGAAAAAAGAACCTTCGCGGGCTGCCCAGTGCAGGCCCGGGGGAAGTGTCGACCGAACACTTCGACATTTGGCGCGCCAGGAAGGGGGCTTTTCCCCTAGCGCGACAAGTTTCCGCCGACGAAGATGACCAAGCTTCCTTCAGCAGCAAAATCTCCTCCCCCACGTTCACGGCGGACCGTGACCACTGGGGAGTACATGTCGACACACTCAGGACGGAGTGTGTCGACACAAGCGGGTAGCCAGCAGCCGACTCCGGCAATGAAGACTCCGGCTATGCAGGCCCCGACCAGTGTGAGGTCTTCTGCAGCGCTGAGCGTACACCATGGAGGTGCGCTAGCTGCAGCAAGAGCGCTGTTGCGCAACCCACCTGCGGGGGATGCGCCCCATTCAGCGACCCAGCAATGGGTCCGCGAGGTGGACTGCCTCGTCGTCGCCGCCGCGAACCCTCGGTTTCGGCGAGGAGGGCGCCTAGGGCAACCGGCTGTGTCGCTGACGTGCACACCCACGGTTGACGGGCTAACGGCGGATTCCAGCTCCTCCAGGCTCCTGTCGACGGACCTGCGAAGGGAACTGGAACGGTGCCACTTGGGGCAGGACGCCCGGGTGTACATCGAGCGACGTCGAGAAAGGCGTCGCAACCATGAGGCAGGCGACAGCATGTCATCGGCCTCGACACAACCAGAAGGGCAGGCCTTCGCCATGCGAGCCCCGCCTCAGGCATATGCTGCGCAGCATATGCCACCACCATATGCGCCGCAAGTAGCGGCCCCGGTCTATGGTGCAGCCTTGCCCATGCCGGGATACACGGTGCCAGGTGCGAACCACATGTTCGCAGCGCCAGTACCTGCAGCAGCAGGTGCAGGATGTGCGGCCCTTGCACCCCACCTTCGCTTCGCAAGGTGGCCACGCAAGTTCCGCCCGCACCTGCCCGAGAAGTACGACGGCAGCGTCAACCCAGCGGAGTTCCTCCAGATCTACTCCACCGCTGTACTTGCCGCAGGAGGGGACGAGGCTGTCATGGCCAACTACTTCCCCGTCGCCTTGACCGGCCCAGCTCGGTCTTGGCTCATGAACCTACCTCAGGGGTCCATAACCTCCTGGGGGGAGCTCTGCCGGCAGTTCGTCGCCAACTTCGGCAGCTCCTATACCCGTCCCGGCACGGAGCTCGACCTCCACACCGTCAAACAACAACCTGGGGAGTCGCTGCGCTCTTTCATCCAGCGGTTCTCTCAGGTGCGCAACACCATCCCACATATCCAATGCGCCTCTGTGGTGGTGGCGTTCCGACAGGGAGTCCGGGACGACAAAATGCTCGAGAAGCTCGTGACCCGAGTGGTCCGCGACGTCTCGGAGCTCTTCAGCCTGGCGGACAAGTGTGCCAGAGCAGCCGAAGGGCGTAACTGGCACGCTCTGCCGACCTCCGAGTCAGGAGGACAGCCCGGGTCCGGTGCTGCTGCCTATGGGGGTGGCAAGAAGATCAAGAACCGGGGGAGTGGAAAGATGAAGTCACCATTCACGGCCCCCGTCGCTGCAGCTGCGACGACCAGTGGAGCTCGGGGACCACGCCCTGACAAGAGGCAGCGGCAATCATCGGCCCCAGACAGTGGCCAAGGCGGGCTATGCCCCGTGCATGGCACCTGCAACCATACTGCTGCCGAGTGCTGGGAGATCTAGAGGCTCGCAGAGCGCTTCCGCAATGGAAGACAGCAGAGGGCTGAAGCACCGCCCTACCCTCAGAGGGATGGCAAACAGAAGGCCGATGCCCCAGTCACCGCTGCCCACCAGGTGGGGTTCCAGGAGCCTCAGCGTGTCATAAAGACAGTGCATGACAGTGAGGACTCCAGTTCCGATGGTGACGGGCCAGGGCGTTAGCCAGCTACGGCACGCCTCCGTGCCTCAAACATACCTCTCGGGGGCCGCCTAAGGTCCGTCAACCCCTTGAAGGCCTTGCCAGAAGGGGGAGACGCCTTAGGTCATCCAAGGCGAGCCCGGGTCCACCTACCCCTTGAAGGCCTTAGCCAGAAGGGGAGAACTCCCCGGGGGCCCCCGAGAGAAGCCGCGCAGGACCTGATCCAGCGTGAAGATAACAACCTCGACAAGACTCGGCTTGCAGGGAACACCCCACAACGCACGGTCTCGGCTAATGCCCTAAGCACTGCCGCCAAAGAACCAAACGCGACGGGGGCCCGCAAGAGGGCAACCTGGTGAAGCGGCACGCTATATTCCAAGAAGGACCCATAAGCTCTCCCCCAGCAGGAAAGATCCCTTACGAATCATGAAAGCTGCCGCCCCAGGTACACATGCCTTTCAACCGAGAGTGGGATCCATTCCCAAAAAATCCTTGCCATGAAGCAACACTGTAAGTCCTACTTACTGAGCATCGGTAGAACAGGGTTATTCACTTCTGTAATAGACCCCATAGAATTTAGGAACAGAGCTTGGGGTAGCTAAGTCTCAAGGGACGGTACAGGACTACGTCCAGTTTAGCCTGGTTCCGACCCTAAGCGCGTAGAGTCTTGCTTCCCTTGTAGACGAGGCGGAACATTGCCCCCATGTACAGCCAGAATTCCACCTATGGGCACGAATACAGAGACCTGTTCTACTTAGCTCTCTCTCATGCGCTCATTTAAATTATGCATTAATTTTTATGATCGCACTATCTCTGTATGTTCATCGTACATCTAGCTCCCCCTCTCCTGTGCTCATCCATAGTCGGCATTTGCTATCCTACCGAAGGCGGCTGCGCTTGAGGCACCTGCCGATGGCCGAGTGAGTCTCTCGGGCCTCCCCCAGTCAGGTGTTGCGGTGCCAGTTGGTCACCTCCAGGAAAGGCCAGCGTTGTGCATGGGGGGTCCAGGGTGCGTATCCAGCTTAGCCGGCCCAGAGCCCAAAGCATGCGCATCCTGTTCTCCGGAGGTCCAGGGGAGTACGTCCACTTTGCCTGGTCATGAACCCAAAGCGCGTGCACTCTGCTTCCCCAGCGCATGGCCCGGTACTAGGGATCGGACGGCCATACCCGGACCTCGGAGGGAGCCGGAGCTCCGGCGCCTCATGCACAGAATTGCCCAAGCCCCGTATAGCGGGTCAGGACCATAAGACGGATAAGACTAGGAGACGGGAGGGGAGGACCCCCCGAGGAGAATTACGTTTCCTCTGCCTGTGTGCAGGACCTTCAGGTTACGGCAACAGGGACTGCATGAAGCGGGGGGAAAGGAGCTACCAGCTACTCTGGCCTGGGACTGGAAGGACCGGGACCTGCCCCTCCAGTAGGGGCGGGGCCCGGGGGCCCCACGTGTCCAGCGGGCCCGGAACTCTCTCCTTCCTTGAGGAGGGCTCCGGGCTCGCCACGTGGCAGGCAGGAACTGGACCTCCCCCCTCAGTGGGAGGGCTCCGAAAGCCCTACGTGTCCAACATGACCGGAGCTCCCGTCTCTTAAGGAGGAGCTCCGGACCCGCCACGTGGCAGGCAGATCTGGAGCCCCCCATAGGGCGAGGTTCGGAGACCTCCGGGGGCCCCTAACACGGTTAGGACCCGGGGAGGGTGTCTGTGCGAAGCTCCGAGATTGGAAATGGCCTCTGAGTACCTTGCGGAGCTAAGGACTCAGCCAGGCAAAGCCAAGAAGGAGGGAAAAAGCATCACAGACACAAGTATCCAAGAGAGTCAAATTAAGCAAGGCTCCATGAGCTGGACTACAAACTCGATAAAAAAAGGGAGAAACAAGTCCTAAGGACCTCCCGGTTCTCGCCGGAACCTTGCGGCTACAAGGGCGGCCACATCCTCGACTTCAGCCCTGGCAGCTTCCTCCCGCTCCGCGGCTGGGCCCTCTCTCGCTGGCTCTAGCGAAAAAGAGGGGTCGCGGCTCTTGAAGCATGCCAGCACATGCGAGGCGACCTCTAAAGCTAAGCCGCGGCCCTCGGCCTCAAGCTCGCTGGCGACCACCGAGTCGAGTCTGTCCAGCTTGGCGCCGATCGACTCCAACGCAGGGATCACCTCTGCCACCTTCAATGCGGGAGTTGCGGCTCTCACCGGACTGAAGCCAAGAGAGATCAGGGCTGACCCCGCTCGATCCACGAAGCTTGAGACCGCAAGAGCCTCGGAGGACCGCAAGGCTGAGAGCTCCTCCACCTCGCGACGGGCCGCCTGCAGAGCCTCCAGGTTCCTCTCGGAGAATTCCTTCTCCTGGGCAGCCAGGGAACTCTCCCGAAGGTGGAGAGTCTTGGCTAGCCGCTCCAACTCAGCGGCCTTGAAGCCGGCAGTCAACTCCCGGTCCAAGACCGCCCGACAATCATGGGAGACCTGTTCCTCCCTCAAGTCGAGGTCTGCCTTCAGAATCTCCAGCTCCTCCATCCGAGCTCGGAGGTCATCCTCGCCCGCGGCCAGCTGCGCGGCGACTCTCTCTGCCTCAGCTGCCACGGAACGCTCCCGCTCCTCGACGGCGAGTTCACGGTGCTCCAACCGCTGCCGTATTTCCACAGCAGCAGAGAGGCTCTCTTCGGCTCGGGCGTGTGCCTCCAGGGCCTCCCTGTTGATCCGCCGTGACTGGGTGTCCATGCGGTCAACAGCCCGCTTCATCCGGTCGACGAGCGCTTCCCTGAAGTCGAGCAACTCCTGCCTGGAGTCGAGCTCGCTCTTAACCTTCGCGGTCCTCTCCCGCAAAAGGTTCCCCCAGATGAGGAGGCGGTCCCGTTCAACCGTATACTCCTCCCGCTCGCGCCCTAGCGCAGCCAAGACCTGTCGAACGCTCGACTCGGCAAGCGCAAAGGCGTCCGCCAGAGGCAATGGAGCAAGAGAGGCTGGGGCAGTCCCCCCCCCACCTCCTCCATTACCTCGTCCTCAGGAAGAGCCGACGCACCGGCAGCCGAGACGAGACGCCGAGCAGGAGAAGCTGGCTCCGCGGCTCTGGCAGCCAGTCCAGCCGGGCTCTTTTCAGCTTCTGGCTCCTTGACCTGAGGAGAGGGACGAGCCGGGGAAGGCGGTGCTGGAGAAGAAGCCGGGCCGCCTGGAGCAGGATCAACCTGTGCTGGCTCGGGGGCCGCGGTGGCCGTCTCGGCAGGAAGAGACGACGCCGCCGCGGAGTCCGGGCACACCGGAACAGGAGAAGTCCGTGCTGGCCTAGGGGCCGCGGCAGTTGCCCCTGGCTCCGAGCGCATCGGCACAGAGTCCCCGCAAGACGGGGAAGGCCGGGAAGCGCGGACACTCCAGCGGGCTCTGAACCCCGACTTCCGAGCCGGGGTAGGATTTCCAGAGCCTGCTATCGTCTCCGACGGCCGCTCCGCAGTCGCTTGGACTGGCGGAACAGGGGACGCCCCAGAGGCTTCCCCCAGCGCATCAGCCCAGGGCCTCTTCGAGTCGCCACCGGAGGGAGTGTCAGGCACCCCAGAATCCCGACTTGGCACCGACGCCGTTGCTGGAGGAGATCGAGCACGTTTCTTCTCTGGCAGAGGGTTGGAAGCCATGGCAAGGGAGAACTCAAAGGCAAGAGAGCAAAAGCACAAGAGTCCGAGAAGAAACGCAGAGAAGTGCGAAGGGAAGCTGCAATGTGGGTAAGACCCCCTCTAAAAAGCTTCTCGCTGTAGTTCCAAGCGATTCAGAACTCTTCGAATACCCCGCAACCGCTTCGGTTCCTAGACCGAGTGCCGATGACGGGTGGGCCCAAGCCGCTTAACTGAAGCGGTGGGGTCAAGGAGTCAGTCTCCTAAGAAGATGAGCCGGCAAGGCACTTCGGCGGTTCCCAAAGAAAGCGCCGCAACGTGCAGGAGTGGCAGTCTTGGGAACCGCCGCAGTAAAAGCAATCATCAAGTGAGCGCACACTCTCACGATCCCGTGGCCGTTCTGTAAGGGCCTCAGTTTTTGACACACATTTGCAGTGTTCATCACCACACCACACACCTCATTTGAGGAAGAATGATGAACACAAATGAAGAGCAAGTAACAATTATCAACATGCTCATTAGAGAACAAACTCACACATTGCAAAAGTGGTATTTCCCACATGTGATATAGATGGGCTGTACATATGAAAACTCCTACACTTTGCTAAGGATGTCCATGCCAAGTTTCACCCAAATTCAAAACCCTTTTGAGGTCACTTTGGGTATAGATGGGAGGGGGGCAGTTTGAAAACATATTCAAATTCAAACTGTTTGTATACCATGAATTTAAAAGTGGAAGGCATATTCTTGCTCAGCACATTTTTGTGAGCTCACACACCAATTTTCTCTCCATTTGGGGTTGATCTTGACATGAGCTAAGGGGGAGAAATTCAAACTTTATTTGAATTTCAAACTGAACTTGTGCTGAAATTCATTCAAACCACACCTCATTTGAACTTTGATCAATTCAAATGGCTCTTGGGTGAATAATTTGAATTGCCAAGGGTAGAATAGGGTTCACTGTTTACCACAGCTGTTAGGAGTAAATTTCAGAGGTTAAAAGAGGGATGGGACCCACCTGTCAGCCTCTGCCTCAAAACAAACCGACTGAACCACAGTTCAGTCGGTTCCCGGCTGCTGTGCGCGCGCGCCACCGAAGGGGGCAGCCGGCGCCAGCTCCTGCTGCGCACCCCAAGCCGGAGGCCGGCCGCCGGGCTATTTATTCCCTCCCCGGCGTGCTTCAGTCGCCATTCCCCCGAGCTGCCGACGTGCACGACCTGTTTTTCCACTGCCATCGCCGCCGCTCGAGCTCCCGCTGGATCAAGCCGATCGCTCGCAAAGCACAGCCTCCTCCACAGCAAAACGGCACCAAGGGATCGTGAGCAACCTCCCACACTCCGTGTTGGCCAGTGAGCAAGCTCCCTCGAGCTGTACGAGCCATTTCTCCGGCGAGCCGAACGTCGCCGCTGATCGGGCTCCCGTGGACAGCACGGCACAGCCGTTGTCACGTCCTCTTCTCTACACAATAAAGGTGCGTGATTGTATGTAGATGGAGTAGCCGAAAGCCGTTTGGCGATTGATCAACCCTCGGCCGAGAATTTCCAATCTTACTCTTGATCAGTTCATAAGAACCGAGCTCACCTTCGGGTGAAATTCGTGCTCTATGCACGAAGGTTGGGCGAGCTCGTTACCTAGTAGCTTCTATGCACGCTAGCGCCCACGCTCGGACTGGAATTGGAGAAAACCATCGAGAATCGGCCATGATATGGCTGTTTTCCCCGCCGCCATGGCTGAACACCTCGGCTCACCGTCGAGAGCCTAGTTGCCGGTATTTCTAGCTCCCACCCAGCCCTAGTTCGTGTTTCCCATGCCCTACTGATGCTCTCCGACCGATCTCCGGTCGATTTGGTGCACGGGAGAGCGAGACCGACCTCACCGGAACCCTAGCAGGTGCTGTCACCGGTGCGCACGGGTTTCCGGTCATCGCCGGTGGTCGGCGACCCTACCATCGAGTCCAGGGGGTCGGAAAAGGGGCAGGCGGCAAGTTTCGGGCCGGGGGGTGGCCGGGAACTCAGTTCCGGCGAGGGTCGCCGGAGAACGCCGCCGCTGCGCAGTTGGCGCGAGGAGGGAGACGACGCACTGTGTGCGGGGCCCACAAGCCAGAGTTTAAACTTTTCCCCGAATTTCAGTTTTAGTTCAAACTTCAAATCCTTATAACTTTGGCTAGAAAGCTCCAAATTGAGTGAACCAAATTTTGCTGGATTCAGCTCTCTGAGTACTTCCCAGAAAATCAAGTTTCACTCCATGAAATTCCTTATTTCTCCAGAATTAATTCCTCAAAGTTTAAACTGTGAGGAATTTTAACTGGAGGATCCTTTGGAGGAAAATCCTGACATTTTTCTGAGATGTTGACCAAAATATCCTGGAACTATCATAAAAATTTCAGATCCATTTGAGCTAATTTAGTCCACCTAATGGTGTGATTAGTAAAACTGTTCCAGAGAAAATAGAAAATGTTCAGAAACATTTTCAGAATTTTCTCTGAAATTGTTTAGCTCATATCTTTAGTTAGAGACTTCCAAATTAAGTGAGACCAACTCCATTAGAACCCCCTAAAAATCTAGTTTTCAGAAAGTCATAGTTTGTCTCATGAAAATTCCTAGAATACCCTAAGAGTTCCAATTAAGGTCAAGGACATAATTATTTGTGGAGGGCTCAAATGAGCTTGGCTGCAACTAAAACTTGACCAAGTCTCTGTTTAGGTTGTAACCAAGCCACAGTAAAAGTTTCACAGTCATTAGGTCTATCTAGCAAAGGTTATAGACTTCACAACTTCAAAGTTAATACAAATGCATTTAAATTAATACATACATTGCTCTTATCATGTAGTCGCTAAGGTCGAGGAGGAACCCGAAGTCCTAGACTTCGTTACTCCGGAGGAACAGCTAGCCTACGACCAAGAGCAGCAAGGCAAGCCCCGGTTTGCATTATCCTTTTTACAAATGTTTATTGTTTTGAGCACATCTTTGAATATTGTCCTTTGCATTAGAGTCTTGATTGGAAACCCAACTGCATAGCCAAGAAAACCATGGGTCGGGTTTAGGATTGCAAACCTCGTTAGCCACTGCATTGCTAGGATAGAGTAGGATTCGGTACAAGTCGAGTAGTTGGAACTACTCGCGAGAATAGGCTAGAGGCACATTGCTCGGGTAGAGATAGCACATGATACACATGGCAAGAAAATGAGACCGAGCGGAGAGTAAGGGCAGCAGGACTTTGGGGCCTGTGTGCTGTAGCTCCGCTTGTGTCGATTGAGGACCGAGCCGTGTGCGGGCCTGTTGAACAAGCTAGAACAGTACCGAAGACCTACCGGCTATATGGGAACCGGGAAACTGATGTAACTCGGGTAGCTGGGTATTGAGGCATTGCCCGTCGTTCAGAGGGTAGGTTGAGAGCGCGAGGTGTAAATCAGCTGGCGGCACAGAGATGCGCGTGCAGGGACCTCTTGCTCGGGATGATGGGACCGGTTCAATATTTGGCTAACGGGTGAAAGGTAGTCGCGTACGGTGTCCGTGATGGTTGTTGTAGGCAACATCGAGTACGGGCGTACGTGACGGGTTGTTCGGGTAACCCTGCAGGTGTAAATCGATTATAATCGCCGTCCCTCGCGGTCAGTGAGTACCACTTGTTCACTGTACCGTGACGTAGAAAGAACAGGCTAGTCACATGTTAAAATGTTGCTGATTGAAAGCTGGACATTGATTGTTAATGATATGCTGTAGCTTAGCGCTAACTAAAGTTCTTTTCAACTTTGGGCAAAGTACATGAGAGAAATGCGTTTCTTGTTTGATTGCGGCTCTCTCATGTGCCTTAGCGTAAGGTTCTCCACAACCTGCTGCTAAAACTTGAAAGTAAGGTTCTACTAATTAGGCGAGTCCTTGCAAATGATTTTTACCTCATGCAACCCATTACCCTCATGTAGAAGTTCCATGTTTAGGTGAGACGGGTCAGACTTGCTGAGCCTTCGTGCTCACTGCTTGTGTTTGAAGCTTTTGCAGGGTTCTATGAGGAAGGGACTCCCGAAGAGGAGACGGAACCCCAGGAGGGGAACCCCGTCGAGTGGGAGTCGTGCACGCCGCAGAGTTAGTGTGCGTGTGTGCTAGCAAGGACACGTTCAAGGGCTGAACGTGTACTTGGTGCTTAGTCTACGCCCGCGAGAGTGGACTAAACTTATTTTGATGTAAACATGTTCATATAACTGTTTATGTAATAAAACTTCCGCTTCCGCTTTGCACCTTTGACGTGTGTTATACGGTGTTGTGCAACGCAACACCCCTCGGCGTGATCCTGGCTCGACAGGACCAATGGGGTCGTGTCACGTTCATGCTCCGGCAGCGGTCAATTCGGGACTTAGAGAAAGTGTGCGGATCGGGAGAGACGGAGGTCCCACCTCGGGCTCGCTATCTCCCCCGAGATGGGCTCGGGGGCCACTGTCGGTACCTGAGATATGGTGTACCCCCGCGCACAGGGTAAAATGCCTAAGGTACTCACCCTTCTCCGTAGGGAGAGCTCCGAAGGTGCCACGCGTCCGGCGGGGCCGGACCTCCCTCTCCTCAGAGGAGAGCTCCGGGCCCGCCACGTGGCATACAGAAGCCGGACCTACCCCTCCGCGGGAGAGAGGTCCGAAAACGCCACGCGTCCAGCGGGGCCGGACCTCCCTCTCCGCAGAGGAGAGCTCCGGGCCCGCCACGTGGCATACAGAAGCTGGACCTCCCCCTCCGCGGGGAGAGGTCCGGAGGCTCCACGTGCCCCGCAGGCCGGACCCTTCCCGCCTCAGAGAAGGGCTCCGGACCCGCCGCGTGGCCAGAAGAACGGTGCCGCCTGCTCCCGAGCGATAGGCAGCGGGCGTAAAGGCGCCCCACTCCTTGCCCGTACAAGGTATTCAAGGCCCGCGTCTTCCCAAGATGCGGAAACGCGGAGCACGCGTCTGTCAGGTGCCGTTGCGCCCAGTCGCATCACAGACTGGCGCGCGGTGTCAGAACCTGCCAGCTAATAAAGGCTGCGACAAGACATCCCATGCCGCCTGCGCCGTCATCAACCACTACGACTAGCGTGCGGCATGGGCAGGGCGGCAAGATGAAGACTCAGAAGCCTTCAACCAGAGGCAGCGACCGGCGTAACTACAGATACGGTAGGTAACAGACAATCTTCCCGGGACCACCTGTCGGGTCCCGGCTCCCCTTGTAAGCCGCCCGAGTCTTGGACTATAAAAGGCTCGGGTAGGCGTCGATAGCAAGGGTTCGCATTTTGCAACTCATACGCTAGCCATACACTCTCAAGCTCTAGCTCACCCCCAAGCTCAGGCCCCCGGCCCTGAGCAGCAAGCAATACAGCGAGCTCCATAGCTCGCCGTGGACGTAGGGTTTTACGCTCCGGCAGCCTGAACCACGTAAAACTCTCCGTGTCAAGCTCTCACTAACTCGTCCATCTGCGCAAGCTCTCCGCTAGGAACTAGCCCCTCCGAAAAAAGAACCTCCGCGGGCTGCCCAGTGCAGGCCCGGGGGAAGTGTCGACCGAACACTTCGACAGGTAACTCGACAATGAAGTTCATACACAAGTCCTCCCATTTCCATGCCGGTATTTGCAATGGTTGTGGCAGGCTTGACTTTTTCATATCGTCGGCTTTTACTCTTCGACATGTATCACATTCTGATACATACTTCGCTATTTCCCTCTTCATACGTGTCCACCAAAATTTCGTCTGGATATCTTGGTAAATTTTATTGCTGCCCGGATGAATGGAAAATTTGGACAAATGAGCTTCATAAAAAATTTTCTTCCGTAGTCCCATATCCCGGGGTACTACTATACCGTCTTTGAACTATAACGTACCATGTTCGTCTTTCCGGAAACACTTCATTTCACTGCTGTCCATTCTCCCCCGTATGTGAGACATACCCTTGTCTTTTATTTGAGCCTCGATAATCTCCTCTCGGATTGTAGGAATGAGAACAAGATTATAAAGCGCTTCATACGGAATGACGCAAAAACTAGGTTCTTCATTATCCATTTCAGCAATGGTTAAGTTTTGGACATGCACCTTGCGACCAAGCGCATCGGCAACCACATTTTCTTTTCCTGGATGATAATGAATCTCAAGTTCATGATCTTTAATGAGCTCTAACCATCTCTATTGTCTCATGTTCAGTTTCTTCTGAGTGAAGATGTATTTCAAGCTCTTGTGGTCAGTGTAGAGGTGTACAAGATTTCCGAGCAAGTAATGCCTCCACATCTTCAAAGCAAGGACCATGGAAGCGAGTTCAAGGTCATGAGTTGGATAATGCTGCTCGTGGTTTCATAGTTGCAAGGTCCATATGCAACCACAAGTGAAGCACGGATGTTTCTCCGGTTCTCCGCTGACTTGTGGTTGAAAACTAGGTGTGGATGACTTCGTGGCTGAGTGGACACCACCACCATGCCACCCAGGGGGCCATGACAACGACGAGCCGGAGCCCAAAGCTCCGGTCTTCACCGAGCCCCACTGAACACTCTTTTTCTATGGCCCATCGTGTAAGCAAGCTGTCGGAGCAGGGGTCCTGCTCCTCACCCCGACCTGGGAGCAGTTCAAGTACATGGTGCGGCTTGACTTCAAGGCAACCAACAACATGGCAGAGTATGAGGCTCTCATCTCCAGGTTAAAGACCGCGATATCTCTTGGCATCCAGCAGTTGTTTGTCAAAGGTGATTCCCAGCTGATCATCAAGCAAGTCAAGGGATAATGCTGCTGCAATGATCCACAGCTTGCAGCCTACCTCCTCCAAGTGCACAAGCTGGAAAAAGACTTCCAAGTCTTGGACCTATGCCATGTTCCTCACGCCAACAACACAATCATTGACGACCTGTCAAGGAAGGTTTCCACCTACGGTCCGGTGCCTGAGAGAGTCTTCAATAGGAAGTTGCTACGACCTACAGCCTGGCCTGCCGAACCAAGCAAAGGGGGCGATACCAGCACCTTGAAGATGGTGGTCCCAGTGGACCAGCTACCATGGAGCGCGTCAAGGATCGCAAGCGTCACCGGGGACTCCGTGCAACCCTTCGCTCAAGATCCAGAAGCTCAAGTAGGTCTCAATGCATGGATCACATAGATCCGGGACTACTTGAAAGACAACATCCTTCCCGATGAACATGCATCCGCTGAATAGATCATTCGGTTGTCTAAGAGATACACGCTGGTAGAGGGGGGTCTCTACTGGCGTGGCACCAATGGTATCCTATTGCGGTGCATAACCTAGGAGAAGGGCTGCGACTTGCTCGTAGAGATCCGTGGAGGCGAGTGTGGAAACCACGCATCTTCCTGCACGCTGGTCAGTAAAGCCTTCCGGCATGACTTCTACTGGCCGACAACTCTCCAGGATGCCGTCGAGCTGGTATAGAGATGCAAGGCGTGCCAGTTCCACGCCAAGCAGACTCACACACCGGCGCAGACGCTGCAGATGATCCCGCCCTCATGGCCCTTCACTGTGTGGGGGCTGGACATCCTGGGACCCTTCCCCAAGTCCTTCAAAGGGTACCGGTCCCTCTATGTTGCCATAGACATGTTCACCAAGTGGCCGAAAACAGACCCTGTAGTCACAATCAACAAGCAGTCAGCAGTCAAGTTCATCAAATCGATCACCTTCCGGTTTAGGGTCCCGAACAGAATCATCACCAACAATGGGACCTAGTTCACCAGTGCAGTGTTCCAAGAGTATTGTGGAGAACTCGGCTCCAAATCTGCTACGCATCCGTTGCACATCCAAAGAGCAATAGACAAGTCGAGAGGGGTAATGCTGAGATACTCAGGGGTCTCGAGACATGCACCTACGACTGCTTGAAAAAGTATGGTGCCAATTGGGTAGACGAGCTTTCTGCGCACTGTGGGCTAGCCGGACATCACCCAGTCGAGCGACAGGGGAAAAGTCCTTCTTCTTGGTGTACGGGGCTGAGGCCGTCCTCCCCCGGAGATCACCATGGGCTCCCCCCGTGTCCAGGCATACGATGAAGCCGCACAGGACCAGATCCAGTGTGAAGACATCAACCTCGACGATGAGCGAAGGTGACAAGCAGCTGTTCGAAACGCACGGTACCGCCAGGCGCTCCGGCGTTATCTCACCAATGGTTCGTGCGTAGTAGACATCTCTAGGTGGGCGACCTGGTGCTTCAGCGCATACTTTCTCGTGAAAGGGCAAACAAACTCTCCCCCTGCTGGGAGGGTCCCTTCCGAGTAACACAAGTATCTCGCCCTGGGTGCGTCTGCCTGACCATGGAGGATGGGGTACCTCTACCCAATCCTTGGAACATGGAGCACCTCCATAAGTTCTACCCTAGCGCAGTGGTAGGACTGTTTTTTCTCTGATTGGGTGTCATAGAGTATAGGAGCAGTGCCCGGAACAGCCAAGCTCCGGAGAGGTCCTGCTACTCTTGTCATCCGGAGCGGGTCGCTGCCTTCTTGTAAAGTCTGCCCCCTTCTATGAAGTAACCTGATCCGAGAAAAATATGTCTCACCTTGTGTGCTCTCATTTCCTTTTCATTATGCCTCAGTTTATGCTTTCTTTTGCATATCAACTGTTGTGTGGCGTGTCCAAGGTCCATACTATTTCCTTGTTCGGAGCTCTGTGGCGCTGGAAGGTCTCCTCGCTGAAAGGTTAACGCCCGCGGGAGGTCCAGAGTGTGCAGCCCGCTTAGCCTGGTCCTGCACCCTAAGCCTGTACACTTTTCCTCCCCAACGCTATGATTGAGTACTTGGGGGCCGGATGGCACACTCTCTTGGACAATAGAATAAATGTACCTCGGGCACCGCCGTTTTCATTCTAGTGCTTGCTTTCCCATTTCGCTCCGGCCGTATGGTCAGTCACATTTCCCTGTGTTCACCCATAGTTAGAGTTGTGCTATCTTGCTGCAGGCGGGTCCGCATGAGGTACCTTTGGTGTATCCGGGGTCCTTGGGTTATTTCCTTGCTCGGGGGCCCTATGGCGCCGAATGGTCCCTCCCCTGAAAAGCTAATGCTAGTGGGAGGTCCAGAGTGTGTAGCCTACTTAGCCTGGTCCTGCACCCTAAGCGTGCACACTTTGCCTCTCCAGCGCTGCGGCTGAGTAACGGGTAGTCGGACGGCTCATACTCCTGACCAAAGTAGTAACCATAACCCGGATGCTATCACACTGAGTTGCCCATGCCCTGCAGCTCGGCCAAGGACCGTAAGCCACAACGAAACTAGGAGCAAGGAATTGTGACCAGTGAGCACTTTTACTCCTTTTCTCTGTCATGCCTGCGCAGGTCCTAGCGTTCCTGACCTCCTAAGGGGCCCGCCATCGACGTCCTTCCTCAACCATCTACTTGGTAGGTGTGTCCCAACCTAAGGGCCACACCTACAAGGGGCCACTACGGTGATCTACGTGGGCAGGACGTCGGGACCGAGCAGCAAGCAGGGACTTAGAGCGATTGACTACAACAAGCTAACAACACCGCCGGAACTTCTTCGGGTCCTTACACTGCTATGGACCTGAGGAGAGAAGCTAGCTACATCGGCAAAGTCAAGCTACATCGGCAAAGATTTTTCGGGTCCTTGCGCTGTCGAGGACCCAAAGACACACACCTACAACACAAGAGATAAAAACTTCAACAGCAAGTTTTTATTCAAGACAAGGTGTTAGCGGATACACAAGACAATCTGGAGCCCTAGGAGTCTACTGCACTGGAACCCCACAGCCATGAGCTTGGTGGTGTCCTCCACGCTGGACCTGGCCGCTGAGGGGGCCCGACCCCGATCACAGGGCCGTGCCGCCTTGCCCGGGGATCGCATTAGGTGGTGCCGTGTTATGCGGCACCCAACAGCACACATATAAGGAACACAGTATTACATAAATCAAAAGCGGAAGCTTACAATTATTCTTTGTAAATAATTTACATAAAATAGCTACAGCGGAAGTCTATAAACAGCTCACGATGAATATCTAAGAAGCACTCTGTAACACCCCAAATTTTGATTCAAAACTCTAAACCATGTTCAGAGGGGAATTTAAAATTTTTTGGACGTGTTGCATGTTTTGCAAAAATTCAAATTCAAACTGGAATTCAAATTATACTCAAAACAGAAAAGAAATGGAAAAAGAAAAAGAGAAACGGGAAAAAACCGGCCAGTGGGCCGAAACCCGCCAGCCGGCCCAGCTTCCCCGCGCCAGCCCGCCCCCGCGCGCGCCGCGCTGTCTCTCACAGACAGGTGGGACCCACATGTCATCCCTAACCCCGCGACCCCGGACTCTCTCCCGCGCGCGCGATCGCAACCGACCGGATTTCCGCGTCCCGCAGCCCGAATTCTGGTCCCAAACGACTCAAACTCGATCGCAACAGACCCACCGCCCTCCCCCGGCTATAAAAACCCCAGCCCCGATCGGTTTTTCCCACTCGATCGCCGATTTTCACTCCGGTGAGCACCGAGACTTCGCCGGTAAATTCTGGCCGATCTAAGCTCGGAAACTCTGATCTAACTCGCTGGTCTTGATCCACCGCCTCCGGGGAACTTTGCAGGTGTAGAAAACTCGGAGAGTTACGGTGTAAATCCAGCGCCGACGAGCTTCGCCGTAGTTTTGCCTCGGACCTCGCCGCCGATCACTTTCCAGGACCCTCGAGCTCGAGAAAACCCCCGAGGTGAGATCCCTGACCTCCCCTCTACCGATCTATGCCATAAGATCACAGTTCTAGGCAGAATTCCCGCGGATCCGAAACTTTCCGGCGAGATCACCGCTTCCCGCCGCCGTGCGCCGCCGGCAGTGCCGCCCGCGCTCGATCAGAGCGACGTGGCCGCTTGTGCGCCGTTTATTTTAAATCGCACGGTAGGGTTTAAATCCCCGCGTACCGGTTCGATGTTATAATCTCAGCCGTCGGTTTAAAATCGGACGGTCCACGTCAGCCCCGCATTATAAAGACTGGAATTCTTACGTGCTACCCCCTGGGGTTCTCTGGAATTGAGAGCTAGCCCCGGAAATTTCAGATCTAGCCCCTGGAACTCCAGAAAATCATGTAAATTCATTTAAAAATCAGTTTTAGCCCCTGGACATAATTAAAATTAGGAAAACACCTCTGATAAGTGTAGCTAGACCCCTGGAAATTATGAAAATAATATTATAGACCCTGTAATGGGGTGAGTTCATTATTTTAGCCCTGTTTAGTATTTAATTTAAAACATTGAATATGTAACTAGTGTTTAAAAATTAAAAAGGGGGATAAACATAATTGTCAAAATTAATTAAAAACTTTCTCAGTACTTAGAAAACTTTGGAGTGAGATAAAAATATATTTTTGGGCTGAAATGAATCTGTTTCATCTATTATTCACATTTATTAGTATAGGGACAGATTTTTAAGTAAAGGATAGTTATAGAAAAATAGGGAAACTAATTATGAAATAGTCTACATCAGAAGCCAAGGTCAAAATATGTTATTAAATCATTTAGGACCAGAACCTATACTGTTTAGATGATGTGTATTACTAATTTCATAATAAAATACACAATTATGCATAGGAATATAAATCTGAAAATATAGCAACTAGTAAATGATAAATGGAGTTTCTAAACTACAAAGAATTCAGTTTAGGGTTGGTAGAAATTCTGAAGGCACATATGGAGAAGAAAAATACTTTTCATACACACTTGGTAGTAAAAAGGTGAAGTAGTTGAATATAAGAAATTTATTGGAAACCCATATAAATAGTATGTAAGTATAAAGGTGGACACAAAAGTAGGAATCATATACACATGGTTAAAAGTGCATGCAAGCCACAACTCAACACACATAAAGTAACCACAACACATATAATGGTAAAGAACTTTTATAAATATGAATGTGTGGTTTGTATGAAGTAAGAAGTGTGAACTATGTCTTATGATTGTTGTTCTTCTTTTGCTATGTGTGATGGTATGAAGTAGAACCTGTTCAAGAGCAAGTTAACCCTTTTCAAGATCAGGACTACCCATTTCAAGAGCAGCAAGAAGGAGGCAAGTGTCCTTGACCACTTT
Source organism: Neostapfia colusana (assembly GCA_030760725.1). Taxonomy (NCBI): domain Eukaryota; kingdom Viridiplantae; phylum Streptophyta; class Magnoliopsida; order Poales; family Poaceae; genus Neostapfia; species Neostapfia colusana. The sequence goes on from JASWHV010000001.1 coordinate 111,333,791, forward strand.
GATCCTATGCTAGGATGTGTAGATAGAATTATTTGCATTGTCAAATGAAATATGAAACCCATGCTAGGAAAGTTTCCCTAGAATTGCATTACCTTGTTTCCTTGTAGCTTGGGTTGGGACTTATTTTACCATGTCATTTATTTCCATGCATATGCTTAGCCATGCTTAGAATGGGATATTTGGGGCATGAGATCATCAGTTTATTATACCATACTCTTGAATGAGCTATTGTGAGTTATGTAGAGGTAGGGATCAAGGCAAGTTGGATGTTTTGGTTGTGTGCTGGGTGCACGAGACTTGGGTTTGTGTTTAGTACTTGCCTGGATCCTAAGGACCGGTTCATGGAGCATGTAACCCGGATTTACAGTGCCAACCACATGCTGAGATGGGGCAGCTTGGCCAATTAATTAGGTGTATCCCCGGCGTAGTATGGGTGTGTTGGATGGTGCGGGGAATAGGTGTCAGCTGGACTACCATATGAACCGCAAGGCTCAAGAGGGTCCACTGCAGCGGGGTTGGAGCCTCTTGTATGCTGTTAGGGGTGAAACCTCAGTGGGCCCACGCTCGTCGGGAATCCCTTTGTAAAGGCTTCGTAGTGATCTCCTGGCCGCACACCTGGGAAGTGTGAATGTGGATCGTAGCCACTGGCATAATGGAGGTTCTTTTAGTCCACCCGGCAACGGGGGATGAAATCACTACTTGTGGGTACAGTGGTACAAACTCTGCAGAGTCAAAACTGTCTTGACAGCCGTGCTCACGGTCAAGAGCGGCCTGGACTTATTCATGATTAGAGGATTGATGGTTTTGGAAGTTAAGCGGGGAGCTTAACATTGGAAATGATGTTATGGTTATTGGATTATGATGATGGGATGGGAGATTGGGACCATTTCACCTGTGTAGTAATGTAGGTGCTTAATAAGCTAAGGTGATAGGTATTTAGTTGCGTAGTGCTTTAACCATGAGTTCAACCTCTCCTTGTTCTAGCCATGCATGATATAATTTTCCCACACTTGCTGAGTACCATTGGTACTCAACCTTGCATATTTGGTGGTTTATATTGCTGCTCAGGTCAAGATAATGAGGTGGTGTATAATGACCAAGATTTTGGACCCGAGGAAGGTTTTTAGGTTCATGAAGACCCCCGGGCAACGCCTGTGATGGAGCCTTAAAAGAATAATATTCCGCTGCTAGTTTATTTACTTGTGATGAAGCATTAGTGTTCATTGAGACATTTGCGATGTAAGACTTATTTATATTCGACACCTGGCTTGTAATAAATGATGCTTCACTATTTGTCATCACATGTATGAGAAAATGATCCTGGCATACATGTGATATTCACTTGGTTGTTTCTTCGGAAAAACCGGGTGTGACAGAGGTGGTATCAGAGCCAAGGTTGCCCGTAGGAACGTGGACCTAGGTAGAAATGGACGTATTTAAGGGCCCTATTTTCTTAAAAACTATTTTCCAAGGTGTGGGTGGAAAAGTGTTATTAAAGGAGTCATTTTCTTTATCTTACCCCAACTTTCATTCAAAATAGGATTTTTGTTTGAGAATTTATCTAACCTAATTTTAAATTCTTTTGTTTTTAGATGGTTCGCATGATTCGCACCGCTCGTAAGTCCACAGGAGGGAGAGTTCCCGTAGTTGCCCTTGCCGAAAGAGAGGAGAGTCGTCCCGTGACGTACCTTTCCTATGGATTGGCAGTAGGAGATTTGTTGCGCCGTCTTCGGCGTATGCTCGAAGCCGCCGGCAATACGGGCAAGCTAATCATCCACTATAACTCCACCAGGACCATCCGTGAGAAGAGGGAAGAATGGAGTTCGGAGATGAGGATTATACACGAGAATCAGCTGCTTAAGATTCACCACTCTCCAGCTTGTCGAGCAACACAAGTTGACGCGGAGAAAGATGTCACCTGGGAGGCCATCACCTGCCAGAGTCACATCTATCGTCGCCACTTGGACAAAACTGAGTACATGTATGTCCTCCAACGTGAGAGTGGTACCACGGAGTACAAGTACCCACCGGTGCAGCAAGGGACTTCCCATGAGCACATGGACTTGTGCTTGGAGGATGCTGCTATGCTCAGCACTCGACTGCAGGAGTGTCAACAAGAGCTTCAGGATGTCTGAGACACCCTGAAGGAAACGGAGGCGTTGCTGCGAGCTTGCTTAAAGGCGAGAGAAAGAGGAGATGGGAATGAACTGTGTGTCACCGTGAATGATACATGGACTCCTGACTCCCCGGATCGCCGAGCAATCAGGCGTCGTCGCACTTCTCCACCAGCAGCCTCCCCACCCAAAGCAGAGTCAGAAGGTAGCCGAAATGAGGAGGAAGATCCCGAGGAGCCAGCTCAAGAGGACGAGTAGTGTAGAGTCTTTCCCCTAGCTAGCAAGAGGTCGAGTAGTCGAGTCGTTACGTAGTTAATGGTGTGATAATGCTTGGTGTGTGACGTGAGTTGTGGAAGCCATGAGCAATTGTCCACAGCCTCGTCTTCAGATTGTTTTGCTTTGGTGTGTGAACCCACAGGAAATAATAGTGCATTTATTTGGTGTGAGATATGAACCCTCGTAAAAATTTAACAAAGCCTCTACACCTCAAAATACCAACAAATGAAAGTAGTAAGATGATACTAAATGGTATCAAATTAACATTTGTTGATTCTGCCAGATGGCCGGAAGAGGAAAAGGACATGCTGCCAACCCCGCCAACAACAATGATGAGGCATGCAACCCTCATCTTTCTGGAGGCCAGGACCGGGGTGGTCGCCGTGAAGAAGTTGACCCTCTCCACCAAATGCTGGAGAATCAAAATCAGCTCATCCAGAACTTGACTCAAGTGGTGGCCAACTTGCATCAAGTTCCACCTCCACAAGCTGCACCACGCCAACCAAGGTTGAGTGAGTTTCTAGGAACTCAACCTCCAAAGTTTGCAAGTGCTGCTGAACCTCTGGAGGCAGATGATTGGCTGAAGACTATTGAAAGTAAGATGAGGATCATACAGTGCCAAGGGTATGAGAGGGTGCTGTTTGCCTCTCATCAATTGCATGGACCTGCTGCTGATTGGTGGACCGCCTATGTGGCCGCCCATCATGACCCTGAGAACATCACTTGGGACGAGTTCAAGCGTAGCTTCCGCAACCACTACATCCCAAGAGGTGAACTCAAAAACAAGAGGAAGGAGTTTTTGGGACTGCAGCAGGGAAACATGACGGTGAGGGAATACCTCACTAAATTTACTCAACTATCCCGTTATGCTCCACGAGACATAGAGACTGATGAGCAGAAACAAGATTGTTTCGTGGAAGGGCTTACCGCAGAAATGCAGTGTGCAATGTCCTCAAATGAGTATGAAAGCTTTCAAAAGATGGTGGACAGAGCATATGTGGTGGAAAGGAAGCTTAAGGCCCTGGAAAATGAGAATAAGAGGAAGGCTGGGTGGTCACATCAAGCCTCAGGGAGCAACACCCGCCCACGTATGATGCAGCAACCTACGGGGCAGACGAGCCGTGCTGCGGTACCCTATTCAGCACCAAGAGGGTACAACCCAAACTACAGGCCTCCCGCAGCACCAGCACAGCCGCAACGTCAGTTTGTGCAGCAGCCTCGCCCCGCATATCCACCTCGACCAGCAGTACAAGGACCCCCAAACCAACCCCAAGACAACAAGGGCCAAGCATCTAAGATTGGGGTGCAATGTTTCAGCTGTGGTGAAGTGGGGCACTACGCCCATAAATGCCCAAAGAAGAAGCCTGCGCCGCCACAACAGCAGAATGTAGTGAGAGGACGGGTGAACCATGTCACTATGGAGGAAGCACAAGAGGCACCCGACGTGATAGTTGGTAAGTTTCCTGCCAATTTACACCTTGCAACTCTGCTGTTTGATTCTGGTGCTACCCACTCGTTCATTGCTAAAGGGTTTGTTAAGAAGCATGACCTAGCAACCACACAAATGAACCATATGCTAGCCGTAAACTCTCCAGGTGGAGAAATAAGGACAAGACAAGTGTGTCCCAAAGTGAGCCTAGACATTAATGGGGTAGTATTTACTGCTAACCTCATAGTGATAGATTCACAAGGGATAGATATTAGTTTGGGTATGGATTGGTTGACCAAACATAAAGGAATCATCCATTGTTTGACCAGAACGGTGGAATTAACTCACCCCAGTGGTACCAGAGTAAAGTTCATAACAATACACGAGCCTAGGAGGGACATTAAATTAAATCAAGCGGAGGTGAAAGTTGAGGAAATCAGGACTATCAGGGAATATCCAGATGTTTTTCCGGAGGAATTGCCAGGTATGCCTCCCGACCGTGACGTGGAATTCGCAATTGAGCTAGTACCGGGAACAGCCCCGATATACAAGATACCTTATCGAATGGACTCCAAGCAGCTAGAAGAGCTCAAGGATCATTTGAGAGAATTGACGGAGAAGGGGTATATTCGCCCTAGTTCCTCACCATGGGGAGCTCCGGTGATATTTGTGCCCAAGAAAGACGGAACCCAAAGGTTATGCGTGGATTACTGTGCCTTGAATGAGGTAACCATCAAAAACAAGTACCCATTACCCCACATTGAAGACTTGTTTGATCAGTTGAGGGGAGCTTGTGTGTTCTCGAAAATTGATCTCAGGTCGGGGTACCACCAACTCAAGATAAGGCAATCAGATATTCCCAAGACAGCTTTCGTATCTCGGTACGGACTGTATGAATACACTGTCATGCCTTTTGGGCTAACCAATGCCCCGGCATATTTCATGTACCTCATGAACAAGGTATTCATGGAATATCTGGACAAATTTGTGGTGGTTTTCATAGATGATATTCTTGTCTTCTCCAAAAATGAAGAAGAACATAAGAAACATCTAAGGTTGGTGTTACAGAGGCTGAGAGAACACCAACCATATGCCAAGTTGAGCAAGTGTGAGTTTTGGCTGAAGAGAGTTCCCTTTTTAGGACATATAATCTCGGAGGGAGGAATCTCCGTAGATCCCGCCAAAATCGAGGATATCCAGAAGTGGAAAACCCCTGAAAATGTCGGGGAAGTTCGAAGCTTTTTGGGATTGGCTGGATACTATCGACGGTTTATTGAGGGATTGACACGACCCCTTTTGGGTCCTGTCGAGCCAGGATCACGCTGAGGGGTACTGCGTTGCACAGCACCGTATAACACACGTCAAAGGTACAAAGCGGAAGCGGAAGCTTTATTACATAAACAAGTTTATTAACATGTTTACATCAAAATAAGTTTAGTCCACACTCGCGGGCGTAGACTAAGCATCAAGTACACGTTCAGCCCTTGAACGTGTCCTTGCTAGCACACACGCACACTAACTCTGCGGCGTGCACGACTCCCACTCGACGGGGTTCCCCTCCTGGGGTTCCGTCTCCTCTTCGGGAGTCCCTTCCTCATAGAACCCTGCAAAAGCTTCAAACACAAGCAGTGAGCACGAAGGCTCAGCAAGTCTGACCCGTCTCATCTAAACATGAAACTTCTACATGAGGGTGATGGGTTGCATGAGGTAAAAATCATTTGCAAGGACTCGCCTAATTAGTAGAACCTTACTTTCAAGTTTTAGCAGCAGGTTGTGGAGAACCTTACGCGAAGGCACATGAGAGAGCCGCAATCAAACAAGAAACGCATTTCTCTCATGTACTTTGCCCAAAGTTGAAAAGAACTTTAGTTAGCACTAAGCTACAACATATCATTAACAATCAATGTCCAGCTTTCAATCAGCAACATTTTAACATGTAACTAGCCTGTTCTTTCTACGTCACGGTACAGTGAACAAGTGGTACTCACTGACCGCGAGGGACGGCGATTATAATCGATTTACACCTGCAGGGTTACCCGAACAACCCGTCACGTACGCCCGTACTCGATGTTGCCTACAACAACCATCACGGACGCCGTACGCGACTACCTTTCACCCGTTAGCCAAATATTGAACCGGTCCCATCGTCCCGAGCAAGAGGTCCCTGCACGCGCATCTCTGTGCCGCCAGCTGATTTACACCTCGAGCTCTCAACCTACCCTCTGAACGACGGGCAATGCCTCAACACCCAGCTACCCGAGTTACATCAGTTTCCCGGTTCCCATATAGCCGGTAGGTCTTCGGTACTGTTCTAGCTTGTTCAACAGGCCCGCACACGGCTCGGTCCTCAATCGACACAAGCGGAGCTACAGCACACAGGCCCCAAAGTCCTGCTGCCCTTACTCTCCGCTCGGTCTCATTTTCTTGCCATGTGTATCATGTGCTATCTCTACCCGAGCAATGTGCCTCTAGCCTATTCTCGCGAGTAGTTCCAACTACTCGACTTGTACCGAATCCTACCCTATCCTAGCAATGCAGTGGCTAACGAGGTTTTCAATCCTAAACCCAACCCATGGTTTTCTTGGCTGTGCAGTTGGGTTTCCAATCAAGACTCTGATGCAAAGAACAATAATCAAAGATGTGCTCAAAACAATAAACATTTGTAAAAAGGTTAATGCAAACCGGGGCTTGCCTTGCTGCTCTTGGTCGTAGGCTAGCTGTTCCTCCGGAGTAACGAAGTCTAGGACTTCGGGTTCCTCCTCGACCTTAGCGACTACATGATAAGAACAATGTATGTATTAATTAAATGCTTTTGTATTAACTTTGAAGTTGTGAAGTCTATAACCTTTGCTAGATAGACCTAATGACTGTGAAACTTTTACTGTGGCTTGGTTACAACCTAAACAGAGACTTGGTCAAGTTTTAGTTGCAGCAAAGCTCATTTGAGCCCTCCACAAATAATTATGTCCTTGACCTTAATTAAAGGCTTTTAGGGTGTTCTAAGTATTTTCATGAAACAAACTATGACTTTCTGAAAACTAGATTTTCAGAGGGTTCTAATGGAATTGGTCTCACTTAATTTGGAAGTCTCTAACTAAAGATATGAGCTAAACAATTTCAGAGAAAATTCTGAAAATGTTTCTGAACATTTTCTATTTTCTCTGGAACAGTTTTACTAATCACACCATTAGGTGGACTAAATGAGCTCAAATGGATCTGAAATTTTTGTGGTAGTTCAAGGATATTTTGGTGAACATCTCAGCAAAATTTCAGGATTTTCCTCCAAATGATTCTCCAGTTAAAATTCCTAACAGTTTAAACTTTAAGGAATTAATTCTGGAGAATTAAGGAATTTCATGAAGTGACACTTGATTTTCTGGAAAGTACTCAAAGAGCTGAATCCAGCAAAATTTGGTTCACTCAATTTGGAGCTTTCTAGCCAAAGTTATAAGGATTTGAAGTTTGAAGGAAATCTGAAAATCGGGGAAAAGTTTAAACTCGCGCGTGGGCCCAGAGGACACGTGTCGCACGCCGAAGCGACAGCACACTGCGGCCCACAAGGCTTTTGCGCGCCAGCACACCCGATCCCGGCCGCAGCCGGATCCCGATTCAAAATATCGGCCGCTGACAGCTGGGGTCCACCCCCTTCTTCAACCTCGCGACACCCGCGCTCCGCCGCCGAGGGACCTCGCCGGAGAGCTCGCCGCTGGCTGCTGTACCGCTCCAAACTTCTTGATTCTGGCCGCCCCTGCCTACTTTTACTTGGGGAACATGATCCGAGGGTCAGCTGCTCATGACAACGGCCGGAGCATGGTCGGCGACGAGCCGCCATATCGGAACGACTTCGGCCATGTCGGCTGACGCTCCTAGTGCCTCAGCTACTTGGGAAATCGGTCGGGGAGCATCAGTGGACCTCAGAGAAGGTCGACATGAACTCGGGGTAGCTCGGGGAAGGCCCGAAATAGGTCCTCACCGTGCGCCCGATACCCCCCGTGCGTTCCGCCATTAGTAGACCTTGAATTACGCCGGGCACAGAAGTTCTCCGGCCCAGAGTTGTGAAGGCAACTTGTGCGTCACCGTGTCTAGTTCGTGTGGGAGTGGCCTGAGGCCCTCTAATCCTTTCTAGAGCACGAATTAAACAGAATCGTACCCGAAGGTCGTTCTGCACACAGAAAGGGGAAAAGTGGAAATTCGCCGCCGATGAGCAACCACTCGAGCTGTGGCTCGGGGGTGAGCAGCATCGGTCACTTGCGCGTCCAAGGGTGCCTTGGCTCGGGCGTGACAACGCCCAGGTTGGGCTGTCCACGAGAGCCCGAGGTGCGGCGGTTTCCAGTTCCGAGTTTGATCTTTCGGCACAGCCGATATCACTCGGTTTCAATCGATTTCTATCAATGGGAAGGATGGAGGATGGTTGCTAGTACCTTGCTGGGACCTTGGAATGGAAAGAGGGAGCTGCGATCGGCTTGATCAAGCAGGAACTCGAGCGCTAGTGATGGCAGTGGGAAAAGCAGTCGCGCACGCCGGTAGCTCGGGGAAATGGTGACTGAAGCACGCCGGGGAGGGAATAAATAGCCCGGCCGGCTGGTCTCCGGCTTGGGGCACGCAGCAGGAGCTGGCGCCGGCTGCCCCCTTCGGTGGCGCGCGCGCACAGCTGCCGGGAACCGACTGAACTGTGGTTCAGTCGGTTTGCTTTGAGGCAGAGGCTGACATGTGGGTCCCACTTCTCTTTTAACCTCTGAAATTTATTCCTAACAGCTGTGGTAAACAGTGAACCCTATTCTACCCTTGGCAATTCAAATTATTCACCCAAGAGCCATTTGAATTGATCAAAGTTCAAATGAGGTTTGGTTTGAATGAATTTCAGCACAAGTGCAGTTTGAAATTCAAATAAAGTTTGAATTTCTCCCCCTTAGCTCATGTCAAGATCAACTCCAAATGGAGTGAAAATTGGTGTGTGAGCTCACAAAAATGTGCTGAGCAAGAATATGCCTTCCACTTTTAAATTCAGTGGGTGAAAACAGTTTGAATTTGAATATGGTTTCAAACTGCCCTCTTCCTAACTATACCCAAAATGACCTCAAAAAGGTTTTGAATTTGGGTGGAACTTGGCATGGACATCCTTAGCAAAGTGTAGGAGTTTTCATATGTCCAGCCCATCTATATCACATGTGGGAAGTACCACTTTTGCAATGTGTGAGTTTGTTCCCTAATGAGCATGTTGATAATTGTTACTTGCTCTTTATTTGTGTTCATCATTCTTCCTCAAATGAGGTGTGTGGTGTGGTGATGAACACTGCAAATGAGTGTCAAAAACTGAGGCCCTTACATTCCTCCCCCCTTAAAAGAATCTCGTCCCGAGATTATAAGGTGAAATGAGAGAGAGGACGGTGGAAAATTACCGAATATGCGACGTGAAAAAGTCGGGGTAGTTAGTGCGAAGGAATTCTTCGCTCTCCCATGTCGCTTCGTCCATGGAGTGATTACTCCATAGAACCTTGTAGAACCACAACGTACGGTTGCGTGTGGTTCGGGCCTTTTCATCAATAATCTGCACCGGTTCCTCCCGATAGGTGAGATCCGGTTGCAGTTCTTCAATGTCTTCCAGCTGAACGGTAGTTGATAGCTTGAGACACTTCCTCAGCTGGGAAATGTGAAAGACGTCGTGCACACCGGAAAGTGCTTCTGGTAATCTTAGCCGGTATGCCACCGATCCACATCTTTCGGTAATCTGGAATGGACCGATGAATCGGGGTGCTAACTTTCCTCTCACCCCAAATCTGTTTACGCCCTTCATTGGAGACACTCGTAGGTATACGTGATCTCCAACTTCGAATTGTAATGGGCGCCTCCTCCGGTCCGCATACTGTTTCTGTCGGGATTGAGCGGCTTTTAGGTTCGCTTGAATTAATCGGACCTTTTCTTCCGCGCTGTTGACAAGATCAATCCCGAAGGTAACCCTCTCGCCAGATTCACACCAGTTCAGTGGTGTGCGGCATTTCCTGCCGTATAGCGCCTCGTAGGGCGCCATCTTGATGCTGGCTTGGTACCCATTGTTGTACGAGAACTCGGCTAATGGCAAGTGATCATCCCAATTCTTGCCGTGGTCGATAGCGCAAGCTCGTAGCATGTCTTCTAGGATTTGATTTACCCGCTCCGTTTGCCCATCCGTCTGCGGGTGGTAGGCTGAACTACGGATCAGCTTCGTCCCCAGGGCAGCGTGTAGCTGCTCCCAAAAACGGGACACAAATAAAGTGCCCCGGTCCGATACGATGGTACGGGGTACGCCGTATAAGCATAGGATCCGTGAGATGTACAGTTCAGCGTACTTCTTGGCGTTATAGTTGGTGTTGACCGGGATGAAATGGGCAACTTTGGTGAGCCGGTCGACGATCACCCACACAGAATCATGTTTCTGTAAGGTGGTGGGTAAACCGACGACGAAATCCATGCTCACGTCCTCCCACTTCCAGGCAGGAATGCCCAGTGGTTGCAGCAGTCCCGGCTTCCGCATATGATCTGCCTTCACCCTTCGACATGTATCACACTCGGACACGTATTTTGCAGTCTCTCGCTTCATCCGTGTCCACCAAAACTTGCTTCTGAGTTCTTGATACATCTTGTTGCTGCCGGGGTGAATAGAAAACTTTGATAAGTGAGCTTCATCAAAGATTCTCTTCCTTAACTCCGGGTTTCGGGGTACGACGATCCGGTCCTGGAACCATAAGACGCCGTCTCCGTCCTTCCGGAAACATTTCAACTCCCCACTGTCTACACGTCTCCGCAAATGTGACATGCCCTTGTCATTCTTCTGGGCTGCCGCTATCTCTTCACGGATGGTGGGGATCAAAGCTAGGTTGTAGAGAGCTCCATGTGGAATCACATGTAGTGGTGGTTCGCTCTCTTCCGACGGTGTGATGGTCAGATTATTGACGTGTGACTTGCGGCTTAGCGCGTCTGCCACAACGTTTGCCTTGCCCGGATGATAATGGATCTCTATCTCGTAATCCTTTATCAGTTCCAACCATCTTCGTTGCCTCATGTTCAGCTCCTTCTGAGTGAAGATGTACTTGAGGCTTTTGTGGTCGGTATATAAATGTACGAGGTTACCGAGTAGGTAGTGCCTCCACATTTTCAGTGCAAGTACCACGGCAGCGAGCTCCAAATCGTGAGTTGGATAATTTTGCTCATGGTTCCTAAGCTGTCGTGATCCATACGCGACCACTCTTCGGTCTTGCATCAGCACACATCCGAGCCCAATGCCGGATGCATCGCAGTACACATCGAACGGTTTTGTTGTGTCTGGCTGCGCCAAAACCGGTGCTGATGTTAGGTGCTTGACTAAAGCCTTGAATGCTGCTTCACATGCTGGACTCCAAACATATTTGGTAGCCTTCTTCAGCAGCTCCGTCATTGGCTTAGCAATCTTCGAGAAGTTCGGGATGAACCTCCGATAATATCCCGCGAGTCCGAGGAAACTCCGTACCTCATGAACAGTTCTCGGGGATTTCCAATTCAGCACTTGCGTGATCTTGCTCGGGTCCACAGCGATACCCTCCGCTGAGATGATATGCCCGAGGAAAGGCACTTGCGATATCCAAAACTCGCATTTGCTGAACTTTGCGTATAACTTGTGATCCCGCAGCCGTTGCAAGACTATACGCAGATGTTTCTTGTGATCTTCCTCCGACTTGGAGTATACCAGGATGTCGTCGATGAAGACCACGACAAACTTGTCCAGCTCCGGCATGAACACCGAGTTCATTAAATACATGAAGTGAGCTGGAGCATTGGTGAGGCCAAAGGACATGACCAGGTACTCATAAAGTCCGTACCTTGTCGAAAAAGCTGTCTTTGGAATGTCCTCAGCCCTGATCTTAATCTGATGGTACCCGGATCTTAAATCCATCTTGGAAAAGACCTTTGCTTCGACCAACTGATCAAACAACATGTCGATCCGTGGCAACGGGTACTTGTTCTTGATGGTTACGGTATTTAATGGACGGTAGTCCACGCAAAGCCGCAACGTTTCATCCTTCTTTTTGACAAATAATGCCGAACAGCCCCATGGCGAGGAGCTCGGCCTAATAAAACCCTTCTCCAGAAGGTCCGTGAGCTGAGTCTTCAGTTCCGCCAACTCCTTGGGCGCCATCTTGTACGGCCTTCGGGATATTGGCATGGTTCCCGGCGCAAGTTCAATCTTGAACTCCACCTCTCTATCGGGTGGCATCCCCGGCAAATCATCCGGGAATACATCAGGGAATTCTCGGACCACTGGAATGTCTTCCAATCTGATGGTTGTGGCTTGATAGACACTTGGAAGTTTTATTTCTGGACTGTCCAGAAATAATGAGTGAGAACCGTGCACTCCTGAGTTTAAGTGCACGACTCGGAGGACGGTGTCTAAAACAGCGCCGTGGCGGGTTAACCACGACATCCCTAGGATGACATCGACCTTCTGTCCCTCTAAGATAATGAGAGACGTGGGGTACACTCTACCCGCTAAGCATAATGGTGCTTTGGAGACCATTACGCTTGCTGAAATCTTCCCACCCGGTGAACAAATTAAATATGGACTATCGGTGGGTAGTATTGGCAAGCTGTGTTTAGCAATGAAAGCTTGGCTAATAAAATTATGCGTGGCGCCTGAATCAAATAGTACTATAGCGGGATGCTGGTGGAGTTGGAACATACCCGCAAGGATTGGCTCGCCCTCCGGCACGTCCTCAATGGCAAGCTGGTGGACAGTGCCGGGCCTAGGGTTTGCCCGCCGCGCATTCGTAGGGTTCCGGGGTTGATTCCTCCCCGGAAACTGTGGTACCACTCCGCCGCCTTGCCTCTCCGGGCAACTGCTCGCGAAGTGTCCTGGGCGACCACACTTGTAACATGTGGCCGCTGCTGGTGGAGTACTCGGGGGACGAAAGCCCGGCATGCGTTGCGGAGGTGCAAACGCACGCGGCATCGCCCGCTGCTGCTGTTGTTGTAGCGGTGGTGCTGGCAGTACCGGCCGGAATGCCGGTGAAGAGTACGGCCGACCGCGGAACGGCATCGACCGCTGTGGTGGTTGCCAGCGCGGACCTGATGGTGGGCGATTCACCATCCGAAACTTCTGAGAAGGACCGCCTCCTTCTCCGCTGCTCTGCGGCGCGCTTCGCTTTCGCTCTGCCGCCGCCAACTCCTTGCCGGAGTCTTCCTGAACAATCGCAGCATCAATTATGTCGTTGAGGCTGCCGCGATTGAACATCGCCAGCTTGTCCTTCAGGAGCGGGTTAAGCCCCTGGTAAAAGTGGTCCCGCCGCTTCTCGTCCGTATCTGCGTGATACGACGCGTAGAGTGCGAGATCGTTGAACGCTCTGGAGTACTCCAGCGCGTTCCGGCTCCCTTGTTGCAGGTGTAGGAATTCCTGCGTCTTCCTCTTCATCAAACCGGGCGGTATATGATAGGCCCGGAAGGCCGTCCGAAACTCCGCCCAGGTCATCACTCGGTCGGTGGGTTGTGAAGCACAAAAGTTGGCCCACCACGCGCTCGCGGATCCTTGGAGCTGCTGGACCGCGAACTGAGTCTTGCACTGCTCGCTGATTTGGAGCAGCCCGAACTTCATCTCTATGGCGCGGAGCCAGTTGTCCGCGTCAAGTGGTTCATCCGCCCTTGAGAATACAGGGGGATGAGTCGCCAGGAAGTCAGAGTAGGAGCTCTGTTGGCGTTCCTCACGATCTTGACGTCTCTCTGGGCGAGACGTATTCGCAATTAACGTTTGCAGCAGCTCTGTATGCTGCTGATGTGAACCCGCCATTGCCGCGACAATGTCGGCCAATGTAACCGTTGGCAGTGGCGGTGGCGGTGTTTGCTGTTGCTGTTGCTGCTGCTGTCCCGAGGAGTCCTCGGGAGGCGGTTGGGAGGTCTCTCCCCCTTGGCTAGTACCTCCAACATCAGGGTTGGCACGAGTACGCGTCATTCTGTAATTCAACACAGCAGCAATTAGCACATGTCTTACTCAAAATTCCATAAACAGCAGTAAGTATTGAAGCGACGCATGACTAACTTGCACAACATTCACATATATTGATAAAGCATAAACTTTATACAAGATACATTATTCTCGGACCTCCGAGAAGTCGTGCTCATGCCGTCACTACCTATACATACGCTACTGTCTACACGACATGTCACCGATTACAAAAGTTGGGTTACGCTACCCTAGCTGCCCTACTTGGCAACCGTAACCCCCTACTCGGAGTAGAACTCGACCTCCTGTGGGTCGTCCTCCTCCGGTACCTCTGCTGGTGGCTCGGGGTCTACCACCTCTTCTCCCATTCCAGGTTCTCCCACGGCTGGAAGACCCAAGACTACCGGTACGCCCAATACCGGGGGCACGAGGTCCTGCAATGCATGCACCTCGTCCATAGCCTGGTTGTAGTCCTCTTCCCAGCCTTGTCCTTCCTCAATAGCGTCGTCCCGCTCTTGAGCAAGGTCCTCATTCTGCTGGGTTAGGGTCTGCACCAGCTCTTGCAACGCCGCAATGTCAATACGGCTCTTCTTCTTTGCCTTCTTCAGACGACGCAACTGATTGTGTTGTTCATTCAGTCGCTTGATCGTCGGAAGGAGCACATTGCGGAGTGCACTGTGAGCACTCTCAAAATGATCTCCACGGCTTGTGCTCTCCTTGAGCTTGGTGGCGAGATGCTCCGTATGAACAGCTTGGCTGTCCATCACAGCGTTTCCCGCCCTCATTTGGAGGCTGAGATTTGCCTCCGCGGGGTTGTACCTTGGGCAACTCGGGTTTGTTGCCTCTAGGTACCTCTCTTCCCACACATGCTGAGCTCGTCCCTCCACCGGAACGAGTGCGTATGGAGTTCCCTCCATAGCCTGCACGTGTAGTTGGCAGAAACGTGACATAGTGTCACGGGCTGCCACTTGCCACATCCCTTCCGGTTGTCTTCCTCTCACCGTGACGGTGAATGGCACCCAACCGGGTGGCGTAGGCCCTGCAGGAACCTCGACATGGATCGTCCACGTCTTGTTCCCCTCTTCGCCTTCTTCCTTGGCGAAGTATTGCGGCATCTGGTTGTACCCGAAATATTGGAGCATTAGCCACAATGCTCCCGGGTAGCCGCTACGGTCAGAGCAGTGGGAAACTACCCACCCGTTCTCCAACCGTTTATCTGCTGCCATCTGTAAAAATATATTTGAGAAATGTCAAATATTTATTTAAACAGTAGACCATTGAGTTATAACATAAGATATGTCATTGAACCCTTAACACTTGGAAACATAGTTCAAATTTTTAAACAAATTTGACTGCTGATCTGCTGTTCCCATGACAGCCCTGACCAGTTTCCATATTAATCTGATTTAGGCCAGGTTAAAAGCAAAACCAGTCCTGGAGCTCAACATCAAAGTTAAAGTTAACTTCAATAGCTTTCCAGAAAGTATTTGGTTGGCCTAAGATCTGCTCTGGTTCAAAAGTTATGAGATGTCAAAGTTAACAGAATTTCTGGGAATAATTGGACAGCACCTCCCTGCCTTAGGTACTGATTTGATCCAAGAATCCCAGTTAATTCTGTTCCTAATCTGACAAAACTTTCTGTTACAAAGTTGTAACCCATCTCATAATCTTTCCAGAACTACCTTATTTTCTATTTTTGGATTTTTATGCAGGAAGTTATGCTTAATTTACAGAGAGTCTTTGCTCCGTCCTGTTTTCTGGACAGTTTCAACTCTGCTGCATTTTTCGAGTGGTTAAGGGACGAAACACCTCTGGAACTCAACAGAAAAGTTGTAAAGCTCCTCCAACGCTTCCCAGAGATGTATCATACGACATCAACCTCGAAAGAACTCAACCTCTAACCTCTGATTAACTTCAGCCTTAATTTAGCTGGAAACAGAGTGCTCTGTCCTTAACATCCTATAAGTTGAAAGCTTGTTAACTTTGAATATCCTGTTCAAGGGAAGGAGTTACATCAAGTTTTACTACTTTGGATCAAAACCATCAAATTTTAAATGAAGTTGTTCATTTTGTTGGGTGTGACGTCGAGGCGTCACCAGATTATGTCGGTACTACGTCCTTACAAAGGAAAAACCTATACCGGACTTAGCCGGCGTCGTTACTTCAGTGGCACTACTCGTCACTCGCACACGGATACTACACGTCTACCGTTTCGTGGTAAGGCTACCTGCAGAAATTCAACCAATCATCAGACTCGGCTGCACACCGAGCCCGGAATCCATACAGTTGGTACATCCGGCCGTCATCACTCGCCCGGATGTTCTCAAGCCAAACACGCCCTGAGTTACGTGTTCACGTTTCAGACCACGTGACGGGGTCTCCCATGTTGCACCACGCACGCCAGGGACAGACGTTGCTCGAATACCCCAAACGACATGAAGAGTCGTAGAGGGTATCAAAGCGGGTCGGGTTACCTGCCACCCGTGGGGCTCCACCCTTCAGCTTGTGCGCACTGGTGGACAGCGCTTACGTGCACCCCCCAAGACATGAACGTCCCGAGATGCACGATTTTCCGACATAACAAATAGGTTAATAAGCCACTTTCTATATACTAATAACATCCTTATACGGGCTACTAACTCGTTCCTCACTGGATTTTTGAAAAAGAAGACCTTTGTACTGTGTTAAACCTCAAGCGAGCTCTGATACCACGCTGACACGACCCCTTTTGGGTCCTGTCGAGCCAGGATCACGCTGAGGGGTACTGCGTTGCACAGCACCGTATAACACACGTCAAAGGTACAAAGCGGAAGCGGAAGCTTTATTACATAAACAAGTTTATTAACATGTTTACATCAAAATAAGTTTAGTCCACACTCGCGGGCGTAGACTAAGCATCAAGTACACGTTCAGCCCTTGAACGTGTCCTTGCTAGCACACACGCACACTAACTCTGCGGCGTGCACGACTCCCACTCGACGGGGTTCCCCTCCTGGGGTTCCGTCTCCTCTTCGGGAGTCCCTTCCTCATAGAACCCTGCAAAAGCTTCAAACACAAGCAGTGAGCACGAAGGCTCAGCAAGTCTGACCCGTCTCATCTAAACATGAAACTTCTACATGAGGGTGATGGGTTGCATGAGGTAAAAATCATTTGCAAGGACTCGCCTAATTAGTAGAACCTTACTTTCAAGTTTTAGCAGCAGGTTGTGGAGAACCTTACGCGAAGGCACATGAGAGAGCCGCAATCAAACAAGAAACTCATTTCTCTCATGTACTTTGCCCAAAGTTGAAAAGAACTTTAGTTAGCACTAAGCTACAACATATCATTAACAATCAATGTCCAGCTTTCAATCAGCAACATTTTAACATGTAACTAGCCTGTTCTTTCTACGTCACGGTACAGTGAACAAGTGGTACTCACTGACCGCGAGGGACGGCGATTATAATCGATTTACACCTGCAGGGTTACCCGAACAACCCGTCACGTACGCCCGTACTCGATGTTGCCTACAACAACCATCACGGACGCCGTACGCGACTACCTTTCACCCGTTAGCCAAATATTGAACCGGTCCCATCGTCCCGAGCAAGAGGTCCCTGCACGCGCATCTCTGTGCCGCCAGCTGATTTACACCTCGAGCTCTCAACCTACCCTCTGAACGACGGGCAATGCCTCAACACCCAGCTACCCGAGTTACATCAGTTTCCCGGTTCCCATATAGCCGGTAGGTCTTCGGTACTGTTCTAGCTTGTTCAACAGGCCCGCACACGGCTCGGTCCTCAATCGACACAAGCGGAGCTACAGCACACAGGCCCCAAAGTCCTGCTGCCCTTACTCTCCGCTCGGTCTCATTTTCTTGCCATGTGTATCATGTGCTATCTCTACCCGAGCAATGTGCCTCTAGCCTATTCTCGCGAGTAGTTCCAACTACTCGACTTGTACCGAATCCTACCCTATCCTAGCAATGCAGTGGCTAACGAGGTTTTCAATCCTAAACCCAACCCATGGTTTTCTTGGCTGTGCAGTTGGGTTTCCAATCAAGACTCTGATGCAAAGAACAATAATCAAAGATGTGCTCAAAACAATAAACATTTGTAAAAAGGTTAATGCAAACCGGGGCTTGCCTTGCTGCTCTTGGTAGTAGGCTAGCTGTTCCTCCGGAGTAACGAAGTCTAGGACTTCGGGTTCCTCCTCGACCTTAGCGACTACATGATAAGAACAATGTATGTATTAATTAAATGCTTTTGTATTAACTTTGAAGTTGTGAAGTCTATAACCTTTGCTAGATAGACCTAATGACTGTGAAACTTTTACTGTGGCTTGGTTACAACCTAAACAGAGACTTGGTCAAGTTTTAGTTGCAGCAAAGCTCATTTGAGCCCTCCACAAATAATTATGTCCTTGACCTTAATTAAAGGCTTTTAGGGTGTTCTAAGTATTTTCATGAAACAAACTATGACTTTCTGAAAACTAGATTTTCAGAGGGTTCTAATGGAATTGGTCTCACTTAATTTGGAAGTCTCTAACTAAAGATATGAGCTAAACAATTTCAGAGAAAATTCTGAAAATGTTTCTGAACATTTTCTATTTTCTCTGGAACAGTTTTACTAATCACACCATTAGGTGGACTAAATGAGCTCAAATGGATCTGAAATTTTTGTGGTAGTTCAAGGATATTTTGGTGAACATCTCAGCAAAATTTCAGGATTTTCCTCCAAATGATTCTCCAGTTAAAATTCCTAACAGTTTAAACTTTAAGGAATTAATTCTGGAGAATTAAGGAATTTCATGAAGTGACACTTGATTTTCTGGAAAGTACTCAAAGAGCTGAATCCAGCAAAATTTGGTTCACTCAATTTGGAGCTTTCTAGCCAAAGTTATAAGGATTTGAAGTTTGAAGGAAATCTGAAAATCGGGGAAAAGTTTAAACTCGCGCGTGGGCCCAGAGGACACGCGTCGCACGCCGAAGCGACAGCACACTGCGGCCCACAAGGCTTTTGCGCGCCAGCACACCCGATCCCGGCCGCAGCCGGATCCCGATTCAAAATATCGGCCGCTGACAGCTGGGGTCCACCCCCTTCTTCAACCTCGCGACACCCGCGCTCCGCCGCCGAGGGACCTCGCCGGAGAGCTCGCCGCTGGCTGCTGTACCGCTCCAAACTTCTTGATTCTGGCCGCCCCTGCCTACTTTTACTTGGGGAACATGATCCGAGGGTCAGCTGCTCATGACAACGGCCGGAGCATGGTCGGCGACGAGCCGCCATATCGGAACGACTTCGGCCATGTCGGCTGACGCTCCTAGTGCCTCAGCTACTTGGGAAATCGGTCGGGGAGCATCAGTGGACCTCAGAGAAGGTCGACATGAACTCGGGGTAGCTCGGGGAAGGCCCGAAATAGGTCCTCACCGTGCGCCCGATACCCCCCGTGCGTTCCGCCATTAGTAGACCTTGAATTACGCCGGGCACAGAAGTTCTCCGGCCCAGAGTTGTGAAGGCAACTTGTGCGTCACCGTGTCTAGTTCGTGTGGGAGTGGCCTGAGGCCCTCTAATCCTTTCTAGAGCACGAATTAAACAGAATCGTACCCGAAGGTCGTTCTGCACACAGAAAGGGGAAAAGTGGAAATTCGCCGCCGATGAGCAACCACTCGAGCTGTGGCTCGGGGGTGAGCAGCATCGGTCACTTGCGCGTCCAAGGGTGCCTTGGCTCGGGCGTGACAACGCCCAGGTTGGGCTGTCCACGAGAGCCCGAGGTGCGGCGGTTTCCAGTTCCGAGTTTGATCTTTCGGCACAGCCGATATCACTCGGTTTCAATCGATTTCTATCAATGGGAAGGATGGAGGATGGTTGCTAGTACCTTGCTGGGACCTTGGAATGGAAAGAGGGAGCTGCGATCGGCTTGATCAAGCAGGAACTCGAGCGCTAGTGATGGCAGTGGGAAAAGCAGTCGCGCACGCCGGTAGCTCGGGGAAATGGTGACTGAAGCACGCCGGGGAGGGAATAAATAGCCCGGCCGGCTGGTCTCCGGCTTGGGGCACGCAGCAGGAGCTGGCGCCGGCTGCCCCCTTCGGTGGCGCGCGCGCACAGCTGCCGGGAACCGACTGAACTGTGGTTCAGTCGGTTTGCTTTGAGGCAGAGGCTGACATGTGGGTCCCACTTCTCTTTTAACCTCTGAAATTTATTCCTAACAGCTGTGGTAAACAGTGAACCCTATTCTACCCTTGGCAATTCAAATTATTCACCCAAGAGCCATTTGAATTGATCAAAGTTCAAATGAGGTTTGGTTTGAATGAATTTCAGCACAAGTGCAGTTTGAAATTCAAATAAAGTTTGAATTTCTCCCCCTTAGCTCATGTCAAGATCAACTCCAAATGGAGTGAAAATTGGTGTGTGAGCTCACAAAAATGTGCTGAGCAAGAATATGCCTTCCACTTTTAAATTCAGTGGGTGAAAACAGTTTGAATTTGAATATGGTTTCAAACTGCCCTCTTCCTAACTATACCCAAAATGACCTCAAAAAGGTTTTGAATTTGGGTGGAACTTGGCATGGACATCCTTAGCAAAGTGTAGGAGTTTTCATATGTCCAGCCCATCTATATCACATGTGGGAAGTACCACTTTTGCAATGTGTGAGTTTGTTCCCTAATGAGCATGTTGATAATTGTTACTTGCTCTTTATTTGTGTTCATCATTCTTCCTCAAATGAGGTGTGTGGTGTGGTGATGAACACTGCAAATGAGTGTCAAAAACTGAGGCCCTTACAGGGATTCTCCAAGATCTTGAGACCTCTCACCAAACTGTTGGAGAAGGGAATCACATTCACCTGGACGCCACAGTGCGAGACGAGCTTTCAGGAGCTAAAGAAGAGATTGACAACAGCCCCAGTGTTGGTTATGCCAGATATGCAGAAGAATTTCACAGTGTACTGCGATGCCTCTAGAAATGGGTTGGGATGTGTTCTCATGCAAGAAGGACATGTCGTGGCATATGCATCCCGGCAGCTTCGGAAGCACGAGAAGAACAATCCTACACATGACCTAGAACTAGCCGCAGTGGTACACGCGTTGAAAATTTGGCGGCACTATTTGATGGGGAAGAGGACAGAGATATATACGTATCATAAGAGTTTGAAGTACATATTCACACAGCCAGATCTCAACCTCAGACAAAGGAGATGGTTAGAGCTAATCAATGACTTTGATGTGGGCATCAACTATCATCCCGGAAAAGCAAACGTCGTGGCCGATGCTTTGAGTCGGAAAGTGCAGGTCAATAAGTTGAGTTTGAAGGACATGCCTGCAGAATTGAAGGACGAGGTTATAAGACTCAATCTATGTCTAGTAAATAGTGGTGAAGCCATCGCCATGGAAGTGGACTCCACACTTGAGCAAGACATACGCGAGGGCCAAAAGAATGATGAGAAGATACAAGAGATCAGACAGCTTATCAAGGAAAATAAAGCTCCTGGTTTTAGAGAGGATGAACAAGGAACGGTGTGGCACGGGAAAAGGATCTGTGTGCCAGAAGTAAAAGAGATCCATGAATTAATTTTGAAGGAGGCTCACGATTCCGACTATTCCATTCATCCTGGGAGTACGAAGATGTACCAGGACCTCAAAAGCAGGTATTGGTGGTATGGCATGAAGCGAGATGTCGCGGAACATGTTGCCCTATGTGACACATGTCAGTTGGTGAAAGCAGAACATCAACGACCCGCGGGATTGTTGCAACCACTCAAAGTGCCTGAATGGAAATGGGAAGAAATCAGCATGGATTTTGTCGTGGGATTGCCGAGGACCCAATCCGGGTATGATTCAATATGGGTCATTATTGATAGGCTAACCAAGGTAGCTCATTTCATCCCTGTGAAAGAAAGCTACAGCGGATCCAAATTGGAAGAATTGTACATGTCAAGGATTGTGTGTTACCATGGAGTGCCAAAGAAGATAGTGTCGGACCAAGGGACACAGTTCACCTCGAGGTTTTGGCAAAAGTTGCATGAAACCATAGGAACCCATCTGAATTTCAGCTCTGCCTATCATCCCCAAACTGACGGGCAGACGGAGAGAACCAATCAGATCCTTGAAGATATGTTAAGGGCATGTGCACTCAAAAACAATAGGAGTTGGGACAAGAACTTACCGTATGCGGAGTTTTCCTATAACAACAGCTATCAAGCTAGTATGAAGATGTCACCGTTTGAAGCTTTGTATGGAAGAAAGTGCAGAACTCCCCTATTTTGGAACCAAACAGGAGAAAGTAAAGTGTTTGGTCCAGAAGTGCTACAAGAAGCCGAGGCGAAGGTGAGGGAGATTCGCAACAACTTGAGGATAGCACAAACACGCCAGAAGAGTTATGCTGATGTACGAAGAAGAGAACTCGTTTTCAACGTGGGAGACTATGTTTATCTCAAGGTGTCCCCTATCAGAGGACTTCGTCGGTTCAAGGTGAAAGGGAAGTTGTCACCTCGATACATCGGACCCTTTCAAGTGTTGGAAAGAAAAGGTGAAGTGGCGTACCAACTAGAGTTACCGGCTCATCTATCGGACGTGCACGATGTATTCCATGTGTCACAACTCAAGAAATGCCTGAGGACGCCTGAGGAGGTGTTACCCATGAATGAAGTGGATGTAGCTGAAGATTTGTCTTATGCCGAGCAACCATACAAGATTTTGGAGACGATGGAACGCCTCACCAGAAACAAGAGAATCCGGATGTGCAAGGTGCAGTGGAAGCATCACTCAGAAGAGGAAGCTACCTGGGAACGGGAAGATGAGCTCAAGGCACAATTTCCGGAATTGTTTTCTTAGAAACACCAATCTTGAGGACGAGATTTCTTTTAAGGGGGGTAGAGCTGTAACACCCCAAATTTTGATTCAAAACTCTAAACCATGTTCAGAGGGGAATTTAAAATTTTTTGGACGTGTTGCATGTTTTGCAAAAATTCAAATTCAAACTGGAATTCAAATTATACTCAAAACAGAAAAGAAATGGAAAAAGAAAAAGAGAAACGGGAAAAAACCGGCCAGTGGGCCGAAACCCGCCAGCCGGCCCAGCTTCCCCGCGCCAGCCCGCCCCCGCGCGCGCCGCGCTGTCTCTCACAGACAGGTGGGACCCACATGTCATCCCTAACCCCGCGACCCCGGACTCTCTCCCGCGCGCGCGATCGCAACCGACCGGATTTCCGCGTCCCGCAGCCCGAATTCTGGTCCCAAACGACTCAAACTCGATCGCAACAGACCCACCGCCCTCCCCCGGCTATAAAAACCCCAGCCCCGATCGGTTTTTCCCACGCGATCGCCGATTTTCACTCCGGTGAGCACCGAGACTTCGCCGGTAAATTCTGGCCGATCTAAGCTCGGAAACTCTGATCTAACTCGCTGGTCTTGATCCACCGCCTCCGGGGAACTTTGCAGGTGCAGAAAACTCGGAGAGTTACGGTGTAAATCCAGCGCCGACGAGCTTCGCCGTAGTTTTGCCTCGGACCTCGCCGCCGATCACTTTCCAGGACCCTCGAGCTCGAGAAAACCCCCGAGGTGAGATCCCTGACCTCCCCTCTACCGATCTATGCCATAAGATCACAGTTCTAGGCAGAATTCCCGCGGATCCGAAACTTTCCGGCGAGATCGCCGCTTCCCGCCGCCGTGCGCCGCCGGCAGTGCCGCCCGCGCTCGATCAGAGCGACGTGGCCGCTTGTGCGCCGTTTATTTTAAATCGCACGGTAGGGTTTAAATCCCCGCGTACCGGTTCGATGTTATAATCTCAGCCGTCGGTTTAAAATCGGACGGTCCACGTCAGCCCCGCATTATAAAGACTGGAATTCTTACGTGCTACCCCCTGGGGTTCTCTGGAATTGAGAGCTAGCCCCGGAAATTTCAGATCTAGCCCCTGGAACTCCAGAAAATCATGTAAATTCATTTAAAAATCAGTTTTAGCCCCTGGACATAATTAAAATTAGGAAAACACCTCTGATAAGTGTATCTAGACCCCTGGAAATTATGAAAATAATATTATAGACCCTGTAATGGGGTGAGTTCATTATTTTAGCCCTGTTTAGTATTTAATTTAAAACATTGAATATGTAACTAGTGTTTAAAAATTAAAAAGGGGGATAAACATAATTGTCAAAATTAATTAAAAACTTTCTCAGTACTTAGAAAACTTTGGAGTGAGATAAAAATATATTTTTGGGCTGAAATGAATCTGTTTCATCTATTATTCACATTTATTAGTATAGGGACAGATTTTTAAGTAAAGGATAGTTATAGAAAAATAGGGAAACTAATTATGAAATAGTCTACATCAGAAGCCAAGGTCAAAATATGTTATTAAATCATTTAGGACCAGAACCTATACTGTTTAGATGATGTGTATTACTAATTTCATAATAAAATACACAATTATGCATAGGAATATAAATCTGAAAATATACCAACTAGTAAATGATAAATGGAGTTTCTAAAATACAAAGAATTCAGTTTAGGGTTGGTAGAAATTCTGAAGGCACATATGGAGAAGAAAAATACTTTTCATACACACTTGGTAGTAAAAAGGTGAAGTAGTTGAATATAAGAAATTTATTGGAAACCCATATAAATAGTATGTAAGTATAAAGGTGGACACAAAAGTAGGAATCATATACACATGGTTAAAAGTGCATGCAAGCCACAACTCAACACACATAAAGTAACCACAACACATATAATGGTAAAGAACTTTTATAAATATGAATGTGTGGTTTGTATGAAGTAAGACGTGTGAACTATGTCTTATGATTGTTGTTCTTCTTTTGCTATGTGTGATGGTATGAAGTAGAACCTGTTCAAGAGCAAGTTAACCCTTTTCAAGATCAGGACTACCCATTTCAAGAGCAGCAAGAAGGAGGCAAGTGTCCTTGACCACTTTGATCCTATGCTAGGATGTGTAGATAGAATTATTTGCATTGTCAAATGAAATATGAAACCCATGCTAGGAAAGTTTCCCTAGAATTGCATTACCTTGTTTCCTTGTAGCTTGGGTTGGGACTTATTTTACCATGTCATTTATTTCCATGCATATGCTTAGCCATGCTTAGAATGGGATATTTGGGGCATGAGATCATCAGTTTATTATACCATACTCTTGAATGAGCTATTGTGAGTTATGTAGAGGTAGGGATCAAGGCAAGTTGGATGTTTTGGTTGTGTGCTGGGTGCACGAGACTTGGGTTTGTGTTTAGTACTTGCCTGGATCCTAAGGACCGGTTCATGGAGCATGTAACCCAGCTTTACAGTGCCAACCACATGCTGAGATGGGGCAGCTTGGCCAATTAATTAGGTGTATCCCCGGCGTAGTATGGGTGTGTTGGATGGTGCGGGGAATAGGTGTCAGCTGGACTACCATATGAACCGCAAGGCTCAAGAGGGGGCCACTGCAGCGGGGTTGGAGCCTCTTGTATGCTGTTAGGGGTGAAACCTCAGTGGGCCCACGCTCGTCGGGAATCCCTTTGTAAAGGCTTCGTAGTGATCTCCTGGCCGCACACCTGGGAAGTGTGAATGTGGATCGTAGCCACTGGCATAATGGAGGTTATTTTAGTCCACCCGGCAACGGGGGATGAAATCACTACTTGTGGGTACAGTGGTACAAACTCTGCAGAGTCAAAACTGTCTTGACAGCCGTGCTCACGGTCAAGAGCGGCCTGGACTTATTCATGATTAGAGGATTGATGGTTTTGGAAGTTAAGCGGGGAGCCTAACATTGGAAATGATGTTATGGTTATTGGATTATGATGATGGGATGGGAGATTGGGACCATTTCACCTGTGTAGTAATGTAGGTGCTTAATAAGCTAAGGTGATAGGTATTTAATTGCGTAGTGCTTTAACCATGAGTTCAACCTCTCCTTGTTCTAGCCATGCATGATATAATTTTCCCACACTTGCTGAGTACCATTGGTACTCAACCTTGCATATTTGGTGGTTTATATTGCTGCTCAGGTCAATATAATGAGGTGGTGTATAATGACCAAGATTTTGGACCCGAGGAAGGTTTTTAGGTTCATGAAGACCCCCGGGCAACGCCTGTGATGGAGCCTTAAAAGAATAATATTCCGCTGCTAGTTTATTTACTTGTGATGAAGCATTAGTGTTCATTGAGACATTTGCGATGTAAGACTTATTTATATTCGACACCTGGCTTGTAATAAATGATGCTTCACTATTTGTCATCACATGTATGAGAAAATGATCCTGGCATACATGTGATATTCACTTGGTTGTTTCTTCGGAAAAACCAGGTGTGACACACTCGAGAAGAGGTCCAGCCCGCGGACTCCTCCCGCTAGCAACACGAAGACATGGCAGCGGCTAGGTTCTCCAAGTGTGACATGACTCGGAAGTTTCCGAGTCTCACCGGACAGCCCTCTTTATAGCGTCGATGCTTACCTGCAAAACCACTTATATAGCAAGAGTGAGCACAAGGCTCAGCAAGACTTAACCGTCTCTCCTAAGACATGAAACTATACATGATAGTAACCTAAGACTTAAACCTGTCATTTGCGAAAAGACTCGCCTACGAGTTCATCCTTAACTTGCAGATTTTAGCCAGAATAGTAGTGACCTTGCGCCCAGTAACATTGGAACTCCACAATCAAACAAGAAACGCTTCATTCCAATGTTACTCGTCCCAAGGTGGAAAAATAACTTTAGTTTGCTCTATTTCTACTTCACACATGGTTTTCATGCAACTTAACATAAACATAGCAGCAATTATACTTTTTGCAAACTGTTTCCACACAAGTTGATTAACTACGTCACGACATGGGAGCAAGCGGTACTCAATAACCGCGAGGGACGGTGATTCGAATCAAACACTACCCGGATAACTCGACACATACGCCCGCCTCTGAAGACCCAACTCTGGCGTCCTTCATTACGTCGTATGTGGCAACCTTTCTCAGGACACTAGACTGTAGAACCGGTCGCGCCGTCTCGGGCTCATAGGTCTAACGAGACGATGTGGTATGCCTCTACAATCCAGTGAACCTGGTACATCGGTTTCCTGGTTCCCATATATCAGTAAGCATCCGGTACACAACTCAATACTTGCTCCTGGACGCGGCATACGCATCGGTCCTTAACCGACACAGGCAGAGCTACTCGACCAAGACCTCGTCTTGTCGCAGCCTAACCCCTCTGCCCGGTCTCATCTTTAGAAATGTAAACTTTAGTTTGCTTCCTTCCCCAACCACACTTATGATATTCTAAACTATAGCTCGCGAGTAGTTTCCAACTACTCGTCTTCTACCGGATGCCCTAGTCTATTTAGCATGGCCTTATTCTACAGCGATGACACATTTCTACCCTTGACCTCAGGGTTCATGTTTGGTTATGCAAGTGGAGTATCACACATCCTTGACCTAATGCACATGCAAACCTTGACCAATAGTAGTGAACAAAGGGAAAACTTTAAAAACAACTTAAGTGCAAACCGGGGCTTGCCTTGGTTTTGCAGGTGACTAAAGTCAGTTGAGAGAAAGTCAGTTTCTGATGTATTGAAGTTCACTCCTGCCCTTCTTGTTCCTTGATCCAAGTTTACCTCCTCCTTCTTCACTTTCCACGTTTAATCACTACACGTTAGGAATATGCATACATGTTCAATTATAAAACTTTTGCTAACAATGCTAAAGACAAGTTTGAAACTGGAACTTTGTTTAACAATTTAAAATGACACTGGGGTGGTGGTTTGGATGTGTGTCTAAGCATTATCCTCAAGTGAGAAGTGAGGTTCATCACTTGGGTGGGGAGATCAACTAATGGTTGAATAGAACACTAATGATCCAGGGCTCCAATGGAGCTGGGAATTTTCTTGGCAGTTCCTTGTCACAAGAAAGTTCTCTGGACCAAAATTCAGAACATTTCACTAAGTGGATCACCCAGAACAATTCCTTAAGCATTTAAGGAAAAAGGAATTAATTCTGATTAAATTTGCACTTTCATGCAAATTCAAGTGAACTATAATTTCATACATAGCTCAGAGAGTATGCCTGAAGTTTCCTATGACTTTTGGAGCTAAGGAATGGCTAGAACTGAATTTCCCATTTTTGGAAATTCTCTGAAAATGTTTCTGTATTTATTGGGATACAT
Source organism: Neostapfia colusana (assembly GCA_030760725.1). Lineage (NCBI taxonomy): Eukaryota > Viridiplantae > Streptophyta > Magnoliopsida > Poales > Poaceae > Neostapfia > Neostapfia colusana. The sequence continues at coordinate 111,361,671 of JASWHV010000001.1, forward strand.
AAATTTGAAGTTAGAATTACCCTAACTAAATAAACTCCAAATGAGCTGAAACTTTTTCAGGGGTCTTCTAAAATCCTAAAGAATATCCTGGCAAAATTTGGGAAATTTTTGATGAACCAAACTCCCTCTAAAATTCTTTTGCTGAAAAGCTTTAAAGAATTTTCCAGAATTTTCTATGGGTTTTCATGCAAATTGGGTTGCATATTTGGATAGAGAATTTCATCCTTCATCCAACCCAATTTGAATTACTAAATTTGGAGCTTCCTAGCAAAAGTTATGCATTTTACAAGTTTGAACAACTCTCTGTTTGATTTTAAACAGCACAGTCACACGTGGGGCCCACGGGTCAGGTGCTTCTTCAACCTCCCGCCAGAGCCCGCGGGTGCACACCGGCTGAAAACTTGGCATGGCTCGTTCCCCCTCATTTCTCCACCAAATAAGCTCCGGTTTCGCCCTACATGCTCCTGGGAACGTGGCGCAGCTGCCGGGCAAGGTTTCCCCGCCTTAAAACGGCTGTAGGTGGGTCGGCACCGGCGGGGCGGCTCGGGAGCTCAATATGGACGCGTTCCCGCGTGTCCAAGGCATCTCCCGGTGAGCTACGATGTCCTACAGCATCCCTATGGGTCTAGGAACATGGAACGGAGATCAAATCGTGCAGAACATGGCTGCAAACTAGTCGTCACCGTGGACCGTGGCAGTTTTGGCCGCCGGCGACGATTTCTCGTCGCCCGGGGCATAGGGTGGTCGGTTTGCTTCGTGCTTCGGCGTGGAAGGGCGCTAGGAACCCTAGTAGCTGTGGTCTGAATTGTAGAACGAACAATCAATCGATTGGAGCTAATTTCAGAAATTTGCTGAGGTTGGTCCTTCACGTGCGCCGGCGCCAAAAACGAAATTCCGGCTAGCCGGCATTGGGGGAGAGCAGGGGATCGACAGGATGAGGATCAGTACCTCCTGGCGCACCTCTGTGGCCTCTTGAGCACGCCGGAGAGGGGCTGGGCTGGCCGGGAGACAGGGAGCAGTGGAGACGGCAGCCTCTGTCAAACTTTTGCACGAGGGGGCAACAACAGAATTGGCCTCGGGGTTGTGGGCAACAGGACGCGACGGAGGTGATAAGAAGGGGGGAAACAGCTCGCCAGCGCGAGGGGGACGAGCAGGAGGTGGAGCTTTGGGGCGTGGAGCAGCAGCTCGCTGTCGCTCAGGGGCAAGGCCTCGGTGGAGTGAGAACAGAGAGAAAGACTTAGGGATTAAGTCTGCTCATTCCTATGACATGTGGGGTCCACCCCTCTTCTTATCCCCTAAAACTCTCACAAACATCTCCAAATTTTGGCACATTGTAAACTTCAGCTCTGAGGAACTTAAATCCAAAAGTCATTTGGCAATTTGACCAGTTTTGCCTCAGTTTCAAATTTGAATTCAAATTTGGATGAAATTTACAAGTCCTCTTGATATTCATATCCAGGCACCTCCAAATTTCCTCCAAATTGGTCTCCCTCATAATTTGGATCTGAGGAATTCAAATATGTCCTCTGATCTTTGAGTTGGCTATTGCAAATACACTTTTTCAAACAACAGTTTGAATTTTCTCTTTTGAACATGCCCTCCTTCTTTTTGAAGTGCACCTCTTAATTCAAACTGAATTCAAAGTTCTAATGCACATGCCAACACTTTCATGAGGAACACAAAAGTTTTTGTAAGTCCCATTTCTTGTATTCAAACTCAACTTTATTAATAGCTCAAGTTTTCTATTTACAAGTTTTGGGACTTTTACATCCCCCCCCCCTTAAAAAGAATCTCGTCCCGAGATTCATGATTAAGGACAATGTGGAGAGGACAGTTACTCAACATACGCCTCTAACAACTCCGGATGATTGCGTTGCAAATACTCCTCGCTTTCCCATGTAGCTTCATCAATCATGTGATTTGCCCATAGCACCTTGAAAAATCGCAGCGTCCGATTCCTGGTTTCGCGAGTCTTTTCATCAATTATCCGGGTTGGTCGCTCAACATACGTGAGGTCCGGCTTCAAATTTTCTATGTCTCCCATGAGAATCTCCGTTGGAACTTTTAAACACTTCCGCAACTGAGATATGTGGAAGACGTTATGAACTCCGGCTAAGGCTGCCGGTAGCTCCAAACGGTATGCCACGGGTCCACACCTTTCAATGATAATGAAGGGACCGATAAAACGTGGAGCTAATTTTCCTTTCACTCCGAATCGGTGAATGCCCTTCATAGGAGATATGCAGAGGTAGACGTGGTCTCCAACTTGAAAGTTCAGAGGACGACGTCTCCTATCCGCATAGCTCTTTTGCCTGGACTGAGCGGCTTTCAGATTTGCTTGAATAAGCCTTACCCGCTCTTCGGCTTCATTTACGAGATCAATCCCGTAAATAACTCTCTCGCCGGATTCACACCAGTTCAAGGGTGTGCGGCATTGCCGGCCGTAGAGAGCTTCATAAGGTGCCATTTTTATGCTCGTTTGATAACCATTGTTATACGAGAACTCCGCCAACGGTAAGTGATCATCCCAACTCTTACCATGGTGGATGGCACACGCCCTTAGCATATCTTCAAGGATTTGATTCACCCTTTCGGTTTGCCCATCGGATTGAGGGTGATATGCGGAGCTTCGAATCAGCTTAGTTCCCAAGGATGCGTGTAGTTGTTCCCAGAAACGGGAGACGAACAGCGATCCCCTGTCGGAGACAATGGTACGGGGAACTCCATGCAAGCATAAGATTCGTGCTATGTATAACTCCGCATACTGCTTGGCACTGTAGTTGGTATGCACCGGAATGAAACGTGCCGATTTGGTCAACCGGTCCACGATTACCCAAATCGAGTCATGGTGGTGGGAGGTCATCGGCAACCCAACGATGAAATCCATACTCAAGTCTTCCCACTTCCACGCCGGTATCTGTAGCGGTTGCAGCAGGCCCGACTTCTTTACGTGGTCGGCCTTAACTCTTCGACACGTATCACATTCTGAAACGTATTTTGCAACTTCACGTTTCATACGTGTCCACCAAAACTTCTTCCGGAGGTCTTGGTACATTTTATTGCTGCCAGGATGAATAGAAAATTTGGATAAGTGAGCCTCATCCAAAATTTTCTTTCGCAGCCTCATATCACGGGGTACGACTATCAGGTCCTTGAACCACAAGGTATCTTCATCATCTAACCGGAAACATTTCATCTCCCCATTCTTCAACCTCCTTTTGATATGAGCCATGCCCTTGTCTCTCCTTTGAGCTTCCAAGACCTCCTCTCTTATTGTGGGTATGAGAGCTAGGTTATGTAGGGCCCCATAGGGAACCAAGTAGAGACTTGGTTCTTCCTCTTCTATCGGCGTGATGGTTAGGTTATTTATATGAGACTTCCGGCTGAGTGCATCGGCAACCACATTTGCCTTGCCCGGATGATAATGAATTTCAATCTCATAGTCCTTGATCAGCTCCAACCATCGTCGTTGTCGCATATTCAACTCCTTTTGAGTGAATATGTACTTCAAGCTTTTGTGGTCAGTGTAGAGATGAACCAGATTTCCCAATAGGTAATGTCTCCACATCTTCAAAGCTAATACCACGGCAGCAAGCTCGATATCATGAGTTGGATAATGTTGCTCATGATTCCGTAACTGCCGTGATCCATATGCGACCACGCGTCCTCCTTGCATGAGTACACAACCAAGCCCGACGCCGGATGCATCACAATAAACATCAAAAGGCTTGGTTGTATCCGGTTGCGCTAGAACCGGGGCTGTTGTGAGGTGTTTTACCAACGCTTGATAAGCTTCCTCACATGGCTTGCTCCAATCATATTTGATGCCCTTCTTCAGTAGCTCCGTCATAGGTTTGGAGATTTTTGAGAAGCTCGGGATGAACCTCCGATAATATCCCGCCAAACCCACGAAGCTACGAACTTCATGGACTGATGTTGGAGACTTCCACTTCAGCACTTGTTCAATCTTGCTTGGATCAACAGCAATGCCTTCTGCTGAAATAATGTGCCCAAGAAATGGCACTTGGTTGATCCAGAATTCACATTTACTAAACTTTGCATAGAGCTTGTGATCTCTCAGTCGTTGGAGCACAATATGCAAATGTTTTGCGTGTTCCTCTTCAGATTTGGAGTAGACCAAGATGTCATCGATGAAGACCACGACGAACTGATCCAGCTCCGGCATGAACACCAAGTTCATAAGATACATAAAGTGGGCCAGAGCATTGGTCAACCCAAATGACATGACAAGATATTCATAGAGTCCATATCTTGTCGAGAATGCTGTTTTCGGGACATCTTCCGCTCGAATCTTGATTTGATGATATCCTGACCTTAAGTCCATCTTGGAGAAGACTTTAGCACCCACTAGTTGATCGAAGAGGATATCAATTCTTGGTAGTGGATACTTGTTCTTTATGGTCACAGCATTTAAAGGACGATAGTCGACGCATAGCCTTAGCGTCTCATCCTTCTTCTTCACAAACAAAGCTGAGCAACCCTGTAAAAGCCCAAGAAAAGGGACTTGCAAAAACTTTTATGCACCTCACAACACAACAGTTTTGTTGTGTGTAGATTGTGAAATATTGTGAAGAGCAAGTGGCCCCCATCAAAAGAATGATTAGAGGGGAAAGCCTTCACCTTCTCAATGTAGGGTTTCTACACATGAACATGAGAGGTTGAGCTCACCCCTAGGATTTGAAAAGTCTTGGGAAGGTTCAGTCCAAAGCTCATGCAAATTCAACACTTTTTGAGGCACTTTTGGGTTGTTTCAAAAAGAGGCCAATTTGAATGTAAATTCAAATTGCAGCAACTTTCATCACCCAAATTCATAAGTTAGCTCCATATCTATACTTAGCACATTTTTCTGAGTAAACCCACCAAGTTTCATCTCCATTGGAGCTCATCTTGTCAAGAGCTAAATTTGCAAGAATTCAAAACTGAATTTGAATTTCAGTTTAAATATGAAGCAAATTTAACCAAACAAAGTTTGAATTTGAGAATTCAAATTCAAACAAAGGCTTGGTGACTAAGTCTCACATTAAATTGTGAGTAGCTGAGGATATTTTGGCACAACAGAATTCAGAAAATTGGAAAAAACAAAAGAGATAGAGGGGAGGCCCACTGGTCAGTAGACTTAGCACCGAAGTCTCCTCAGCCGACTCCTCGACCGAGCGCGCTCGCCAGCTGCAGCCAGCAGCGGCGACCGACCACCTCGGCCGGCCAGCTCCTGCTTCGGCAGAGGAGGTGGCACAGCAGGTGTCGCGCTCTCCCCTGGCCTCAGGAGCCTATAAAAGGCCCGAGACCGCCGGCGAGCTACTGATTTTCGCGAAGTTCTGTAACCAGCAGCCTAGTCGCCCGAGCTCCGATCGTGTGCCACCCCAGCTGTGATCATCTTCCGGCTTCGACCTCCATAGGAAAGTGAAGCGCTAGCTCGTCCTCAAGACCACCGCGCAAACCGTTCCAAGGTTCGACCTCTGTGCGCGGAGAATTTCTCAGTTTAGGGCGAGTAGCTCCTTTCGGGACCCGATTAGGTTTAGCAGAAATTCGGGAAGCATAGTGGGTGGGAGGCCGAACGGAGCTGTGAGAGAGCATCTAGAGGTTCTGGCGACCCTTCTCGATCGAAAACCGGAAGGAAATCACCGCCGGAACCCTAAGTTCACCCTAGGACAGTATGGCGGAGGAGAGGGTCGCCGGTGAGGTCTGGGTTGCCGGCCGTTTAGGGCCCAACAGAGCTCATGCCGAGTTTCCCGAGGTTTCCCTGAGTGTGGCGACGCGATTAGCGCACGAAGAAAACGGTCAGAAGGGCGGGAACACATTGCCGAGGTAGCACAGAGGCATAGGGCTCGTCGCCGGCGAGCTATGGCGGTTAGCCGGCGGCGACATGGTGTCCAGCGGGTTCAGCACCCGAGATTACGTGGGGGCGGCGAGTCTCGTCGGCTCCGGTGAGCTAGATCGCCGGGAACGCTGACCTCGCCGGAGCTCCGGCGGCTCGGGGCGGCGACGTCGGGAGGTAGACGAAGGGCGCGGCCCCACCTGTCAGCCCCTGTGTTAATCGCGCGCGAGCGCGCGGTTAGTTCAATTTAAACGGGCGGACCCCGCTGTCAGCCTCTGGTTTAGCACGGGAGGGGATTTTCTGTAGGAAAATAATTCAGGGATTAGCTCAAACTTTAGAAATCCATAACCTTGGTTAGGAAGCTCCAAATTTAGTGATTCAAATTGGGTTGGATTCATTTTGCCTAGCTCTGTCCAGAGATACAACCCAATTTGTATGACACCCATTAATTAATTCTGGAAAATTCTTTAAAGCTTTTCAGCAAAGGAATTTTAGAGGGAGTTTGGTTCATCCAAAAATCCCCAAATTTTGCCAGAATGTTCTTTAGGACATTACTAAACCCCTGTAAAAGGTTCAGACCATTTGGAGTTGATTTGGTCAGAGCAATTCAAATTGGAAGGTGCTGTGTTCATTTGAATGCAGAAACATTTTCAGAGAATTTCCAAAACTTGGAAATTCAATTCTGGGCAAACCTTGACTCCAAAAATGCTAGGAAAATTCATGCAAACTCTATGAGCTATAATTGAAATTGTAGATCATCAAGTTGAGCATGAACAGGGGTATTACCTCAGAATAAATTCTTCCTTGCTGATTTGCCAAGAGAATTATTCTGAGCAAACCACTCCATGAAAAGTGCTAATGTTTGGTCCAGAGGGTTTTCTTGTGACAAGGAACTCACACAAAAATTCTCAGCTCCATTGGAGCTCTAGATCACCCCTGTCCTGTTTACCCACTTAAGGGATTAAGATGGAAAAGGGGGAAAACCACTTAGCATTTAACCATGTGACTAAGTCCAAGCCAAACCACCAACACCAGTTCATATGTAAATTCTTAAACAAAGTTCCAGGTGTTAGAGGCTGGTTATTAGAACCAATAGTAGAAGTTTTACTCTAAAACTCACATTTGCATCTAAATTAACGTATAGTATTTCATTAACGTGTAGCCGTTGAAGAAGAGACTCCGGAAGTGCTGGACTTCCTTCTTCCGGACGAAGCACTAACTCCTGACCAGCAGCAACAAGGCAAGCCCCGGTTTGCATTAACCCTTTTATAAATCTTACTTTGTTTACATGTGTCATATGAAGTATGTATGTGCATTAGGTATAGGGTGAATGAAACCCCACTTGCATAACCAAAGGTTCCTAAAAGAGTGAGGGTAGTGTCAAGGACCTTGAATAGACAGGCTATGCTTAATGAGTCATAGGACTTCGGTACAAGTCGAGTAGTTGGAATCTACTCGCGAGATAGGCTTGGGACACACGGGTTCGGTTGAGTGATGTGAGATCACTTTAGTAATGAAAATGAGACTAGGCAGGGGCTAGGGCGCAGCAAGAGAGAGTCTTGTGGGCGCAGCCCTGCCCGTGTCGATTGAGGACCGATCCGTGTGCGGCCCTGCTGAACAAGTATTGAACGTACCGAAGGCATATCGGATATATGGGCCCCGATAAACTGATGTAGCCTAAACCTCCGGGCGTCGAGGCATAGCACACCGATTTATAGGTGTAGGTTGAGGGCAGCAAGGTGGAAATCTGCCAACGGGCATAGAGAGATGCTCCGTGTGGGGAACCTCCTGCTCGTTTCGGTGCGACCGGTTCGACGTTTGGGCTGTTGGGTGAAAGGTTGTCCCGTACGACATCGAGTGAGCGTGCTGTGCAGCTCCACGGGTGGGCGTACGTGACGTGCTCTTTGGGTTTTCCCTGCAGGTGTATATCGAGTCGATTCGCCGTCCCTCGCGGTGACGAGTACCGCTTGTTCACTGCGTCGTAACGTAGACTAATGGATGAAATATGTTGATTCAATGATGCTGATTGATATAATTGTATTGCTACATGTGTGCCACCAAATACTGCTTACTAAATTTCAGATTTCATGAACTGTTAACTTGTTGCTAAAAGATGAACTAAGGATGAACTTGTAGGCGTGTCCTTTTGCTGAAATGTTACTATCCTATGTCCATTGTACACCTCATGTAGAGTTTCATGCTTAGGTGAGTCGGTTAAGCCTTGCTGAGCCTTCGTGCTCACGGTTGCTGCTTAAGTGTTTTTCAGGTGAGGAGCCACCCACGGACTCGGAGTACGAGTCCACCGGCGAGGGTTACCCTCCGTCGGGGACCACGGCTGAGTGGGAGCCGTACACGCCGCGCTGAGCTGAGACGTGCAGCTAGTGTGGGTTGCCCTAGGGCGGGGCAACCGACTTTTGGCGAGATAGGCGGGCGTGAGTTGTTTAGTGTAGTCTTCCGCTGTGTAATAGAACAATAATTGTAACTGAAGTTTGTACTTATTTGTACAGTTTCAGCTGTTTTTCCCATGTAATATATTGTGTTCTTATGACGTGTGCTGTCGGGTGTCGCATCGCGCGGCACCACCCTCTGCGATCCTGGATGAGCGGATTCCGGTCCGCCACAGCCTGGTATCAGAGCTGCAGTGGGGATAGCACAGTACTTAAGGACTGCATTATGGGAAAAACTTAGGTATACGGTGAGGAATCGGTAGTTGCCCAAGTAAGGACTATATTAGCATAGTTACTTAAAGTGGCAAAGACTAACTTACGTGTTATAATTCTGAATTTCAATTATGTAACGACGCACCTACGCTCTGGTAAGTATGGTAAGGAACGCCACCGAAAGCGGTTCAATTTCGGTTAGCTCTCCCTGACGAGGAACGTTGTTCGGGGATAGAGTCTCACAGCTTGGTGTGAGATGTCAATATGAACCTCTTGGACTCTTCATGTCCCTGAGTTCATATGAAACGCTGATCCCTAGCGTGCATTAGGCAAGTAAGTGGAGACCCCATCGCGTGGTCAGTAACGCGAGAGTGTGTTCGTCTGGAAATAGCCCAGGAGGACATACGCAGCGCTTGCCATCGGCGTGCCCTGCAGGGCAGTAGGTGGTATCTGTTGGGTTGATAACATTCCCAACCGTGACGACCCGTTCATGACATACTCGGGTTCCCCGTCGTGTGGTGTTGAAACACGATCACGTGCCTTGAGACGTGACTTAGCTCAAGGACGGCCGTATGGAAATGATACGGGCCTTTGTATTTACTGTCAAATATGGTAATGCCTGAAATGAAAACAAAACCTTGAGTGCGCCATTATTGTGTGGTCTTCTGCAGGTACTAACCACGTATGTATCCGTGTAGAAAACGTGTGCGAGAGACCGTTTAGTGCCACACTTGAGACGTATATACCGGTATGATCCGGTTAGGATTTTCTTTGGTGAGGAACGTAGTACCGAGGTATTGTAGGCATATGCATGAAAATATTGAGAACAAGGAATTAAAATCTATAGGTTCAACAGTTAGGACCCTGGTTGGGTATGAGAATGGGATGGTGATGAGTGTAGTTCCCCAAAAAGACTGAAAAACAGAGTGCTCTGTCTTGGGACAGCAAGTTTGCTGATCCTCAACAGGGCCTAACTCACAGGTCTTTAGCCGAGAGAGGTGTGCCATATGGTTCTGGAAAGGTATTTAAGTAGTCTACAACTTTGTTGTAGACTTCCAGAGCTGAAACTCACCTTAAGATGGCTTAAATCCCAGAGACATGTAACTGTCCAGAACTAGGACGGTGTTAAAACATTCTCTGGACTGTTCTGTTTTTCAAGGATAAACTCCCAGTAGAAAAATCTAAAATTTTCATATAATACATCCTTAGAAAGAGTAGAAGATGGGTGACATCTTTGCAATTCAAAGTTTCTGAAGTTTCAGCACAGAATTTAGTGGAAATCAGGATTGGAAACAGCCACTTCCAAGGGAGGTGCTGTTAAAATTCTTCCAGAAATTCTGCTAACTTTGAATTAACATAACTTTTTAATCAAAGCTGATCTGGGGGCAAATGAGTACTCGTTGGAAAGATACTAAAGTTAACTTTAGCTTTGGTATTCAACTTGAGTCATGAAAATGCCCATAACCGGATCAAAACTTGGAATAGGTAGAAACTGGTCATTCTGACGGAAGAATGACAGTTGAACTCATTGGAGAGGGTGTTGTACTCTAAGGGCGATACTAATGTCTCGTAGTGACCAAACCTAGTTATGTTGAGCTTCCAGAGTGGAGGTTCATCAAGTTGGATTAAACTAGCTGGTGTTTGGTCTGGTAATGGTGTAGCTTGTGCAAAGTTATTACATTATCGGCTTACGAGAGATATCACATGTTTTTGTTGTCATAATATTTTTACGCCCATTATAATGGAACTGCATGCAAGTGTTGCGGGACTGATGTTTAATGTTGTATGGTTGCAGATGGTTCGTACTAGGACCACGCACGAGGTTGGTGGCTCTAGCCAAGGTGGAGGCGATGACTCCCAGCCACCGGCCTACGACAGCACCCCGCAGCAGCAGCCACCACCGCCGCCTCCGCTTACTCTAGCGGATGTGATAGCGGCATTGGTGGGAGGTCGTGAGGAGCAGACCGACCTGCTCCGCACGATCGTGCAGAATACGTCCCAGGCGGGAGGACGTCAAGAGCGAGGGCCTCGTGAGCCCCGCGAAGTGTCGTACTCGGATTTCACGAGTACGCACCCTCCAGTGTTCACCGAAGCTGAAGAACCACTGGAGGCGGACAACTGGCTGCGGACTATCGAGTCCAAGTTTGGGCTGCTCCAGTGTACGGAGCGGCAGAAGACGCTGTTCGCAGCACAGCAGCTCCACGGTGCCGCTGGTGCGTGGTGGGCGAATTATGTCGCCTCACGTCCGGCTGGCCATGCCGTGGAATGGCAAGAGTTCCGGGAGGCGTTCCGCGCCTATCACATTCCTCCCGGAATAATGAAGAGAAAGTTCCAAGAATTTTTGGAACTGAAGCAGGGCGGGAGGAGTGCCCACGACTACTCCCGTGCCTTCAACCATCTGGCGCAGTATGCGTCAGACTACATCTGCACGGAGGAGAAGAAGAGGGAGCACTTCTATCGGGGGTTACATCCCGAAATGAAGACCCACCTCGTACAATGGAACCGCGGCACATTCAACGATCTAGTCAATGCCGCCATCATGCAAGAGGACGCTCAGCGGGAGTTAGCAGCTGAGCAGAGGAAGCGTAGCGCTCCACCTAGCAGCGGTGGGAGTGGCGCTCCCCAGAAGTACCGTATGGTGTATCGGACACCATCCGGGCAGCAGTGGCAACCACCGGCGCGACCGCAACGGTTCGGGGGACGTCCCTTTCAGGCACCTCCGTTCCGTCCGCCGGTGCCACCACCAAGACAGCAGCAGCAGCAGACGGTACCCCGGGCGTTTCCACCGCCACAACGCGCCCCAGGTTTCCGTCCACCGATCAGCGGGGGACCGCCCCGTTTCACCTGCTTCACGTGTGGCCAAGCGGGCCACTTTGCGAAGGACTGTCCCCAGGGGCAGCAGAGCAGCGGGCAAGCCCAGCTCCAGGGCGGTGCTCGAGGCCGACCTCCGGTGAAGAAGGTTGGTCAGCGGACTGGAGGCGTCCGCAACCTCGACAATGAGGACGCCCCAGAGGGAGACAACGTGCTGGCGGGTACGTTTACTCTCAACCATCAAGCCATCGTTATATTATTTGATTCTGGTGCAACCCACAGCTTTATAAGTGCATCCTATGTGGCTAAACACCAATTGCAAGTCTTCCCAACCGACTGCACTTATATGATATGCTCACCGGGAGGGAAGATTTCAGCTAATATGATGATTCCAAAGGCACCTCTGTGCTTAGGTGGGAAGCTATATCCCACCACCTTGATAATCCTTATGGGACAAAAGATTGATGCAATCTTAGGGATGTCATGGCTGCAATACCATGGCGCTGTCCTAGAGACTCGGACACGGACGGTTCACTTAAATTCTCCATTCCACCGTCCGCATTCCATGGTGTTAGACATGCCAGTCCGGGAAGTTTTAGCAATTAATAGTGCTGAAGTTCTCAAGTTAGAAGACATCCCCGTAGTCCGGGAGTATCCTGATGTGTTCCCGGATGATCTTCCGGGCATGCCACCTGAGCGGGATGTCGAGTTCAAGATTGAACTTGCACCCGGAACTACGCCCATATCACGGAGACCATACAAGATGGCTCCAAATGAGCTGGCGGAACTGAAAGAACAGCTCAATGATCTGTTGAGCAAGGGTTTCATTAGGCCGAGTTCCTCGCCTTGGGGATGCTCGGCGCTATTCGTGAAGAAGAAGGATGAGACCCTGAGGCTGTGTGTGGATTACCGGCCGCTCAACGCCGTCACCATCAAGAATAAGTACCCACTGCCCCGTATTGACATCTTGTTTGATCAACTGGTGGGGGCAAGTGTATTCTCAAAGATGGACCTTCGCTCTGGATATCACCAGATCAAGATCCGGGCGGAGGATATCCCGAAGACGGCGTTCTCGACGAGATACGGCTTATACGAATATCTCGTCATGTCCTTTGGTCTCACAAATGCTCCAGCCCATTTCATGTATCTCATGAACTCGGTGTTCATGCCGGAGCTGGACAAGTTCGTGGTAGTGTTCATCGACGATATCTTGGTTTACTCCAAGACAGAAGCCGAGCATGCCGAACACTTACGGATCGTTCTTCAACGATTGCGAGACCACAAGCTCTACGCCAAGTTCAGCAAATGCGAATTTTGGATCAGCCAAGTGCCATTCTTGGGACATATCATCTCAGCTGAAGGCATTGCGGTTGACCCAAGTAAAATAGAGCAAGTGTTGAAATGGAAAGCTCCCACTTCCGTTCATGAAGTCAGAAGCTTCCTCGGGTTAGCGGGATACTACCGGAGATTCATTCCAAGTTTCTCCAAGCTCGCTAAGCCGATGACAGAGTTGCTGAAGAAAGGGACAAAATATGTTTGGAACACGGCGTGTGAAGGAGCGTTCCGAACCTTGGTGAAGCATCTCACAACAGCCCCGGTGTTAGCTCAGCCGGATACAACAAAGCCCTTCGACGTGTATTGTGACGCGTCCGGTATTGGGCTCGGCTGCGTGTTGATGCAGGAAGGACGTGTGGTCGCTTATGGCTCACGCCAACTTCGGAACCATGAGCAGCACTACCCGACTCACGATCTTGAACTTGCTGCCGTGGTGTTGGCGCTGAAAATGTGGAGGCACTATCTCCTGGGGAACTTGGTGCATCTCTACACCGACCACAAGAGCTTGAAATACATTTTCACCCAGAAGGAGCTGAACATGAGGCAGAGGAGGTGGTTAGAACTGATCAAAGATTATGAGATTGAGATCCATTACCACCCCGGCAAGGCGAATGTGGTTGCCGACGCGCTGAGTCGGAAATCGCATGTCCATCACCTCACCATTACACCGGTGGAGGAGGAAGAGCCAAGTTTATACTTGGTTCCTTATGGATCGCGGTACAACCTGGCCCTCATCCCTACTATTAGGGAGGACATCATTGCAGCTCAGAAAACGGATAAAGGCATGGCACATCTCCGGAGACGGATAGACAATGGAGAAATTAAATGTTTCCGGAAGGATGATGAGGGGACGCTGTGGTTCAATGACCGCATAGTCGTACCCCGAGATATGGAGTTGAGGAAAAAGATCCTTGATGAAGCTCACTTGTCCAAATACTCCATTCATCCGGGCAGCAACAAAATGTACCAAGATTTAAAAAAGAAATTTTGGTGGACACGGATGAAGCGGGAGGTAGCTAAGTACGTATCCGAGTGCGATACGTGTAGACGAGTGAAAGCTGATCATATGAAGAAATCAGGGCTGTTGCAACCCCTGAAGATCCCGGCATGGAAATGGGAAGATGTGAGCATGGATTTCATTGTGGGATTACCCCTAACAGCCAACAAACATGATTCCATATGGGTAATCGTTGATCGGTTAACCAAGACGGCTCACTTCATTCCGGTGAATACACGTTACAATGCCGGCAAATATGCGGAGCTATACATAGCGAAGATTCTATGCCTATACGGGGTACCCAAGACCATTGTCTCAGATCGAGGTGCATTATTTGTATCTCGCTTTTTGGAGCAGCTACACGCTGCATTGGGTACTAAGTTGATCAGGAGCTCCGCCTATCACCCTCAGACCGATGGTCAGACAGAAAGGGTGAATCAAGTCCTGGAAGACATGTTGAGAGCATGTGCCATCCACCATGGTAGGAACTGGGATGATCACCTGCCATTGGCGGAATTCTCGTACAACAACGGTTATCAGGCGAGTATCAAGATGGCACCTTACGAAGCTCTCTACGGTCGTAAATGCCGCACCCCGTTAAATTGGTGCGAGTCCGGTGAAAGGGTCACATTCGGAGTTGATGTGGTGAACGACGCCGAGGAGCGCGTTCGGACAATTCAAGCCAATTTGAAGGCCGCTCAATCACGACAGAAGAGCTACGCTGATAAGAGGCGTAGGCCGTTGCACTTTGACGTTGGGGAACACGTGTACCTCCGCGTGTCTCCAATGAAGGGCGTGCACCGATTCGGTGTGAAGGGGAAGCTCGCTCCCCGTTTCATTGGACCCTACGCTATCACCGAGAAGTGTGGACCAGCAGCGTATCGATGGGAACTACCGGCATCTCTGGCTGGTGTCCATGATATTTTCCATGTTTCGCAACTGCGAAAATGCTTGAAGCATACAGCTGCTGTTCCTACCGAAGACATCGGCGAGCTGAAACCGGATTTAACATATGATGAATATCCGGTGGGAATTCTTGATGAGAAAGCCAGAACCACACGCAGCAGAACGTTGTGGTTCTACAAAATACTCTGGAGCAACCACACCGCCGAAGAAGCGACGTGGGAGAGCGAGGAGTTCCTTCGCTCAAATTACCCGGAGTTCATGGCTTCTCAACACGGGTAAGTCCCTATTACATCGCTATCTCTTCTTTTATAATCTCGGGACGAGATTCTTTTAAGGGGGGAGGGATGTAAAAGCCCAAGAAAAGGGACTTGCAAAAACTTTTATGCACCTCACAACACAACAGTTTTGTTGTGTGTAGATTGTGAAATATTGTGAAGAGCAAGTGGCCCCCATCAAAAGAATGATTAGAGGGGAAAGCCTTCACCTTCTCAATGTAGGGTTTCTACACATGAACATGAGAGGTTGAGCTCACCCCTAGGATTTGAAAAGTCTTGGGAAGGTTCAGTCCAAAGCTCATGCAAATTCAACACTTTTTGAGGCACTTTTGGGTTGTTTCAAAAAGAGGCCAATTTGAATGTAAATTCAAATTGCAGCAACTTTCATCACCCAAATTCATAAGTTAGCTCCATATCTATACTTAGCACATTTTTCTGAGTAAACCCACCAAGTTTCATCTCCATTGGAGCTCATCTTGTCAAGAGCTAAATTTGCAAGAATTCAAAACTGAATTTGAATTTCAGTTTAAATATGAAGCAAATTTAACCAAACAAAGTTTGAATTTGAGAATTCAAATTCAAACAAAGGCTTGGTGACTAAGTCTCACATTAAATTGTGAGTAGCTGAGGATATTTTGGCACAACAGAATTCAGAAAATTGGAAAAAACAAAAGAGATAGAGGGGAGGCCCACTGGTCAGTAGACTTAGCACCGAAGTCTCCTCAGCCGACTCCTCGACCGAGCGCGCTCGCCAGCTGCAGCCAGCAGCGGCGACCGACCACCTCGGCCGGCCAGCTCCTGCTTCGGCAGAGGAGGTGGCACAGCAGGTGTCGCGCTCTCCCCTGGCCTCAGGAGCCTATAAAAGGCCCGAGACCGCCGGCGAGCTACTGATTTTCGCGAAGTTCTGTAACCAGCAGCCTAGTCGCCCGAGCTCCGATCGTGTGCCACCCCAGCTGTGATCATCTTCCGGCTTCGACCTCCATAGGAAAGTGAAGCGCTAGCTCGTCCTCAAGACCACCGCGCAAACCGTTCCAAGGTTCGACCTCTGTGCGCGGAGAATTTCTCAGTTTAGGGCGAGTAGCTCCTTTCGGGACCCGATTAGGTTTAGCAGAAATTCGGGAAGCATAGTGGGTGGGAGGCCGAACGGAGCTGTGAGAGAGCATCTAGAGGTTCTGGCGACCCTTCTCGATCGAAAACCGGAAGGAAATCACCGCCGGAACCCTAAGTTCACCCTAGGACAGTATGGCGGAGGAGAGGGTCGCCGGTGAGGTCTGGGTTGCCGGCCGTTTAGGGCCCAACAGAGCTCATGCCGAGTTTCCCGAGGTTTCCCTGAGTGTGGCGACGCGATTAGCGCACGAAGAAAACGGTCAGAAGGGCGGGAACACATTGCCGAGGTAGCACAGAGGCATAGGGCTCGTCGCCGGCGAGCTATGGCGGTTAGCCGGCGGCGACATGGTGTCCAGCGGGTTCAGCACCCGAGATTACGTGGGGGCGGCGAGTCTCGTCGGCTCCGGTGAGCTAGATCGCCGGGAACGCTGACCTCGCCGGAGCTCCGGCGGCTCGAGGCGGCGACGTCGGGAGGTAGACGAAGGGCGCGGCCCCACCTGTCAGCCCCTGTGTTAATCGCGCGCGAGCGCGCGGTTAGTTCAATTTAAACGGGCGGACCCCGCTGTCAGCCTCTGGTTTAGCGCGGGAGGGGATTTTCTGTAGGAAAATAATTCAGGGATTAGCTCAAACTTTAGAAATCAATAACCTTGGTTAGGAAGCTCCAAATTTAGTGATTCAAATTGGGTTGGATTCATTTTGCCTAGCTCTGTCCAGAGATACAACCCAATTTGTATGAAACCCATTAATTAATTCTGGAAAATTCTTTAAAGCTTTTCAGCAAAGGAATTTTAGAGGGAGTTTGGTTCATCCAAAAATCCCCAAATTTTGCCAGAATGTTCTTTAGGACATTAGTAAACCCCTGTAAAAGGTTCAGACCATTTGGAGTTGATTTGGTCAGAGCAATTCAAATTGGAAGGTGCTGTGTTCATTTGAATGCAGAAACATTTTCAGAGAATTTCCAAAACTTGGAAATTCAATTCTGGGCAAACCTTGACTCCAAAAATGCTAGGAAAATTCATGCAAACTCTATGAGCTATAATTGAAATTGTAGATCATCAAGTTGAGCATGAACAGGGGTATTACCTCAGAATAAATTCTTCCTTGCTGATTTGCCAAGAGAATTATTCTGAGCAAACCACTCCATGAAAAGTGCTAATGTTTGGTCCAGAGGGTTTTCTTGTGACAAGGAACTCACACAAAAATTCTCAGCTCCATTGGAGCTCTAGATCACCCCTGTCCTGTTTACCCACTTAAGGGATTAAGATGGAAAAGGGGGAAAACCACTTAGCATTTAACCATGTGACTAAGTCCAAGCCAAACCATCAACACCAGTTCATATGTAAATTCTTAAACAAAGTTCCAGGTGTTAGAGGCTGGTTATTAGAACCAATAGTAGAAGTTTTACTCTAAAACTCACATTTGCATCTAAATTAACGTATAGTATTTCATTAACGTGTAGCCGTTGAAGAAGAGACTCCGGAAGTGCTGGACTTCCTTCTTCCGGACGAAGCACTAACTCCTGACCAGCAGCAACAAGGCAAGCCCCGGTTTGCATTAACCCTTTTATAAATCTTACTTTGTTTACATGTGTCATATGAAGTATGTATGTGCATTAGGTATAGGGTGAATGAAACCCCACTTGCATAACCAAAGGTTCCTAAAAGAGTGAGGGTAGTGTCAAGGACCTTGAATAGACAGGCTATGCTTAATGAGTCATAGGACTTCGGTACAAGTCGAGTAGTTGGAATCTACTCGCGAGATAGGCTTGGGACACACGGGTTCGGTTGAGTGATGTGAGATCACTTTAGTAATGAAAATGAGACTAGGCAGGGGCTAGGGCGCAGCAAGAGAGAGTCTTGTGGGCGCAGCCCTGCCCGTGTCGATTGAGGACCGATCCGTGTGCGGCCCTGCTGAACAAGTATTGAACGTACCGAAGGCATATCGGATATATGGGCCCCGATAAACTGATGTAGCCTAAACCTCCGGGCGTCGAGGCATAGCACACCGATTTATAGGTGTAGGTTGAGGGCAGCAAGGTGGAAATCTGCCAACGGGCATAGAGAGATGCTCCGTGTGGGGAACCTCCTGCTCGTTTCGGTGCGACCGGTTCGACGTTTGGGCTGTTGGGTGAAAGGTTGTCCCGTACGACATCGAGTGAGCGTGCTGTGCAGCTCCACGGGTGGGCGTACGTGACGTGCTCTTTGGGTTTTCCCTGCAGGTGTATATCGAGTCGATTCGCCGTCCCTCGCGGTGACGAGTACCGCTTGTTCACTGCGTCGTAACGTAGACTAATGGATGAAATATGTTGATTCAATGATGCTGATTGATATAATTGTATTGCTACATGTGTGCCACCAAATACTGCTTACTAAATTTCAGATTTCATGAACTGTTAACTTGTTGCTAAAAGATGAACTAAGGATGAACTTGTAGGCGTGTCCTTTTGCTGAAATGTTACTATCCTATGTCCATTGTACACCTCATGTAGAGTTTCATGCTTAGGTGAGTCGGTTAAGCCTTGCTGAGCCTTCGTGCTCACGGTTGCTGCTTAAGTGTTTTTCAGGTGAGGAGCCACCCACGGACTCGGAGTACGAGTCCACCGGCGAGGGTTACCCTCCGTCGGGGACCACGGCTGAGTGGGAGCCGTACACGCCGCGCTGAGCTGAGACGTGCAGCTAGTGTGGGTTGCCCTAGGGCGGGGCAACCGACTTTTGGCGAGATAGGCGGGCGTGAGTTGTTTAGTGTAGTCTTCCGCTGTGTAATAGAACAATAATTGTAACTGAAGTTTGTACTTATTTGTACAGTTTCAGCTGTTTTTCCCATGTAATATATTGTGTTCTTATGACGTGTGCTGTCGGGTGTCGCATCGCGCGGCACCACCCTCTGCGATCCTGGATGAGCGGATTCCGGTCCGCCACAAACCCCATGGTGATGAACTTGGACGAATAAACCCCTTGTCCTTCAGATCCTTGAGTTGCTCCTTCAATTCTGCTAACTCACTCGGAGCCATTTTGTAGGGTCTCCGAGAGATCGGCGTGGTTCCCGGTATCAACTCTATTTTGAATTCCACCTCGCGCTCTGGTGGTAAGCCTGGAAGATCTTCGGGAAACACGTCCGGATATTCACGGACCACCGGAATGTCTTCTAACTTGCACACCTCGGCATTACATACTTCCGGGTCTTTGGAAACCGCTTCGCCGAGATACAATGTTTGACGTCCGTGAAGTGGAGAGTCCAAGTGAACACTCCTGTTCTCGATGTCCAGAACAGCCTTATGGAAGGTCAGCCACGATATTCCCAATATGGCATTGATTCTCTGGTCTTCGAGAATGATGAGGGTGGTAGGATAAATTTTTCCACCCAAGCAAAGTGGTGCTCGAGAGACGACTTCATTAGTTGAGATGTCTCCACCTGGCGAATGAATAAGGTAAGAACCTTTTGTGACAGTTGTGGAGATCTGATCCCGGATTACCGTTGCCCTGCTAATGAAGTTATGTGTTGCACCAGAGTCGAATAAAATGACAACCGGCTTGTCATTTAAGGTGAACCTGCCGGCAAGAACAGGTCCTCCCTTTGGCAGATCATCGACTGACACATAATTGACTGTTCCCACTTTGGACATAGCTTTTCTTGGCTGTCCAAGATCACTCTGTGGAACTGGACCCGCAGATACATTGTTGCTGCTCGGTTCAGTAGCTTCATTGACATTGTGAAGTGGGACAGCACTTGGTTTAGCTGAGAAATCACCTTGTCCATCTTCAACCTCTGGAGGGTAATAATATTCTAGTGCATCTTGTTGATACTGAGGTGCATAAGAAATAATTTGCTGCTGCGGTGGAGGTGAAAAAGACCTCTGTGGAGTAGAAGAGTCGTCACACTCCCAGAATGATTGCACCTCTTGTGGAATCTCTCTACCGGAAGGTGAACGGATTACCAACCGATACTTCTGAGGCAGACGATTGTCTTCATCTTGTGATGAGTCCCTCTCCCTCTTTTCTTTGAGGTAGAGGTTGGAATAATATTCTTGCGCGATAGCACAGCTCACAAACTCATCAAAATTCTCTTGGCTAACTTGAGCCAATTCACATCGCAGCCTAGCAGTCAGCCCTCGATAAAAATGATAACACCTCATGGATGGTAATTTCACATAGTCAGGGACATATTGAGCTAAGCGATTGAATTCCTTCGCATACTCAATAACACTCATGTCCCCTTGCTTCAGACTCCAGAACTCATCCAGACTGGTTTGCATTATGCCCGCAGGGATGAAACGAGCACGAAATGCAGCCTGGAACTCCGCCCATGTGACACGATGCCCTGCTGGTTGGACAGCCAGGTAGTCTGCCCACCATGCTCCAGCAAAGCCGTGAAGCTGCTGAGCGTCATATAGAGTCTTCGAGAATTCATCACATTGGATCAACCCAAACTTGGATTCAAGGACACGTAACCAGTGATTTGCTTCACAATGGTCAGCCGCCTCAGAGAATACCGGCGGTTGTGTCGCCAAGAAATCTAGGTACGTGCTCTGGGTTGGCATGTGACGTTGAGCTTCCTGATCAATGCCTTGCTGAACTAGATTTTGGAGAGTTTCATTCATCTTCGCCATAATTTCAGCCAATCCGGTTGGCGATGGCTCTTGTGATGAAGTCGAGTCATTCCCACCTCGACTTGAACCTCCAAGCTCCATTTGAGAATGTGTACGTACCATACTGCACGAAACAAAATTTTGGGTCCATCAAAATTCTATCTCAGTAGTAAGTAAAGATAAGTAAAACATGAACATGTCATGAACTTTATGAAAGCATAACCACATTCATGTTTAAACAAATCTTATGTACGCTAGCTAATCAGCGGGACTACCCTGACCAGCTCACACAAATTCCAAATTTTACTCAAGTTATCAACAGATTCTTGACTTAAGTTCAATACCAAAGTTTTAGTAAACTTCAGTAGCTTTCCAACAAGTACTTATGTGCTCCTTAAGGATTTTTCTACAGGAAGTTATGGCTTAAAAACAGAAAGGTCCAGAGAGGTTTTTTTTGGTACTGTCCTGGTTCTGAACAGTTTACCTTCCACGGGACTTTTCACCCATGTAACGTGTGATTCTGCTCTGGAGGCCTACGAGGAAGTTGTAGAGCACTTGAAAGTCTTTCCAGAACCGTATCATACACCTTATTTGGGTCAAGCTACTCAGAGTTATGCTCTGTAAAAGTCCAGCAACAATTCCTGCCAGAAACAGAGCACTCTGTTTTTGAAAACTTTGACACCTAGTTATACTCTCATTTGAGTCTTAGCTCATAATAAGAGTTCAGTAACTAATATTTGTTTCAAACTTCCATTTTTAGTTGAAAGTTAGTTCATGAATCACTTCTTCATAGGGAAGAGGATCAGATGTTTAGTACGGTGTCGATGCACCGTAAGAAGTGTGTCGGTACTACGTTACCTCACCAAAAGAAAATCCTAAACCGGATTATACCGGCATATCCGTTTTATCAGTGGCACTAAGACGGTCTCTCGCACACGTGTACTACACGGGATACGTACGTAGTTAGTACCTGCAGAAAATCACTCAATAGTGGTGCACTCAAAGGTTGTTTCATTTCAGGCAGTTCCATAATTGAAAGTAAATACCAACGCCCGTATCATTGTCATACGGCCGTCCCTGAGTTAAGCCACGTCTCAAGGCACGTGATCGTGTTTCAACACCACACGACGGGGAACCCGAGTATGTCATGAACGGGTCATCACGGTTGGGAATGTTATCAACCCAACAGATACCACCTACTGCCCTGCAGGGCACGCCGATGGCAAGCGCTGCGTATGTCCTCCAGGGCTATTTCCAGACGAGCACACTATCGCGTTACTGACCACACGATGGGGTCTCCAATTACTTGCCTATTGCACGCTAGGGATCAGTGTTTCATATGAACTCAGGAACATGGAGAGTCCAAGAGTTTCATATTAACGTCTCACACCAAGCTGTGAGACCTATCCCTGAACCACTTTCCTCGTCAGGGGAGCTAACCGAAATTGAACCGCTTTCGGTGGCGTTCCTTACCATTCTTACCTGAACGTAGGTGCGTCGTTACATAATGGAAGTTCAGAAGTAAAACACATATGTTAGTCTTTCCACTTTAAGTAACTACACTACTATAGTCCTTATGTGGGCCTAATATCGTTTCCTCACCGTATCCTAAGTTTTTGTCGTAATACGATCCTTACTCCGTGTGCTATTACCAATGCAGCTCTGATACCACGCTGAGGGGGCCCGACCCCGATCACAGGGCCGTGCCGCCTTGCCCGGGGATCGCATTAGGTGGTGCCGTGTTATGCGGCACCCAACAGCACACATATAAGGAACACAGTATTACATAAATCAAAAGCGGAAGCTTACAATTATTCTTTGTAAATAATTTACATAAAATAGCTACAGCGGAAGTCTATAAACAGCTCACGATGAATATCTAAGAAGCACTCGAGAAGAGGTCCAGCCCGCGGACTCCTCCCGCTAGCAACACGAAGACATGGCAGCGGCTAGGTTCTCCAAGTGTGACATGACTCGGAAGTTTCCGAGTCTCACCGGACAACCCTCTTTATAGCGTCGATGCTTACCTGCAAAACCACTTATATAGCAAGAGTGAGCACAAGGCTCAGCAAGACTTAACCGTCTCTCCTAAGACATGAAACTCTACATGATAGTAACCTAAGACTTAAACCTGTCATTTGCGAAAAGACTCGCCTACGAGTTCATCCTTAACTTGCAGATTTTAGCCAGAATAGTAGTGACCTTGCGCCCAGTAACATTGGAACTCCACAATCAAACAAGAAACGCTTCATTCCAATGTTACTCGTCCCAAGGTGGAAAAATAACTTTAGTTTGCTCTATTTCTACTTCACACATGGTTTTCATGCAACTTAACATAAACATAGCAGCAATTATACTTTTTGCAAACTGTTTCCACACAAGTTGATTAACTACGTCACAACATGGGAGCAAGCGGTACTCAATAACCGCGAGGGATGGTGATTCGAATCAAACACTACTCGGATAACTCGACACATACGCCCGCCTCTGAAGACCCAACTCTGGCGTCCTTCATTACGTCGTATGTGGCAACCTTTCTCAGGACACTAGACTGTAGAACCGGTCGCGCCGTCTCGGGCTCATAGGTCTAACGAGATGATGTGGTATGCCTCTACAATCCAGTGAACCTGGTACATCGGTTTCCTGGTTCCCATATATCAGTAAGCATCCGGTACACAACTAAATACTTGCTCCTGGACGCGGCATACGCATCGGTCCTTAACCGACACAGGCAGACCTACTCGACCAAGACCTCGTCTTGTCGCAGCCTAACCCCTCTGACCGGTCTCATCTTTAGAAATGTAAACTTTAGTTTGCTTCCTTCCCCAACCACACTTATGATATTCTAAACTATAGCTCGCGAGCAGTTTCCAACTACTCGTCTTCTACCGGATGCCCTAGTCTATTTAGCATGGCCTTATTCTACAGCGATGACACATTTCTACCCTTGACCTAAGGGTTCATGTTTGGTTATGCAAGTGGAGTATCACACATCCTTGACCTAATGCACATGCAAACCTTGACCAATAGTAGTGAACAAAGGGAAAACTTTAAAAACAACTTAAGTGCAAACCGGGGCTTGCCTTGGTTTTGCAGGTGACTAAAGTCAGTTGAGAGAAAGTCAGTTTCTGAAGTATTGAAGTTCACTCCTGCCCTTCGTGTTCCTTGATCCAAGTTCACCTCCTCCTTCTTCACTTTCCACGTTTAATCACTACACGTTAGGAATATGCATACATGTTCAATTATAAAACTTTTGCTAACAATGCTAAAGACATGTTTGAAACTGGAACTTTGTTTAAGAATTTAAAATGGCACTGGGGTGGTGGTTTGGATGTTTGTCTAAGCATTATCCTCAAGTGAGAAGTGAGGTTCATCACTTGGGTGGGGAGATCAACTAATGGTTGAATAGAACACTAATGATCCAGGGCTCCAATGGAGCTGGGAATTTTCTTGGGAGTTCCTTGTCACAATAAAGTTCTCTGGACCAAAATTCAGAACATTTCACTAAGTGGATCACCCAGAACAATTCCTTAAGCATTTAAGCAAAAAGGAATTAATTCTGATTAAATTTGCACTTTCATGCAAATTCAAGTGAACTATAATTTCATACATAGCTCGGAGAGTATGCCTGAATTTTCCTAGGATTTTTGGAGCTAAGGAATGGCTAGAACTGAATTTCCAAGTTTTGGAAATTCTCTGAAAATGTTTCTGTATTTATTGGGATACAGAAATTTGAAGTTAGAATTACCCTAAATAAATCAACTCCAAATGAGCTGAAACTTTTACAGGGGTCTCCTAAAATCCTAAAGAATATCCTGGCAAAATTTGGGGAATTTTGGATGAACCAAACTCCCTCTAAAATTCTTTTTCTGAAAAGTTTAAAGAATTTTCCAGAATTTTCTATGGGTTTTCATGCAAATTGGGTTGCATATTTGGATAGAGCATTTCATCCTTAATCCAACCCAATTTGAATTACTAAATTTGGAGCTTCCTAGCAAAAGTTATGCATTTTACAAGTTTGAACGACTCTCTGTTTGATTTTAAACAGCACAGTCACACGTGGGGCCCACGGGTCAGGTGCTTCTTCAACCTCCCGCCAGAGCCCGCGGGTGCACACCGGCTGAAAACTTGGCATGGCTCGTTCTCCCTCATTTCTCCACCAAATAAGCTCCGGTTTCGCCCTACATGCTCCTGGGAACGTGGCGCAGCTGCCGGGCAAGGTTTCCCCGCGTGAAAACGGCTGTAGGTGGGTCGGCACCGGCGGGGCGGCTCGGGAGCTCAACATGGATGCGTTCCCACGTGTCCAAGGCATCTCCCGGCGAGCTACGATGTCCTACAGCGTCCCTATGGGTCTAGGAACATGGAACGGAGATCAAATCATGCAGAACATGGCTGCAAACTAGTCGTCACCGTGGACCGTGGCAGTTTTGGCCGCCGACGATGATTTCTCGTCGCCCGGGGCATAGGGTGGTCGGTTTGCTTCGTGCTTCGGCGTGGAAGGGCGCTAGGAACCCTAGTAGCTGTGGTCTGAATTGTAGAACGAACAATCAATCGATTGGAGCTAATTTCAGAAATTTGCTGAGGTCGGTCCTTCACGTGCGCCGGCGCCAAAAACGAAATTCCGGCTAGCCGGCGTCGGGGGAGAGCAGGGGATCGACAGTATGAGGATCAGTACCTCCTGGCGCACCTCTGTGGCCTCTTGAGCACGCCGGAGAGGGGCTGGGCTGGCCGGGAGACAGGGAGCAGCGGAGACGGCAGCCTCTGTCAAACTTTTGCACGAGGGGGCAACAACAGAATTGGCCTCGGGGTTGTGGGCAACAGGACGCGACGGAGGTGATAAGAAGGGGGGAAACAGCTCGCCAGCGCGAGGGGGACGAGCAGGAGGTGGAGCTTTGGGGCGTGGAGCAGCAGCTCGCTGTCGCTCAGGGGCAAGGCCTCGGTGGAGTGAGAACAGAGAGAAAGACTTAGGGATTAAGTCTGCTCATTCCTATGACATGTGGGGTCCACCCCTCTTCTTATCCCCTAAAACTCTCACAAATATCTCCAAATTTTGGCACATTGTAAACTTCAGCTCTGAGGAACTTAAATCCAAAAGTCATTTGGCAATTTGACCAGTTTTGCCTCAGTTTCAAATTTGAATTCAAATTTGGATGAAATTTACAAGTCCTCTTGATATTCATATCCAAGCACCTCCGAATTTCCTCCAAATTGGTCTCCCTCATAATTTGGATCTGAGGAATTCAAATATGTCCTCTGATCTTTGAGTTGGCTATTGCAAATACACTTTTTCAAACAACAGTTTGAATTTTCTCTTTTGAACATGCCCTCCTTCTTTTTGAAGTGCACCTCTTAATTCAAACTGAATTCAAAGTTTTATTGCACATGCCAACACTTTCATGAGGAACACAAAAGTTTTTGTAAGTCCCATTTCTTGTATTCAAACTCAACTTTATTCATAGCTCAAGTTTTCTATTTACAAGTTTTGGGACTTTTACAGCCGCCTCCATCACCTCTGCGACGGGACTTTGCACCACCGGCTCTAGGGAGATGTTGGGGTCCTAGCATTGGAAGCACGTGCTCCGCCACTTGCTGAGCCAGAGCCTTGCCTTGGGCCTCCAGCTCTTCCCTGACGATGCCCTCCAGCGCCAGCAGCTTGGCTCCGGCCGAGTCTAGCGCAGGGAGCACTTGGCTCACCTCCTGTATTGGACCTCCCGAGTGCAAGGGGCTGAAGCCAAAGGGCTCCAACGCCGTCTCTGCGCAGACCAGAAAGTCCCAGACCTCTCCGCCTCAACAGCACAGGAAGCCCCAGAGCTCCTCCACCCTCTTGCAAGTGGCGGACAGCTCCAGGACCAAGTCCTGGTTCGCCAGCTTCCTCTCCTTGGCAGCCAGCTATGCAGCACGGCACTCCAGGGAGGCATCCTTGGACGAGGCTGTGAGCTCGCGCTCGTGGACGTACTGGACCTGCTTCCCCAAGTGCTTCCATTCCCCCTCCTGGGCTGCCTTGTAGAAGATGAGGTCCCTCTCCCTCTTGTGCAGCTCCCACTCCCGCTGAAGAATGGCAGCCTCGCGACGAGTGAGGTCCTCCCGCGCCTCCGAGAGAGCTTTGGCACGAGCGTCGGCTTTGGCGTGGATCCTTCTGGCTTCGGCCAGGAGCTCACGGGTCATCTTGTCAAGTCTTCCGACCGTGGCTCGCTCCTGGTCGACTGCCTCCTGCATGATCTATAGCCACTCCATCTGCTCTCTCGCCCGCTGTTTGGCCGCCTCAGTCTGCTCCTTCAGCAAGCTGCCCCAGTTCTTGGGGCTCTCCCGCTCCGCCTTCCGCTCGTCCCACTCCCGGCCAAGCACCTCCTGCACTGGTTCCAGGCTGGAGTATGCCACCCTCATGTACTTGGGGAGAGGGACTGCTTCTGGCATCCGTAGGCGAGGGCACCCCATAACCTCCACAGGATCATCGTCTTCCGGCGGAGCTGCCACTACACCAGCCTACGGAGAAGAAAAGGGCGGCCCTGCAGGCAGCCCCGGAGCAGCCGTGCCGCCGCCAAGGACGTCAGCGTCCATCGGCAGGCCGGTCTCGGGGACCCGAGAGTCAGCGTCCCGGGTTGTTCCAGGCGTTGGCTCCGGCGCTGGCGCCGGCACTGGACCTTCGGAACCCCCAGCGGCAAAGGAACTCGGGCCAGTGAGCTGCTGCGAGGGAGGTGTCGCATCCTGCTTCAACGCCTGGGAGGAAGAAGCCGAAATCAAGCACACAAACAGAATAGTGGTAAGGATACAGCTTACCCTACGACCGCATCATACCTGGGCGCCTGCCAGTTCCAGAAGGCACGAAGCTTCTTGCGCGGGGGGCTGGAGCCACTCACCCCGGTCGGCTTCGGAGCCGAAGGCGCGTCAGGAGCATTCTTCACTGTTGGACTCGGAGCCAGAGGCGTGTCAGGTGCCGGAACTGCCCCTGCCAGCGTCGGAGCCGAAGGAGCGGCAGGTGTCTTCCTTGCACCCGCCGGAACTCCTCCGACTGCAACACTGCCGGAGCCGTTGCCAGCGCCCCACTGGGACCGACACTGGGCCGCGCGCGACTTGAGGCTCCTCCGCTTACGGCTTCGAGACAGAGCTCCCGTCACTGCAAACCAACCCCCTCTTCTTGGGGGAAGCGGGATGTTTGCTCGACTCTGCAGCGTCCCTAGGCGGTGCGTGGGAGTGCGCTGTGGGTGCGGGTCCGTCAACAAGCGCCTTCTCCTTCCCCATGGAGGAGTGCGCCTGGGGTGCAGGTCTGCCAACCGGAACCCACTCCTTCCCTTTGCTGAGGAACATGTCTGGCATTGGCCCCGCCTCATCGCTAGCGCCACCTCCCCCGGAGATCTGCATGCCCCGAGAAGCGTCCCTGACCTGCTGCACAGCGACGTCGATGTCGTCCAGCATCGACAACTCCTTCAACAACCTCAACCTTGCCGCCTGGTTAAGGCAGACCGGCAAGCAAATTGTCGAAGGGTTGATGAAGTCGTCGGAGATAGGGTCAGGGGACAGCTTTGACAACATGGCCTCCAGCATCTCCCTGTCCGGGGTCGTCTCGGGGCCGCGCTCCAGCCGGGTGAGGTCATTCTCACAGGTATACAACCAGGTCGCTTGGGTGCGCTGCTAGAGGACAGCGATGTGGCGCGACAGGAAGTCAGCCAAGACCATCAGCGAAGTCAGGCCCTGCTGTGCCAGAAATTGGATCCTCGCCAGCACGGGCTTGTAGGCTTCCTGCAGGCTGGGGATCTCATCCCCGACAGGATTCTCGCTGACCGGGGGCCGCTCGGCAGGTCCATGCTATCGTGGACGTCTGTCTGGATGATCACCCAGTCCTCCCTCTAGTGCTCCCACTTGACGGGGGAGAAGGGTGCGATGTAGTGCTGAGTTCTTGCCTCAGTGCTGGAAGTAGTAGCCCCCAGGTGGCTTGAGCTTCTCCCCGAGGCCCTCAGGATGAAGAAGACCCAGAACAGCCGCACCAACAGCCGCACACACACGAACATCTCGCAGAAGTGGACGAAGACTGCCACCAATGCGAGAGCATGCTGACACGACCCCATTGGTCCTTTCGAGCCAGGATCACGCTGAGGGGTGCTGCGTTGCACAGCACCGTATAACACACGTCAAAGGTGCAAAGCGGAAGCGGAAGTTTTATTACATAAACAAGTTTATGAACATGTTTACATCAAAATAAGTTCAGTCTACACTCGCGGGCGTAGACTAAGCATCAAGTGCACGTTCAGCCCTCGAACGTGTCCTTGCTAGCACACACGCACACTAACTCTGCGGCGTGCACGGCTCCCACTCGACGGGGTTCCCCTCCTGGGGTTCCGTCTCCTCTTCGGGAGTCCCTTCCTCATAGAACCCTGCAAAAGCTTCAAACACAAGCAGTGAGCACGAAGGCTCAGCAAGTCTGACCCGTCTCACCTAAACATGGAACTTCTACATGAGGGTAATGGTTGCATGAGGTAAAAATCATTTGCAAGGACTCGCCTAATTAGTAGAACCTTACTTTCAAGTTTTAGCAGCAGGTTGTGGAGAACCTTACGCTAAGGCACATGAGAGAGCCGCAATCAAACAAGAAACACATTTCTCTCATGTACCTTGCCCAAAGTTGAAAAGAACTTTAATTAGCTCTAAGCTACAGCATATCATTAACAATCACTGTCCAGCTTTCAATCAGCAACATTTTAACATGTAACTAGCCTGTTCTTTCTACGTCACGGTACAGTGAACAAGTGGTACTCACTGACCGCGAGGGACGGCGATTATAATCGATTTACACCTGCAGGGTTACCCGAACAACCCGTCACGTACGCCCTACTCGATGTTGCCTACAACAACCATCACGGACGCCTTACGCGTCTACCTTTCACCCGTTAGCCAAATATTGAACCGGTCCCATCGTCCCGAGCAAGAGGTCTCTGCACGCGCATCTCCGTGCCGCCAGCCGATTTACACCTCAAGCTCTCAACCTACCCTCTGAACGACGGGCAATGCCTCAATAACCAGCTACCCGAGTTACATCAGTTTCCCGGTTCCCATATAGCCGGTAGGTCTTCGGTACTGTTCTAGCTTGTTCAACAGGCCCGCACACGGCTCGGTCCTCAATCGACACAAGCGGAGCTACAGCACACAGGCCCCAAAGTCCTGCTGCCCTTACTCTCTGCTCAGTCTCATTTTCTTGCCATGTGTATCATGTGCTATCTCTACCCGAGCAATGTGCCTCTAGCCTATTCTCGCGAGTAGTTCCAACTACTCGACTTGTACCGAATCCTACTCTATCCTAGCAATGCAGTGGCTAACGGGGTTTGCAATCCTAAACCCCAACCCATGGTTTTCTTGGCTATGCAGTGGGGTTTACAAACAAGACTCTAATGCACAGAATAAAGGAAACAAGTATGTGCTCAAAACAATAAAAATTTGTAAAAATGGTTAATGCAAACCGGAGCTTGCCTTGCTGCTCTTGGTCGTAGGCTAGCTGTTCCTCCGGAGTAACGGAGTCTAGGACTTCGGGTTCCTCCTCGACCTTAGCGACTACATGATAGAAACAATACATGTATTAATTTAATGCATTTGCATTAAGTTTGAAGTTGTGAAGTCTATAACCTTTGCTAGATAGACCTAATGACTGTGAAACTTTTACTGTGGCTTGGTTACAACCTAAACAGAGACTTGGTCAAGTTTTAGTTGCAGCAAAGCTCATTTGATCCCTCCACAAATAATTATGTCCTTGACCTTAATTGGAACTCTTAGGGTGTTCTAGGAATTTTCATGAGACAAACTATGACTTTCTGAAAACTAGATTTTCAGAGGGTTCTAATGGATTTGGTCTCACTTAATTTGGAAGTCCCTAACTAAATATATGAGCTAAACAATTTCAGAGAAAATTCTGAAAATGTTTCTGAACATTTTCTATTTTCTCTGGAACAGATTCACTAATCACACCATTAGGTGGATTAAATGAGCTCAAATGGATCTGAAATTTTTATGGTAGTTCAGGGATATTTTGGTGAATATCCCAGCAAAATTTCAGGATTTTCCTCCACAGGATTCTCCAGTTAAAATTCCTAACAGTTTAAACTTTGAGGAATTAATTCTGGAAAATTAAGGGTTTTCATGAAGTGAAACTTGATTTTCTGGAAAGTACTCAGAGAGCTGAATCCAGGAAAATTTGGTTCACTCAATTTGGAGCTTTCTAGCCAAAGTTATGAGGATTTGAAGTTTGAAGGAAATCTGAAAATCGGGGAAAAGTTTAAACTCGCGCGTGGGCCCAGGGGACACGCGTCGCACGCCGAGGCGACAGCACACCGTGGCCCACAATGATTTTACGCGCCAGCACACCCGATCCCCGCCGCAGCCGGATCCCGATTCAAAATATCTCCCGCTGACAGCTGGGGTCCACCACCTTCTTCAACCTCGCGACACCCGCGCCCCGCCGCCGAGGGATCTCGCCGGAGAGCTCGCCGCCGGCCGCTGTACAGCTCCAAACTTCTCGATCCTGGCCGCCCCTGCCTACTTTTACTCGGGGAACAGGATCCGAGGGTCAGCTGCTTATGACAATAGCCGGAGCATGGTCGGCGACGAGCCGCCACCTCAGAACGACTTCGGCCATGTCGGCTGACTACCCTAGCACCTCAGCTACTTGGGAAATCGGTCGGGGAGCATCAGTGGACCTCAGAGAAGGTCGACATGAGCTCGAGGCAGCTCAGGGAAGGCCCGAAATAGGTCCTCACCGTGTGCCCGATGCCGCCCGTTCGTTCCGCCATTAGTAGACCTCAAATTACGCCGGGCACAGAGGTTCTCCGGCCCAGAGTTGTGAAGACAACTTGTGCGTTACCGTGTCTAGCTCGTGTGAGAGTGGCCTGAGGCCCTCTAATCCTTTCTAGAGCACGAATTAAACAGAATCGTACCCGAAGGTCGTTCTGCACACAGAAAGGGGAAAAGTGGAAATTCGCCGCCGGTGAGCAACCACTCGAGCTGTGGCTCGGGGATGAGCAGCACCGGTCACCTGCGCGTCCAAGGGTGCCTTGGCTCGGGCGTGACAACGCCCTGGTTGGGCTGTCCACAAGAGCCCGAGGTGCGGCGGTTCCAAGTTCTGAGTTTGTTCTTTCGGCACAGCCGATATCAATCGGTTTTAACCGAATTCTAGCAACGGGGAGGATGGAGGAAGGTCTCTAGTACCTTGCTGGGGCTCTGGAGTGGAAGGAGGAAGCTGCGATCGGCGTTCTCCGATCAAGTCCGAACTGCGGAAGTTTTCGGCCGGCGCTGAGTTCTTGCGGGGAAGAACGGCGGTACCTCGGCCGAGGAGGGGGCAGGCGCCTTAAGAAGGCTCTGCACCGCCTCACGCCCGCGCGTGGGCAAGCAGCTGGTGGCGCGGCGGCTGGCCTCGGTGGCGATCACCGCTGCGGCTCGGCGACCCGAGTGAAAAAGTCTCAGTCGGTTTGATCTGAGCAGTGGCTGACATGTGGGTCCCACCTCCAGTTTTAACCTCTGAAATTTACTCCTAATCACTGTTGTAAACAGTGAACCCCATACTACCCTTGGCAATTCAAATTATTCACCCATGAGCCATTTGAATTGACCCAAGTTCAAACGAGGTTTGGTTAGAATGAATCTCAGCACAAGTTCAGTTTGAAATTCAAACAAAGTTTGAATTTCTCCCCCTTAGCCCATGTCAAGATCAACTCCAAATGGAGTGAAAATTGGTGTGTGAGCTCACAAAAATGTGCTGAGTAAGAATATGCCTTCCACTTTTAAATTCATGGGATAAAAACAGTTTGAATTTGAATATGGTTTCAAACTGCCCCCTTCCTATCTATACCCAAAATGACCTCAAAAAGGTTTTGAATTTGGGTGAAACTTGGCATGGACATCCTTAGCAAAGTGTAGGAGTTTTCATATGTCCAGCCCATCTATATCACATGTGGGAAATACCACTTTTGCAATGTGTAAGTTTGTTCTCTAATGAGCATGTTGATAATTGTTACTTGCTCTTCATTTGTGTTCATCATTCTTCCTCAAATGAGGTGTGTGGTGTGGTGATGAACACTGCAAATGTGTGTCAAAAACTGAGGCCCTTACATTCCTCCCCCCTTAAAAGAATCTCGTCCCGAGATTATAAGGTGAAAATGAGAGAGAGGACGGTGGAAAATTACCGGATATGCGACGTGAAAAAGTCGGGGTAGTTAGTGCGAAGGAATTCTTCGCTCTCCCATGTCGCTTCGTCCATGGAGTGATTACTCCATAGAACCTTGTAGAACCACAACGTACGGTTGCGTGTGGTTCGGGCCTTTTCATCAATAATCTGCACCGGTTCCTCCCGATAGGTGAGATCCGGTTGCAGTTCTTCAATGTCTTCCAGCTGAACGGTAGTTGATAGCTTGAGACACTTCCTCAGCTGGGAAATGTGAAAGACGTCGTGCACACCGGAAAGTATTTCTGGTAATTTCAGCCGGTATGCTACCGATCCACATCTTTCGGTAATCTGGAATGGACCGATGAAGCGGGGTGCTAACTTTCCCCTCACCCCAAATCTGTTTACACCCTTCATTGGAGACACCCGTAGATATACGTGATCTCCAACTTCGAATTGTAATGGGCGCCTTCTCCGGTCCGCATACTGTTTCTGACGGGATTGAGCGGCTTTTAGGTTCGCTTGAATTAGTCGAACCTTTTCTTCCGCGTTGTTGACAAGGTCAATCCCGAAGGTAACCCTTTCGCCAGACTCACACCAGTTCAATGGTGTGCGGCATTTTCTCCCGTATAGCGCCTCGTAGGGCGCCATCTTGATGCTGGCTTGGTACCCATTGTTGTACGAGAACTCAGCTAACGGCAAGTGATCATCCCAATTCTTGCCATGGTCGATAGCGCAAGCTCGTAGCATGTCTTCTAGAATCTGATTTACCCGCTCGGTTTGTCCATCCGTCTGCGGGTGGTAGGCTGAACTACGGATCAGCTTCGTCCCCAAGGCAGCGTGCAGCTGCTCCCAAAAACGGGACACAAATAAAGTGCCCCGGTCCGATATGATGGTACGGGGTACGCCGTATAAGCATAGGATCCGTGAGATGTACAGTTCAGCGTACTTCTTGGCGTTGTAGTTGGTGTTGACCGGGATGAAATGGGCAACTTTGGTGAGCCGATCGACGATCACCCACACAGAATCATGTTTCTGTAAGGTGGTGGGTAAACCGACGATGAAATCCATGCTCACGTCCTCCCACTTCCAGGCAGGAATGCCCAGTGGTTGCAGCAGTCCCGGTTTCCGCATGCGGTCTGCCTTCACCCTTCGACATGTATCACACTCGGACACGTATTTTGCAGTCTCTCGCTTCATCCGTGTCCACCAAAACTTTCTTCTGAGTTCTTGATACATTTTGTTGCTGCCGGGGTGAATAGAAAATTTTGATAAGTGAGCCTCATCAAAGATTTTCTTCCTTAACTCCGGGTTTCGGGGTACGACAATCCGGTCCTTGAACCATAGGACGCCGTCTCCGTCCTTCCGGAAACATTTCAACTCCCCACTGTCTACACGTCTCCGTAAATGTGACATGCCCTTGTCATTCTTCTGGGCTGCCGCTACTCTTCACGGATGGTGGGGATCAAAGCTAGGTTGTAGAGAGCTCCGTGTGGAATCACATGTAGTGGTGGTTCGCTCTCTTCCAATGGTGTGACGGTCAGAGTATTGACGTGTGACTTGCGGCTCAGCGCATCTGCCACTACGTTTGCCTTGCCCGGATGATAATGGATTTCTATCTCGTAATCCTTTATCAGTTCTAACCATCTTCATTGCCTCATATTCAGCTCCTTCTGAGTGAATATGTACTTGAGGCTTTTGTGGTCGGTATATAAATGTACGAGGTTACCGAGTAGGTAGTGCCTCCACATCTTCAGTGCAAGTACCACGGCAGCGAGCTCCAAGTCGTGAGTTGGATAATTCTGCTCATGGTTCCTAAGCTGCCGTGATCCATACGCGACCACTCTTCGGTCTTGCATCAGCACACACCCGAGCCCAATGCCGGATGCGTCGCAGTACACATCGAACGGTTTTGTTGTGTCTGGCTGCGCCAAAACCGGTGCTGATGTCAGGTGCTTGACTAAAGCCTTGAATGCTGCTTCACATGCTGGACTCCAAACATATTTGGTAGCCTTCTTCAGCAGCTCTGTCATTGGCTTGGCAATCTTCGAGAAGTTCGGAATGAACCTCCGATAATATCCCGCTAGTCCGAGGAAACTCCGTACCTCATGAACAGTTCTCGGGGATTTCCAATTCAGCACTTGCGTGATCTTGCTCGGGTCCACAGCGATACCCTCCGCTGAGATGATATGCCCGAGGAAAGGCACTTGCGATATCCAAAACTCGCATTTGCTGAATTTTGCGTATAACTTGTGATCCCGCAGCCGTTGCAAGACTATACGCAGATGTTTCTTGTGATCTTCCTCCGACTTGGAATATATCAGGATGTCGTCGATGAAGACCACGACAAACTTGTCCAGCTCCGGCATGAACACCGAGTTCATTAAGTACATGAAGTGAGCTGGAGCATTGGTGAGGCCGAAGGACATGACCAGGTACTCATAAAGTCCGTACCTTGTCGAGAAAGCTGTCTTTGGAATGTCCTCCGCCCTTATCTTAATCTGATGGTACCCGGATCTTAAATCCATCTTGGAAAAGATCTTCGCTTCGACCAACTGATCAAACAACATGTCGATCCGTGGCAACGGGTACTTGTTTTTGATGGTTACGGCATTTAATGGACGGTAGTCCACGCAAAGCCGCAACGTTTCATCCTTTTTCTTGACAAATAATGCCGAACAGCCCCATGGCGAGGAGCTCGGCCTAATAAAACCCTTCTCCAGAAGGTCCGTGAGCTGAGTCTTCAGTTCAGCCAACTCCTTGGGCGCTATCTTGTACGGCCTTCGGGATATTGGCATGGTTCCCGGTGCAAGTTCAATCTTGAACTCCACCTCTCTATCGGGTGGCATCCCCGGCAAATCGTCCGGGAATACATCAGGGAACTCTCGGACCACTGGAATGTCTTCCAATCTGATGGTTGTGGCTTGATAGACACTTGGAAGTTTTATTTCTGGACTGTCCAGAAATAATGAGTGAGAACCGTGCACTTCTGAGTTTAAGTGCACGACTCGAAGGACGGTGTCTAAAACAGCGCCGTGGCGGGTTAACCACGACATCCCTAGGATGACATCGACCTTCTGTCCCTCTAAGATAATGAGAGACGTGGGGTACACTCTACCCGCTAAGCATAATGGTGCTTTGGAGACCATTACGCTTGCTGAAATCTTCCCACCCGGTGAACAAATTAAATATGGACTATCGGTGGGTAGTATTGGCAAACTGTGTTTAGCAATAAAAGCTTGGCTAATAAAATTATGCGTGACGCCTGAATCAAACAGTACTATAGCGGGATGCTGGTGGAGTTGGAACATACCCGCAAGGATTGGCTCACCCTCCGGCACGTCCTCAATGGCAAGTTGGTGGACAGTGCCGGGCCTAGGGTTTGCCCGCCGCGCATTGGTAGGGTTCCGGGGTTGATTCCTCCCCGGAAACTGTGGTGCCACTCCGCCGCCTTGCCTCTCCGGGCAACTGCTCGCGAAGTGTCCTGGACGACCACACTTGTAACATGTGGCCGCTGCTGGTGGAGTACTTGGTGGACGAAAGCCCGGCATGCGTTGCTGAGGTGCAAACGCACGCGGCATCGCCCGCTGCTGTTGTTGTTGTTGCAGTGGTACTGGCAGTGCCGGCCGGAATGCCGGTGAAGAGTACGGCCGACTGCGGAACGGCATCGACCGCTGTGGTGGCTGCCAGCGTGGACCTGATGGTGGGCGATTCACCATCCGAAACTTCTGAGAAGGACCGCCTCCTTCTCCGCTGCTCTGTGGCGCGCTTCGCTTTCGCTCAGCCGCCGCCAACTCCTTGCCGGAGTCCTCCTGAACAATCGCAGCATCAATTATGTCGTTGAGGCTGCCGCGATTAAACATCGCCAACTTGTCCTTCAGGAGCGGGTTAAGCCCCTGGTAAAAATGGTCTCGCCGCTTCTCGTCTGTATCCGCGTGATACGACGCGTAGAGCGCAAGATCGTTGAACGCTCTGGAGTATTCCAGCGCGTTCCGGCTCCCTTGTTGCAGGTGTAGGAACTCCTGCGTCTTCCTTTTCATCAAACCGGGCGGTATATGATAGGCCCTGAAGGCCGTCCGGAACTCCGCCCAGGTCATCACTCGGTCGGTGGGCTGGGAAGCACAGAAGTTGGCCCACCACGCGCTCGCGGATCCTTGGAGCTGCTGGACCGCGAACTGAGTCTTGCGCTGCTCGCTGATTTGGAGCAGCCCGAACTTCATCTCTATGGCGCGGAGCCAGTTGTCCGCGTCAAGTGGTTCATCCGCCCTTGAGAATACAGGGGGATGAGTCGCCAGGAAGTCGGAGTAGGAGCTCTGTTGGCGCTCCTCACGATCTTGACGTCTCTCTGGGCGAGACATATTGGCGATGAGAGTCTGCAGCAACTCTGTGTGCTACTGATGCGAGCCCGCCATTGCCGCGACAATGTCGGCCAATGTAACCGTTGGTAGTGGCGGTGGCGGTGTTTGCTGTTGCTGTTGCTGCTGCTGTCCCGAGGAGTCCTTGGGAGGTGGTTGGGAGATCTCTCCCCCTTGGCTAGTACCTCCAACATCAGGGTTGGCACGAGTACGCGTCATTCTGAAATTCAACACAGCAGCAATTAGCACATGTCTTACTCAAAATTCCATAAACAGCAGTAGGTATTGAAGCGACGCATGATTAACTTGCACAACATTCACATATATTGATAAAGCATAAACTTTATACAAGATACATTATTCTCGGATCTCCGAGAAGTCGTGCTCATGTCGTCACTACCTATACATACGCTACTGTCTACACGACATGTCACCGATTACAAAAGTTGGGTTACGCTACCCTAGCTGCCCTACTTGGCAACCGTAACCCCCTACTCGGAGTAGAACTCGACCTCCTGTGGGTCGTCCTCCTACGGTACCTCTGCTGGTGGCTCGGGGTCTACCACCTCTTCTCCCATTCCGGGTTCTCCCATGGCTGGAAGACCCAAGACTACCGGTACGCCCAATACCGGGGGCACGAGGTCCTGCAAAGCATGCACCTCGTCCATAGCTTGGTTGTAGTCCTCCTCCCAGCCTTGGCCTTCCTCGATAGCGTCGTCCCGCTCTTGAGCAAGGTCCTCATTCTGCTGGGTTAGGGTCTGCACCAGCTCTTGCAACGCCGCGATGTCAACACGGCTCTTCTTCTTTGCCTTCTTCAGACGACACAACTGATTGTGTTGTTCATTCAGTCGCTTGATCGTCGGAAGAAGCACATTGCGGAGTGCGCTGTGAGCACTCTCGAAATGATCTCCACGGCTTGTGCTCTCCTTGAGCTTGGTGGCGAGATGCTCCGTATGAACAGCTTGGCTGTCCATCACAGCGTTTCCCGCCCTCATTTGGAGGCTGAGGTTTGCCTCCGCGGGGTTGTACCTTGGGCAATTCGGGTCTGTTGCCTCCAGGTACCTCTCCTCCCACACATGCTGAACTCGTCCCTCCACCGGAACGAGTGCGTATGGAGTTCCCTCCATAGCCTGCACGTGTAGTTGGCAGAAACGTGACATAGTGTCACGGGCTGCCACTTGCCACATCCCTTCCGGTTGTCTTCCTCTCACCGTGACGGTGAATGGCACCCAACCGGGTGGCGTAGGCCCTGCAGGAACCTCGACATGGATCGTCCACGTCTTGTTCCCCTCTTCGCCTTCT
Source organism: Neostapfia colusana (assembly GCA_030760725.1). Taxonomy (NCBI): domain Eukaryota; kingdom Viridiplantae; phylum Streptophyta; class Magnoliopsida; order Poales; family Poaceae; genus Neostapfia; species Neostapfia colusana. Next base: position 111,399,979 of record JASWHV010000001.1, read on the forward strand.
TCCTTGGCGAAGTATTGCGGCATCTGGTTGTACCCGAAATATTGGAGCATTTGCCACAATGCTCCCGGGTAGCCGCTACGGCCAGAGCAGTGGGAAACTACCCACCCGTTCTCCAACCGTTTATCTGCTGCCATCTGTAAAAATATATTTGAGAAATGTCAAATATTTATTTTAACAGTAAACCATTGAGTTATAACATAAGATATGTCCTTGAACTCATAACACTTGGAAACATAGTTCAAATTTTTAAACAAATTTGACTGCTGATCTGCTGTTCCCATGACAGCCTTGACCAGTTTCCATTTCAACCTGATTTAGGCCAGGTTAAAAGCAAGACCAGTCCTGGAGCTCAATCATCAAAGTTGAAGCTAACTTCAATAGCTTTCCAGCCAGTATTTGCTTGGCCTAAGATCTGTCCTGGTTCAAAAGTTATGAGATGTCAAAGTTAACAGAATTTCTGGGAACAATTGGACAGCACCTCTCTGCTTTAGGTACTGAATTGATCCAAGAATCCCAGTTAATTCTTGTTCCCAATCTGACAAAACTTTCTGTTACAAAGTCGTAACCCATCTCATAAGCTTTCCAGAAGTACCTCATTTCCTATTTTTGGATTTTTATGCAGGAAATTATGCTTAATTTACAGAGAGTCTACAGAGAGTCTTTACCCTGTCCTGTTTTCTGGACAGTTCCAACTCTACTGCATTTTTCGAGTGGTTAAGAGATGAAACACCTCTGGACCTCAACAGAAAAGTTGTAAAGCTCTTCCAAAGCTTTCCAGAAATGTATCATACGACCCCAATCTCGAAAGAACTCAACCTCTAGCCTCTGATTAACTTCAGCCTTGATTCAGCTGAAAACAGAGTGCTCTGTCCTTAACAACCTATAAGTTGAAAACTTGTTAACTTTGAATATCCTGTTCAAGGGAAGGAGTTACATCAAGTTTTACTACTTTGGATCAAAACCTTCAAGTTTTTAAAAGAAGTTGTTCATTTAGTTGGGTGTGACGTCGATGCATCACCAGATTATGTCGGTACTACGTCCTCACAAAGAAAAACCTATACCGGACTTAGCCGGCTTCGTTATTTCAGTGGCACTACTCGTCACTCGCACACGGATGCTACACGTATACCGTTTCGTGGTCAGGCTACCTGCAGAAACTCAATCAATCGTCAGACTCGGCTGCACACCGAGCCCGGAATCCATGCAGTTCGTACACCCGGCCGTCATCACTCGCCCGGATGTTCTCAAGCCAAACACGCCTTGAGTTACGTGTTCACGTTTCAGACCACGTGACGGGGTCTCCCATGTTGCACCACGCACGCCAGGGACAGACGTTGCTGGAATACCCCAAACGACATTAAGAGTCGTAGAGGATATCAAAGCGGGTCGGGTTACCTGCCACCCGTGGGGCTCCACCCTTCAGCTTGTGCGCACTGGTGGACAGCGCTTACATGCACCCCCCAAGACATGAACGTCCCGAGATGCACGATTTTCCGACATAACAAATAGGTTAATATGCCACTTTCTATATGCTAATAACATCCTTATACGGGCTACTAACTCGTTCCTCACTGGATTTTTGAAAAAGAAGACCTTTGTACTGTGTTAAACCTCAAGCGAGCTCTGATACCACGCTGACACGACCCCATTGGTCCTGTCGAGCCAGGATCACGCTGAGGGGTGCTGCGTTGCACATCACCGTATAACACACGTCAAAGGTGCAAAGCGGAAGCGGAAGTTTTATTACATAAACAAGTTTATGAACATGTTTACATCAAAATAAGTTCAGTCTACACTCGCGGGCGTAGACTAAGCATCAAGTGTACGTTCAGCCCTCGAACGTGTCCTTGCTAGCACACACGCACACTAACTCTGCGGCGTGCACGGCTCCCACTCGACGGGGTTCCCCTCCTGGGGTTCCGTCTCCTCTTCGGGAGTCCCTTCCTCATAGAACCCTGCAAAAGCTTCAAACACAAGCAGTGAGCACGAAGGCTCAGCAAGTCTGACCCGTCTCACCTAAACATGGAACTTCTACATGAGGGTAATGGTTGCATGAGGTAAAAATCGTTTGCAAGGACTCGCCTAATTAGTAGAACCTTACTTTCAAGTTTTAGCAGCAGGTTGTGGAGAACCTTACGCTAAGGCACATGAGAGAGCCGCAATCAAACAAGAAACGCATTTCTCTCATGTACCTTGCCCAAAGTTGAAAAGAACTTTAATTAGCTCTAAGCTACAGCATATCATTAACAATCACTGTTCAGCTTTCAATCAGCAACATTTTAACATGTAACTAGCCTGTTCTTTCTACGTCATGGTACAGTGAACAAGTGGTACTCACTGACCGCGAGGGACGGCGATTATAATCGATTTACACCTGCAGGGTTACCCGAACAACCCGTCACGTACGCCCGTACTCGATGTTGCCTACAACAACCATCACGGACGCCGTACGCGACTACCTTTCACCCGTTAGCCAAATATTGAACCGGTCCCATCGTCCCGAGCAAGAGGTCTCTGCACGCGCATCTCCGTGCCGCCAGCCGATTTACACCTCAAGCTCTCAACCTACCCTCTGAACGACGGGCAATGCCTCAATAACCAGCTACCCGAGTTACATCAGTTTCCCGGTTCCCATATAGCCGGTAGGTCTTCGGTACTGTTCTAGCTTGTTCAACAGGCCCGCACACGGCTCGGTCCTCAATCGACACAAGCGGAGCTACAGCACACAGGCCCCAAAGTCCTGCTGCCCTTACTCTCCGCTCAGTCTCATTTTCTTGCCATGTGTATCATGTGCTATCTCTACCCGAGCAATGTGCCTCTAGCCTATTCTCGCGAGTAGTTCCAACTACTCGACTTGTACCGAATCCTACTCTATCCTAGCAATGCAGTGGCTAACGGGGTTTGCAATCCTAAACCCCAACCCATGGTTTTCTTGGCTATGCAGTGGGGTTTCCAAACAAGACTCTAATGCACAGAATAAAGGAAACAAGTATGTGCTCAAAACAATAAAAATTTGTAAAAATGGTTAATGCAAACCGGAGCTTGTCTTGCTGCTCTTGGTTGTAGGCTAGCTGTTCCTCGGGAGTAACGAAGTCTAGGACTTCGGGTTCCTCCTCGACCTTAGCGACTACATGATAGAAACAATACATGTATTAATTTAATGCATTTGCATTAAGTTTGAAGTTGTGAAGTCTATAACCTTTGCTAGATAGACCTAATGACTGTGAAACTTTTACTGTGGCTTGGTTACAACCTAAACAGAGACTTGGTCAAGTTTTAGTTGCAGCAAAGCTCATTTGAGCCCTCCACAAATAATTATGTCCTTGACCTTAATTGGAACTCTTAGGGTGTTCTAGGAATTTTCATGAGACAAACTATGACTTTCTGAAAACTAGATTTTCAGAGGCTTATAATGGATTTGGTCTCACTTAATTTGGAAGTCCCTAACTAAAGATATGATCTAAACAATTTCAGAGAAAATTCTGAAAATGTTTCTGAACATTTTCTATTTTCTCTGGAACAGTTTCACTAATCACACCATTAGGTGGATTAAATGAGCTCAAATGGATCTGAAATTTTTATGGTAGTTCAGGGACATTTTGGTGAATATCCCAGCAAAATTTCAGGATTTTCCTCCACAGGATTCTTCAGTTAAAGTTCCTAACAGTTTAAACTTTGAGGAATTAATTCTTGAAAATTAAGTATTTTCATGAAGTGAAACTTGATTTTCTGGAATGTACTCAGAGAGCTGAATCCAGAAAAATTTGGTTCACTCAATTTGGAGCTTTCTAGCCAAAGTTATGAGGATTTGAAGTTTGAAGGAAATCTGAAAATCGGGGAAAAGTTTAAACTCGCGCGTGGGCCCAGGGGACACGCGTCGCACGCCGAGGCGACAGCACACCGCGGCCCACAATGATTTTACGCGCCAGCACACCCGATCCCGGCCGCAGCCGGATCCCGATTCAAAATATCTCCTGCTGACAGCTGGGGTCCACCCCCTTCTTCAACCTCGCGACACCCGCGCCCCGCCGCCGAGGGATCTCGCCGGAGAGCTCGCCGCCGGCCGCTGTACAGCTCCAAACTTCTCGATCCTGGCCGCCCCTGCCTACTTTTACTCGGGGAACAGGATCCGATGGTCAGCTGCTTATGACAATGGCCGGAGCATGGTCGGCGACGAGCCGCCACCTCAGAACGACTTCGGCCATGTCGGCTGACTACCCTAGCACCTCAGCTACTTGGGAAATCGGTCGGGGAGCATCAGTGGACCTCAGAGAAGGTCGACATGAGCTCGAGGCAGCTCGGGGAAGGCCCGAAATAGGTCCTCACCGTGCGCCCGATGCCGCCCGTTCGTTCCGCCATTAGTAGACCTCAAATTATGCCGGGCACAGAGGTTCTCCGGCCCAGAGTTGTGAAGACAACTTGTGCGTTACCGTGTCTAGCTCGTGTGAGAGCGGCCTGAGGCCCTCTAATCCTTTCTAGAGAACGAATTAAACAGAATCATACCCGAAGGTCGTTCTGCACACAGAAAGGGGAAAAGTGGAAATTCGCCGCTGGTGAGCAACCACTCGAGCTGTGGCTCGGGGATGAGCAGCACCGGTCACCTGCGCGTCCAAGGGTGCCTTGGCTCGGGCGTGACAACGCCCTGGTTGGGCTGTCCACGGGAGCCCGAGGTGCGGCGGTTCCAAGTTCCGAGTTTGTTCTTTCGGCACAGCCGATATCAATCGGTTTTAACCGAATTCTAGCAACGGGGAGGATGGAGGAAGGTCTCTAGTACCTTGCTGGGGCTCTGGAGTGGAAGGAGGAAGCTGCGATCGGCGTTCTCCGATCAAGTCCGAACTGCGGAAGTTTTCGGCCGGCGCTGAGTTCTTGCGGGGAAGAACGGCGGTACCTCGGCCGAGGAGGGGGCAGGCGCCTTAAGAAGGCTCTGCACCGCCTCACGCCCGCGCGTGGGCAAGCAGCTGGTGGCGCGGCAGCTGGCCTCGGTGGCGATCACCGCTGCGGCTCGGCGACCCGAGTGAAAAAGTCTCAGTCGGTTTGATCTGAGCAGTGGCTGACATGTGGGTCCCACCTCCAGTTTTAACCTCTGAAATTTACTCCTAATCACTGTTGTAAACAGTGAACCCCATACTACCCTTGGCAATTCAAATTATTCACCCATGAGCCATTTGAATTGGCCCAAGTTCAAACGAGGTTTGGTTTGAATGAATTTCAGCACAAGTTCAGTTTGAAATTCAAACAAAGTTTGAATTTCTCCCCCTTAGCTCATGTCAAGATCAACTCCAAATGGAGTGAAAATTGGTGTGTGAGCTCACAAAAATGTGCTGAGTAAGAATATGCCTTCCACTTTTAAATTCATGGGATAAAAACAGTTTGAATTTGAATATGGTTTCAAACTGCCCCCTTCCTATCTATACCCAAAATGACCTCAAAAAGGTTTTGAATTTGGGTGAAACTTGGCATGGACATCCTTAGCAAAGTGTAGGAGTTTTCATATGTCCAGCCCATCTATATCACATGTGGGAAATACCACTTTTGCAATGTGTAAGTTTGTTCTCTAATGAGCATGTTGATAATTGTTACTTGCTCTTCATTTGTGTTCATCATTCTTCCTCAAATGAGGTGTGTGGTGTGGTGATGAACACTGCAAATGTGTGTCAAAAACTGAGGCCCTTACACATGCGACATCATATGGTGGAGCTGAAGACTGTAAACCTCCAGCAGTGTCAGCAGGAATGAAGATGACGGGAGAGCGAACCCGGCCAACACATAAGATGTGAAGAGGACAATCTCGCCGGACTGCAAGCCGGTGAGCGGGGTCATCCCGCGGCGAATCCTTCTGTCTTAGTCGGCCGACTGACAGCCGAGCAGCCGCCTTACGCGCCCGAGATCTTCATCAGTCCAAAGCCGGGAGGAGCGAAGGTCGGTTGCCATTGGAGCAAGTTGTGGCTGGATCTGGTCGAAAGTGGCAGTTTCTAGCGCAAAGGAGGAAGTTGAAGGGCACAAGGCACACGGAAGCAAGTAAGGAAACAATTGCTTTTTGCTGCAAAGTTTCCTTTACTACTCCTGCGATGCTTGGCAGAACTTCATGCTCGGCGCCCGGGCAGCCCCGCCCCGTGCTACCCGCATCTCCAGTGACAAGTGGGACCCGGGCCCGCGTGTCAGACGGTGGGGGCCAGGTGGGCAGTAACTCTAAAAAGCGGCACGGCAAACTGTAGCGGTCATCTCAGGAACCGTCGTAGTCAATGCCCTGAGCCGATCCATGAGCACGTCGCCACGACCCTCCAACCAAGCATGGCCACTAGTTCACTACGATAGGGGCATGCTGCCGCTTCAACTGCCAAGTACGGCCACTCGCCCACTACGCCAGGGGCGTGCTGCCCCTTCAACTGCCATGTACGGCCACTCACCCACTACGCCAGGGGCGTGCTGCTGCTTCATCCACCAAGATACAAGTTCAGAGCAGCCACGCGGAAGGAAAGAAGAAGGCCCCACCTGCTGGATCATCGCCTCCGCCGAGGTGGGCCTAAGGTCCACTATCAGTACCCTGCAGACCGGGTACCCTCGCGAGCAGGTTTGAAGAGGCTCCAGACCCCGCCTCCCTGCTGAGGCGGGCTCTGGCGCCGCCACATGCCCTCTGGCTCCGGGTCTGGCCTCCTCGTCGAGGAGGGCTCCGGAGCTACCACGTGTCCGCCGGCCCCATACCTGGCCTCCCCACAGAGGCGAGGTCTAACGCTGCCACGTGCCCTCTGGCTCCGGGTCTGGCCTCCCCGACGAGGAGGGCTCCGGAGCTGCCACGTGTCCACCGGCTCCAGACGTGGCCTCCACGCTGAGGCGGGGTCCGGCACTGCCATGTGTCCTCTAGCTCTAGGCCTGGCCTCCCCGTCGAGGAGGGCTCCGAAGCGGCCCCGTGTCCGCCGGCCCCGGACCAGGCCTCCCTGCTGAGGCGAGGTCCAGCGCTGCCACGTCTCCCACGACCCGCCATGGGCTGTGGGCCTCAGGGGTCAGGGAAGAATGTGATCGGTCTAGTCACGCATTCAAGACTCTTGCATTCCTTAGATACACGACGCGCAGTGCGCGCCTCCATCCACTCCTGTCAGGCGTTACTGTGACAGGACATGACGGTATAGCGTGACAACGGCAGTAACGGCACAGTGTTGCACAGCTGACCAAGTAGGCTGTGGCGACAAGACGGCGCCTTCTCCTGCCATCATCAAACTCTACTCGGTCTGAAACACTCGACGTGTCAGGAGACACACCTTAACTCCATCGACAGTGGACGCTACAAGTAGCCATTAAAACCCTAGATCGTGTATAGGGTATAGATCACCGTGGGGCCACCTGTCAGGCCCCGGGTCTTAATGTAACTTTCCGACCTTGAGACAGAAAAGGACCGAGCAGCCTCCGACAGAGGGGATTCCAATTTCGACCCTCAGACTCTCACACGCGCAAGGGCAAGCAATACAACACACACTCCCGTGGACGTAGGGTTTTACGCTCCGGTGGCCTGAACCACGTAAATTCTGGTGTTCATCTCTGTTCTTCAAGCTTGACTGATCTAGAGGCTAAGCCCCTCCAAACAACAAACCTTCGCGAACTGCTCCAGTGGCGTAACTGAGGAAAGTGTCATAAAGAACACTTTGACAATGTGGATTAATAATAAACTAAATTTCCATTATCATATAAAAACTATTTTTGTAGGCATTAATTTTTAAATATTTAGAGCTAGGAAGATTATATATTTTTAGTCACTATTTGATAGTGAACATTGGTTACGTAATTAGACTACTGTCATAAGCAAGCCTTGAATAGCAGGTAATAGATATACCCGAGGATAAAAAATATCCGCGGGTAGCGGGTAAGGTAACATTTCTTACCCGTTGCGGGTAAAGGATATGGATTCGGATATGTATATTGTCGAACGGGTACGCGTAGATGAAGAAAATAACCGCGGATATTTTACCCGTTGCCATCTCTAGTGCTCCTCCATGAACTCCACCAAAAATCAAAGCTTTGATCGCATGCTGCTGTACGTGGCGGCTACGGGCTGAAGATGAGATGGCGGCGCGGCTGGCGCCAGATATTAGGCGGACCTAGGGATGGATCTAGGCTCCTCATCGCAACGGCTAGGGCTTGACCTCTCTCGTCGCCTGGGCCGGCCTTGGAGTAGTGCAAGAGGGGCGACCGCTCCGGGCCCCTGAAAATTAGGGGCCCAATTTAGATTTGTCCTATAAATTTGATCATGCCACATAACTATACAACCAAACGTGATGTCACACCCGGTTTTTCCGAAGAAACAACCAAGTGAATATCACATGTATGCCAGGATCATTTTCTCATACATGTGATGACAAATAGTGAAGCATCATTTATTACAAGCCAGGTGTCGAATATAAATAAGTCTTACATCGCAAATGTCTCCATGGACACTAATGCTTCATCACAAGTAAATAAACTAGCAGCGGAATATTATTCTTTAGGGCTCCATCACAGGCGTTGCCCGGGGGTCTCCATGAACCTAAAAGCCTTCCTCGGGTCCAAAATCTTGGTCATTATACACCACCTCATTATCTTGACCTGAGCAGCAATATAAACCAACAAATATGCAAGGTTGAGTACCAATGGTACTCAGCAAGTGTGGGAAAATCATATCATGCATGGCTAGAACAAGGAGAGGTTGAACTCATGGTTAAAGCACTACGCAATTAATACCTATCACCTTAGCTTATTAAGCACCTATATTACTACACAGGTGAAAAGGTCCCAATCTCCCATCCCATCATCATAATCCAATAACCATAACCATCATTTCAAATGTTAAGCTCCCCGCTTAACTTCCAAAACCATCAATCCTCTAATCATGAATAAGTCCAGGCCGCTCTTAACCGTGAGCACGGCTGTCAAGACAGTTTTGACTCTGCAGAGTTTGTACCACTGTACCCACAAGTAGTGATTTCATCCCCCGTTGCCGGGTGGACTAAAAGAACCTCCATTATGCCAGTGGCTACGTTCCACATTCACACTTCCCAGGTGTGCGGCCAAGAGATCACTACGAAGCCTTTACAAAGGGATTCCCGACGAGCGTGGGCCCACTGAGGTTTCACCCCTAACAGCATACAAGAGGCTCCAACCCCGCTGCAGTGGCCCCCTCTTGAGCCTTGCGGTTCATATGGTAGTCCAGCTGACACCCACTCCCCGCACCATCCAACACACCCATACTACGCCGGGGATACACCTAATTAATTGGCCAAGCTGCCCCATCTCAGCATGTGGTTGGCACTGTAAAGCCGGGTTACATGCTCCATGAACCGGTCCTTAGGATCCAGGCAAGTACTAAACACAAACCCAAGTCTCGTGCACCCAGCACACAACCAAAACATCCAACTTGCCTTGATCCCTACCTCTACATAACTCACAATAGCTCATTCAAGAGTATGGTATTATAAACTGATGATCTCATTTCCCAAATATCCCATTCTAAGCATGGCTAAGCAAATGCATGTAAATATATGACATGACAAAATAAATCCCAACCCAAGCTTCAAGGAAACAAGGTAATGCAATTCTAGGGAAACTTCCTAGCATGGGTTTCATATTTAACTTGACAATGCAAATAATTCTATCTACACATCCTAGCATAGGATCAAAGTGGTCAAGGACACTTGCCTCCTTCTTGCTGCTCTTGAAATTGGTAGTCCTGATCTTGAAAAGGGTTAACTTGCTCTTGAGCAGGTTCTACTTCATACCATCACACATAGCAAAAGAAAAACAACAATCATAAGACATAGTTCACACTTCTACTTCATACAAACCACACATTTCATATTTATGAAATTCATTCACCCTTATATGTGTTGTGGTTACTTTATGTGTGTTGAGTTGTGGCTTGCATGCACTTTTAACCATGCATATATATGATTCCTACTTTTGGTGTCCACATTTATACTTGCATACAATGTGCCTTCACAATTTCTATCAACCCTAAACTGAATTCTTTGTATTTTAGAAACTCCATTTATCATCTACTAGTTGCTATATTTTCAGACTTGTATTCCTATGCATAATTGTATATCTTATTATTAAATTAGTAATACACATCACCTAAACAGATTAGGTTCTGGTCCTAAATAATTTGAAATCATATTTTGACCATGGCTTATGATATATACTATTTCATAATTATTTTCCCTTTTTTTCTTTAACTATTCTTTACTTAAAAATGTGTCCTTATACTAATAAAATGTGAATAATAGATAAAACAGATTTATTTCAGCCCAAAAATATATTTTTATCTCACTCCAAAGTTTCCTAAGTACTGAGAAAGTTTTTAATTAATTTTGACAATTATGTTTGTCCCCCTTTTAATTTTTAAACACTAGTTACATATTCAATTTTCTAAATTAAATACTAAACAAGGCTAAAATAATGAATTCACCCCATTACAGGTCTATAATATTATTTTCATAATTTCCAGGGGTCTATCTACACTTAACAGAGGTGTTTTTCCTAATTTCTATTAAGTCCAGGGGTTAAAACTGATTTTCAAACGGATTTACATGATTTTCTGGAGTTCCAGGGGCTAGATCTGAAGTTTCCGGGGCTAGCTCTCAATTCCAGAGAACCCTAGGGGGTAGCACGTAAGTATTCCAGACTTTATAATGCGGGGCTGACGTGGTCCGTCCGATTTTAAACCGACGGCTGAGATTATAAGATCGAACCGGTACGCGGGGTTTTAAAGTCTACCGTGCGATTTAAAATAAACGGCGCACAAGCGGCCACGTCGCTCTGATCGAGAGCGGGCGGCGCTGCTGACACGACCCCACTGGTCCTGTCGAGCCAGGATCACGCTGAGGGGTGCTGCGTTGCACAACACCGTATAACACACGTCAAAGGTACAAAGCGGAAGCGGAAGCTTTATTACATAAACAAGTTTATTAACATGTTTACATCAAAATAAGTTTAGTCCACACTCGCGGGCGTAGACTAAGCATCAAGTGCACGTTCAGCCCTCGAACGTGTCCTTGCTAGCACACACGCACACTAACTCTGCGGCGTGCACGACTCCCACTCGACGGGGTTCCCCTCCTGGGGTTCCGTCTCCTCTTCGGGAGTCCCTTCCTCATAGAACCCTGCAAAAGCTTCAAACACAAGCAGTGAGCACGAAGGCTCAGCAAGTCTGACCCGTCTCACCTAAACATGAAACTTCTACATGAGGGTGATGGGTTGCATGAGGTAAAAATCATTTGCAAGGACTCGCCTAATTAGTAGAACCTTACTTTCAAGTTTTAGCAGCAGGTTGTGGAGAACTTTACGCTAAGGCACATGAGAGAGCCGCAATCAAACAAGAAACGCATTTCTCTCATGTACTTTGCCCAAAGTTGAAAAGAACTTTAGTTAGCACTAAGCTACAACATATCATTAACAATCAATATCCAACTTTCAATCAGCAACATTTTAACATGTAACTAGCCTGTTCTTTCTACGTCACGGTACAGTGAACAAGTGGTACTCACTGACCGCGAGGGACGGCGATTATAATCGATTTACACCTGCAGGGTTACCCGAACAACCCGTCACGTACGCCCGTACTCGATGTTGCCTACAACAACCATCACGGACGCCGTACGCGACTACCTTTCACCCGTTAGCCAAATATTGAACCGGTCCCATCGTCCCGAGCAAGAGGTCCCTGCACGCGCATCTCTGTGCCGCCAGCTGATTTACACCTCGAGCTCTCAACCTACCCTCTGAACGACGGGCAATGCCTCAATACCCAGCTACCCGAGTTACATCAGTTTCCCGGTTCCCATATAGCCGGTAGGTCTTCGGTACTGTTCTAGCTTGTTCAACAGGCCCGCACACGGCTCGGTCCTCAATCGACACAAGCGGAGCTACAGCACACAGGCCCCAAAGTCCTGCTGCCCTTACTCTCCGCTCGGTCTCATTTTCTTGCCATGTGTATCATGTGCTATCTCTACCCGAGCAATGTGCCTCTAGCCTATTCTCGCGAGTAGTTCCAACTACTCGACTTGTACCGAATCCTACTCTATCCTAGCAATGCAGTGGCTAACGGGGTTTGCAATCCTAAACCCCAACCCATGGTTTTCTTGGCTATGCAGTGGGGTTTCCAAACAAGACTCTGATGCACAACATAAAGAAAACAAGTATGTGCTCAAAACAATAAAAATTTATAAAATGGTTAATGCAAACCGGGGCTTGCCTTGCTGCTCTTGGTCGTAGGCTAGCTGTTCCTCCGGAGTAACGAAGTCTAGGACTTCGGGTTCCTCCTCGACCTTAGCGACTACATGATAAGAACAATGTATGTATTAATTAAATGCTTTTGTATTAACTTTGAAGTTGTGAAGTCTATAACCTTTACTAGATAGACCTAATGACTGTGAAACTTTTACTGTGGCTTGGTTACAACCTAAACAGAGACTTGGTCAAGTTTTAGTTGCAGCAAAGCTCATTTGAGCCCTCCACAAATAATTATGTCCTTGACCTTAATTGGAACCCTTAGGGTGTTCTAGGGATTTTCATGAGACAAACTATGACTTTCTGAAAACTAGATTTTCAGAGGGTTCTAATGGAATTGGTCTCACTTAATTTGGAAGTCTCTAACTAAAGATATGAGCTAAACAATTTCAGAGAAAATTCTGAAAATGTTTCTGAACATTTTCTATTTTCTCTGGAACAGTTTTACTAATCACACCATTAGGTGGACTAAATGAGCTCAAATGGATCTGAAATTTTTATGGTAGTTCAAGGATATTTTGGTGAACATCTCAGCAAAATTTCAGGATTTTCCTCCAAATGATTCTCCAGTTAAAATTCCTAACAGTTTAAACTTTAAGGAATTAATTCTGGAGAATTAAGGAATCTCATGAAGTGACACTTGATTTTCTGGAAAGTACTCAAAGAGCTGAATCCAGCAAAATTTGGTTCACTCAATTTGGAGCTTTCTAGCCAAAGTTATAAGGATTTGAAGTTTGAAGGAAATCTGAAAATCGGGGAAAAGTTTAAACTCGCGCGTGGGCCCAGGAGACACGCGTCGCACGCCGAAGCGACAGCACACCGCGGCCCACAAGGCTTTTGCGCGCCAGCACACCCGATCCCGGCCGCAGCCGGATCCCGATTCAAAATATCGGCCGCTGACAGCTGGGGTCCACCCCCTTCTTCAACCTCGCGACACCCGCGCTCCGCCGCCGAGGGACCTCGCCGGAGAGCTCGCCGCCGGCTGCTGTACAGCTTCAAACTTCTTGATTCTGGCCGCCCCTGCCTACTTTTACTTGAGGAACATGATCCGAGGGTCAGCTGCTCATGACAACGGCCGGAGCATGGTCGGCGACGAGCCGCCATATCGGAACGACTTCGGCCATGTCGGCTGATGCTCCTAGTGCCTCAGCTACTTGGGAAACCGGTCGGGGAGCATCAGTGGACCTCAGAGAAGGTCGACATGAACTCGGGGCAGCTCGGGGAAGGCCCGAAATAGGTCCTCACCGTGCGCCCGATACCCCCCGTGCGTTCCGCCATTAGTAGACCTTGAATTACGCCGGGCACAGAAGTTCTCCGGCCCAGAGTTGTGAAGGCAACTTGTGCGTCACCGTGTCTAGTTCGTGTGGGAGTGGCCTGAGGCCCTCTAATCCTTTCTAGAGCACGAATTAAACAGAATCGTACCCGAAGGTCGTTCTGCACACAGAAAGGGGAAAAGTGGAAATTCGCCGCCGGTGAGCAACCACTCGAGCTGTGGCTCGGGGATGAGCAGCACCGATCACTTGCGCGTCCAAGGGTGTCTTGGCTCGGGCGTGACAACGCCCAGGTTGGGCTGTCCACGAGAGCCCGAGGTGCGGCGGTTTCCAGTTCCGAGTTCGATCTTTCGGCACAGCCGATATCACTCGGTTTCAATCGATTTCTATCAATGGGAAGGATGGAGGATGGTTGCTAGTACCTTGCTGGGACCTTGGAATGGAAAGAGGGAGCTGCGATCGGCTTGATCAAGCAGGAACTCGAGCGGCGGCGATGGCAGTGGAAAAACAAGTCGTGTGCGTCGGCAGCTCGAGGAAATGGTGACTGAAGCACGCCGGGGAGGGAATAAATAGCCCGGCCGGCTGGTCTCCGGCTTGGGGCACGCAGCAGGAGCTGGCGCCGGCTGCCCCCTTCGGTGGCGCGCGCGCACAGCTGCCGGGAACCGACTGAACTGTGGTTCAGTCGGTTTGCTTTGAGGCTGAGGCTGACATGTGGGTCCCACTCCTCTTTTAACCTCTGAAATTTATTCCTAACAGCTGTGGTAAACAGTGAACCCTATTCTACCCTTGGCAACTCAAATTATTCACCCAAGAGCCATTTGAATTGATCAAAGTTCAAATGAGGTTTGGTTTGAATGAATTTCAGCACAAGTGCAGTTTGAAATTCAAATAAAGTTTGAATTTCTCCCCCTTAGCTCATGTCAAGATCAACTCCAAATGGAGTGAAAATTGGTGTGTGAGCTCACAAAAATGTGCTGAGCAAGAATATGCCTTCCACTTTTAAATTCAGTGGGTGAAAACAGTTTGAATTTGAATATGTTTTCAAACTGCCCCTTTCCTATCTACACCCAAGATGACCTCAAAAATGTTTTGAATTTGGGTGAAACTTGGCATGGACATCCTTGGCAAAGTGTAGGAGTTTTCATATGTCCAGCCCATCTATATCACATGTGGGAAGTACCACTTTTGCAATGTGTGAGTTTGTTCCCTAATGAGCATGTTGATAATTGTTACTTGCTCTTTATTTGTGTTCATCATTTTTCCTCAAATGAGGTGTGTGGTGTGGGGATGAACACTGCAAATGGGTGTCAAAAACTGAGGCCCTTACATTCCTCCCCCCTTAAAAGAATCTCGTCCCGAGATTATAAGGTGAAAATGAGAGAGAGGACGGTGGAAAAATTACCGGATATGCGACGTGAGAAAGTCGGGGTAGTTAGTGCGAAGGAATTCTTCGCTCTCCCATGTCGCTTCATCCATGGAGTGATTACTCCACAGAACCTTGTAGAACCACAACGTACGGTTGCGTGTGGTTCGGGCCTTTTCATCAATAATCTGCACCGGTTCCTCCCGATAGGTGAGATCCGGTTGCAGTTCTTCAATGTCTTCCAGCTGAACGGTAGTTGATAGCTTGAGACACTTCCTCAGCTGGGAAATGTGAAAGACGTCGTGCACACCGGAAAATGCTTCTGGTAATCTTAGCCGGTATGCCACCGATCCACATCTTTCGGTAATCTGGAATGGACCGATGAATCGGGGTGCTAACTTTCCTCTCACCCCAAATCTGTTTACGCCCTTCATTGGAGACACTCGTAGATATACGTGGTCTCCAGCTTCGAATTGTAACGGACGCCTTCTCCGGTCCGCATACTGTTTCTGTCGGGATTGAGCGGCTTTTAGGTTCGCTTGAATTAATCGAACCTTTTCTTCCGCGTTGTTGACAAGATCAATCCCGAAGGTAACCCTCTCGCCAGACTCACACCAATTCAACGGTGTGCGGCATTTTCTCCCGTATAGCGCCTCGTAGGGCGCCATCTTGATGCTGGCTTGGTACCCATTGTTGTACGAGAACTCGGCTAACGGCAAGTGATCATCCCAGTTCTTGCCGTGGTCGATAGCGCAAGCTCGTAGCATGTCTTCTAAGATTTGATTTACCCGCTCCGTTTGCCCATCCGTCTGCGGGTGGTAGGCTGAACTACGGATCAGCTTCGTCCCCAAGGCAGCGTGGAGCTGCTCCCAAAAACGGGACACAAATAAAGTGCCCCGGTCCGATACGATAGTACGGGGTACGCCGTATAAGCATAGGATCCGTGAGATGTACAGTTCAGCGTACTTCTTGGCGTTGTAGTTGGTGTTGACCGGGATGAAATGGGCAACTTTGGTGAGCCGATCGACGATCACCCACACAGAATCATGTTTCTGTAAGGTGGTGGGTAAACCGACGACGAAATCCATGCTCACGTCCTCCCACTTCCAGGCAGGAATGCCCAGTGGTTGCAGCAGTCCCGGTTTCCGCATGTGGTCTGCCTTCACCCTTCGACATGTATCACACTCGGACACGTATTTTGCAGTCTCTCGCTTCATCCGTGTCCACCAAAACTTTCTCCTGAGTTCTTGATACATTTTGTTGCTGCCGGGGTGAATAGAAAACTTTGATAAGTGAGCCTCATCAAAGATTTTCTTCCGTAACTCCGGGTTTCGGGGTACGACGATCCGGTCCTTGAACCATAGGACGCCGTCTCCGTCCTTCCGGAAACATTTCAACTCCCCACTGTCTACACGTCTCCGCAAATGTGATATGCCCTTGTCATTCTTCTGGGCTGCCGCTATCTCTTCACGGATGGTGGGGATCAAAGCTAGGTTGTAGAGAGCTCCATGTGGAATCACATGTAGTGGTGGTTCGCTCTCTTCCAACGGTGTGATGGTCAGATTATTGACGTGTGACTTGCGGCTTAGCGCGTCTGCCACAACGTTTGCCTTGCCCGGATGATAATGGATCTCTATCTCGTAATCCTTTATCAGTTCTAACCATCTTCGTTGCCTCATGTTCAGCTCCTTCTGAGTGAATATGTACTTGAGGCTTTTGTGGTCGGTATATAAATGTACGAGGTTACCGAGTAGGTAGTGCCTCCACATTTTCAGTGCAAGTACCACGGCAGCGAGCTCCAAGTCGTGAGTTGGATAATTTTGCTCATGATTCCTAAGCTGCCGTGACCCATACGCGACCACCCTTCGGCCTTGCATCAACACACATCCGAGCCCAATGCCGGATGCATCGCAGTACACATCGAACGGTTTTGTTGTGTCTGGCTGCGCCAAAACCGGTGCTGATGTCAGGTGCTTGACTAAAGCCTTGAATGCTGCTTCACATGCTGGACTCCAAACATATTTGGTAGCCTTCTTCAGCAGCTCTGTCATTGGCTTGGCAATCTTCGAGAAGTTCGGAATGAACCTTCGATAATATCCCGCGAGTCCGAGGAAACTCCGTACCTCATGAACAGTTCTCGGGGATTTCCAATTCAGCACTTGCGTGATTTTGCTCGGGTCCACAGCGATACCCTCCGCTGAGATGATATGCCCGAGGAAAGGCACTTGCGATATCCAAAACTCGCATTTGCTGAACTTTGCGTATAACTTGTGATCCCGCAGCCGTTGCAAGACTATACGCAGATGTTTCTTGTGATCTTCCTCCGACTTGGAATATACCAGGATGTCGTCGATGAAGACCACGACAAACTTGTCCAGCTCCGGCATGAACACCGAGTTCATTAAGTACATGAAGTGAGCTGGAGCATTGGTGAGGCCAAAGGACATGACCAGGTACTCATAAAGTCCGTACCTTGTCGAAAAAGCTGTCTTTGGAATGTCCTCAGCCCTGATCTTAATCTGATGGTACCCGGATCTTAAATCCATCTTGGAAAAGACCTTTGCTTCGACCAACTGATCAAACAACATGTCGATCCGTGGCAACGGGTACTTGTTCTTGATGGTTACGGCATTTAATGGACGGTAGTCCACGCAAAGCCGCAACGTTTCATCCTTCTTTTTGACAAATAATGCCGAACAGCCCCATGGCGAGGAGCTCGGCCTAATAAAACCCTTCTCCAGAAGGTCCGTGAGCTGAGTCTTCAGTTCAGCCAACTCCTTGGGCGCCATCTTGTACGGCCTTCGGGATATTGGCATGGTTCCCGGTGCAAGTTCAATCTTGAACTCCACCTCTCTATCGGGTGGCATCCCCGGCAAATCATCCGGGAATACATCAGGGAATTCTCGGACCACTGGAATGTCTTCCAATCTGATGGTTGTGGCTTGATAGACACTTGGAAGTTTTATTTCTGGACTGTCCAGAAATAATGAGTGAGAACCGTGCACTCCTGAGTTTAAGTGCACGACTCGGAGGACGGTGTC
Organism: Neostapfia colusana; assembly: GCA_030760725.1. Lineage (NCBI taxonomy): Eukaryota > Viridiplantae > Streptophyta > Magnoliopsida > Poales > Poaceae > Neostapfia > Neostapfia colusana. The sequence goes on from JASWHV010000001.1 coordinate 111,417,906, forward strand.
TAAAACAGCGCCGTGGCGGTTTAACCACGACATCCCTAGGATGACATCGACCTTCTGTCCCTCTAAGATAATGAGAGACGTGGGGTACACTCTACCCGCTAAGCATAATGGTGCTTTGGAGACCATTACGCTTGCTGAAATCTTCCCACCCGGTGAACAAATTAAATATGGACTATCGGTGGGTAGTATTGGCAAGCTGTGTTTAGCAATGAAAGCTTGGCTAATAAAATTATGCGTGGCGCCTGAATCAAATAGTACTATAGCGGGATGCTGGTGGAGTTGGAACATACCCGCAAGGATTGGCTCGCCCTCCGGCACGTCCTCAATGGCAAGCTGGTGGACAGTACCGGGCCTAGGGTTTGCCCGCCGCGCATTAGTAGGGTTCCGGGGTTGATTCCTCCCCGGAAACTGTGGTACCACTCCGCCGCCTTGCCTCTCCGGGCAACTGCTCGCGAAGTGTCCTGGACGACCACACTTGTAACATGTGGCCGCTGCTGGTGGAGTACTTGGTGGACGAAAGCCCGGCATGCGTTGCGGAGGTGCAAACGCACGCGGCATCGCCCGCTGCTGCTGTTGTTGTTGCGGTGGTGCTGGCAGTGCCGGCCGGAATGCCGGTGAAGAATACGGCCGACCGCGGAACGGCATCGACCGCTGTGGTGGCTGCCAGCGCGGACCTGATGGTGGGCGATTCACCATCCGAAACTTCTGAGAAGGACCGCCTCCTTCTCCGCTGCTCTGCGGCGCGCTTCGCTTTCGCTCTGCCGCCGCCAACTCCTTGCCGGAGTCTTCCTGAACAATCGCAGCATCAATTATGTCGTTGAGGCTGCCGCGATTGAACATCGCCAGCTTGTCCTTCAGGAGCGGGTTAAGCCCCTGGTAAAAGTGGTCCCGCCGCTTCTCGTCCGTATCTGCGTGATACGACGCGTAGAGTGCGAGATCGTTGAACGCTCTGGAGTACTCCAGCGCGTTCCGGCTCCCTTGTTGCAGGTGTAGGAATTCCTGCGTCTTCCTCTTCATCAAACCGGGCGGTATATGATAGGCCCGGAAGGCCGTCCGAAACTCCGCCCAGGTCATCACTCGGTCGGTGGGTTGTGAAGCACAAAAGTTGGCCCACCACGCGCTCGCGGATCCTTGGAGCTGCTGGACCGCGAACTGAGTCTTGCGCTGCTCGCTGATTTGGAGCAGCCCGAACTTCATCTCTATGGCGCGGAGCCAGTTGTCCGCGTCAAGTGGTTCATCCGCCCTTGAGAATACAGGGGGATGAGTCGCCAGGAAGTCAGAGTAGGAGCTCTGTTGGCGCTCCTCACGATCTTGACGTCTCTCTGGGCGAGACGTATTCGCAATTAACGTTTGCAGCAGCTCTGTATGCTGCTGATGTGAACCCGCCATTGCCGCGACAATGTCGGCCAATGTAACCGTTGGCAGTGGCGGTGGCGGTGTTTGCTGTTGCTGTTGCTGCTGCTGTCCCGAGGAGTCCTCAGGAGGTGGTTGGGAGGTCTCTCCCCCTTGGCTAGTACCTCCAACATCGGGGTTGGCACGAGTACGCGTCATTCTGAAATTCAACCCCACAGCAATTAGCACATGTCTTAATCAAAATTCCATAAACAGCAGTAGGTATCGAAGCGACGCATGATTAACTTGCACAACATTCACATATATTGATAAAGCATAAACTTTATACAAGATACATTATTCTCGGATCTCCGAGAAGTCGTGCTCATGTCGTCACTACCTATACATACGCTACTGTCTACACGATATGTCACCGATTACAAAAGTTGGGTTACGCTACCCTAGCTGCCCTACTTGGCAACTGTAACCCCCTACTCGGAGTAAAATTCGACCTCCTGTGGGTCGTCCTCCTCCGGTACTTCTGCTGGTGGCTCTGGATCTACCACCTCTTCTCCCATTCCAGGTTCTCCCATGGCTGGAAGACCCAAGACTACCGGTACGCCCAATACCGGGGGCACGAGGTCCTGCAATGCATGCACCTCGTCCATAGCCTGGTTGTAGTCCTCTTCCCAGCCTTGTCCTTCCTCAATAGCGTCGTCCCGCTCTTGAGCAAGGTCCTCATTCTGCTGGGTTAGGGTCTGCACCAGCTCTTGCAACGCCGCAATGTCAACACGGCTCTTCTTCTTTGCCTTCTTCAGACGACGCAACTGATTGTGTTGTTCATTCAGTCGCTTGATCGTCGGAAGGAGCACATTGCGGAGTGCACTGTGAGCACTCTCAAAATGATCTCCACGGCTTGTGCTCTCCTTGAGCTTGGTGGCGAGATGCTCCGTATGAACAGCTTGGCTGTCCATCACAGCGTTTCCCGCCCTCATTTGGAGGCTGAGATTTGCCTCCGCGGGGTTGTACCTTGGGCAACTCGGGTTTGTTGCCTCTAGGTACCTCTCTTCCCACACATGCTGAGCTCGTCCCTCCACCGGAACGAGTGCGTATGGAGTTCCCTCCATAGCCTGTACGTGTAGTTGGCAGAAACGTGACATAGTGTCACGGGCTGCCACTTGCCACATCCCTTCCGGTTGTCTTCCTCTCACCGTGACGGTGAATGGCACCCAACCGGGTGGCGTAGGCCCTGCAGGAACCTCGACATGGATCGTCCACGTCTTGTTCCCCTCTTCGCCTTCTCCCTTGGCGAAGTATTGCGGCATCTGGTTGTACCCGAAATATTGGAGCATTAGCCACAATGCTCCCGGGTAGCCGCTACGGTCAGAGCAGTGGGAAACTACCCACCCGTTCTCCAACCGTTTATCTGCTGCCATCTGTAAAAATATATTTGAGAAATGTCAAATATTTATTTAAACAGTAAACCATTGAGTTATAACATAAGATATGTCATTGAACCCTTAACACTTGGAAACATAGTTCAAATTTTTAAACAAATTTGACTGCTGATCTGCTGTTCCCATGACAGCCCTGACCAGTTTCCATATCAATCTGATTTAGGCCAGGTTAAAAGCAAAACCAGTCCTGGAGCTCAACATCAAAGTTAAAGTTAACTTCAATAGCTTTCCAGAAAGTATTTGGTTGGCCTAAGATCTGCTCTGGTTCAAAAGTTATGAGATGTCAAAGTTAACAGAATTTCTGGGAACAATTGGACAGCACCTCCCTGCCTTAGGTACTGATTTGATCCAAGAATTCCAGTTAATTCTGTTCCTAATCTGACAAAACTTTCTGTTACAAAGTTGTAACCCATCTCATAAGCTTCCCAGAACCACCTCATTTTCTATTTTTGGATTTTTATGCAGGAAGTTATGCTTAATTTACAGAGAGTCTACAGAGAGTCTTTGCTCCGTCCTGTTTTCTGGACAGTTTCAACTCTACTGCATTTTTCGAGTGGTTAAGGGATGAAACACCTCTGGAACTCAACAGAAAAGTTGTAAAGCTCCTCCAAAGCTTTCCAGAAATGTATCATACGACCCCAACCTCGAAAGAACTCAACCTCTAACCTCTGATTAACTTCAGCCTTGATTTAGCTGAAAACAGAGTGCTCTGTCCTTAACATCCTATAAGTTGAAAATTTATTAACTTTGAATATCCTGTTCAAGGGAAGGAGTTACATCAAGTTTTACTACTTTGGATCAAAACCTTCAAGTTTTTAAATGAAGTTGTTCATTTAGTTGGGTGTGACGTCGAGGCGTCACCAGATTATGTCGGTACTACGTCCTCACAAAGGAAAAACCTATACCGGATTTAGCCGGCTTCGTTAGTTCAGTGGCACTACTCGTCACTCGCACACGGATGCTACACGTCTACCGTTTCGTGGTAAGGCTACCTGCAGAAACTCAAACAATCATCAGACTCGGCTGCACACCGAGCCCGGAATCCATACAGTTTGTACACCCGGCCGTCATCACTCGCCCGGATGTTCTCAAGCCAAACACGCCTTGAGTTACGTGTTCACGTTTCAGACCACGTGACGGGGTCTCCCATGTTGCACCACGCACGCCAGGGACAGACGTTGCTCGAATACCCCAAACGACATGAAGAGTCGTAGAGGATATCAAAGCGGGTCGGGTTACCTGCCACCCGTGGGGCTCCACCCTTCAGCTTGTGCGCACTGGTGGACAGCGCTTACGTGCACCCCCCAAGACATGAACGTCCCGAGATGCACGATTTTCCGACATAACAAATAAGTTAATAAGCCACTTTCTATATACTAATAACATCCTTATACGGGCTACTAACTCGTTCCTCACTGGATTTTTGAAAAAGAAGACCTTTGTACTGTGTTAAACCTCAAGCGAGCTCTGATACCACGCTGACACGACCCCACTGGTCCTGTCGAGCCAGGATCACGCTGAGGGGTGCTGCGTTGCACAACACCGTATAACACACGTCAAAGGTACAAAGCGGAAGCGGAAGCTTTATTACATAAACAAGTTTATTAACATGTTTACATCAAAATAAGTTTAGTCCACACTCGCGGGCGTAGACTAAGCATCAAGTGCACGTTCAGCCCTCGAACGTGTCCTTGCTAGCACACACGCACACTAACTCTGCGGCGTGCACGACTCCCACTCGACGGGGTTCCCCTCCTGGGGTTCCGTCTCCTCTTCGGGAGTCCCTTCCTCATAGAACCCTGCAAAAGCTTCAAACACAAGCAGTGAGCACGAAGGCTCAGCAAGTCTGACCCGTCTCACCTAAACATGAAACTTCTACATGAGGGTGATGGGTTGCATGAGGTAAAAATCATTTGCAAGGACTCGCCTAATTAGTAGAACCTTACTTTCAAGTTTTAGCAGCAGGTTGTGGAGAACTTTACGCTAAGGCACATGAGAGAGCCGCAATCAAACAAGAAACGCATTTCTCTCATGTACTTTGCCCAAAGTTGAAAAGAACTTTAGTTAGCACTAAGCTACAACATATCATTAACAATCAATATCCAACTTTCAATCAGCAACATTTTAACATGTAACTAGCCTGTTCTTTCTACGTCACGGTACAGTGAACAAGTGGTACTCACTGACCGCGAGGGACGGCGATTATAATCGATTTACACCTGCAGGGTTACCCGAACAACCCGTCACGTACGCCCGTACTCGATGTTGCCTACAACAACCATCACGGACGCCGTACGCGACTACCTTTCACCCGTTAGCCAAATATTGAACCGGTCCCATCGTCCCGAGCAAGAGGTCCCTGCACGCGCATCTCTGTGCCGCCAGCTGATTTACACCTCGAGCTCTCAACCTACCCTCTGAACGACGGGCAATGCCTCAATACCCAGCTACCCGAGTTACATCAGTTTCCCGGTTCCCATATAGCCGGTAGGTCTTCGGTACTGTTCTAGCTTGTTCAACAGGCCCGCACACGGCTCGGTCCTCAATCGACACAAGCGGAGCTACAGCACACAGGCCCCAAAGTCCTGCTGCCCTTACTCTCCGCTCGGTCTCATTTTCTTGCCATGTGTATCATGTGCTATCTCTACCCGAGCAATGTGCCTCTAGCCTATTCTCGCGAGTAGTTCCAACTACTCGACTTGTACCGAATCCTACTCTATCCTAGCAATGCAGTGGCTAACGGGGTTTGCAATCCTAAACCCCAACCCATGGTTTTCTTGGCTATGCAGTGGGGTTTCCAAACAAGACTCTGATGCACAACATAAAGAAAACAAGTATGTGCTCAAAACAATAAAAATTTATAAAATGGTTAATGCAAACCGGGGCTTGCCTTGCTGCTCTTGGTCGTAGGCTAGCTGTTCCTCCGGAGTAACGAAGTCTAGGACTTCGGGTTCCTCCTCGACCTTAGCGACTACATGATAAGAACAATGTATGTATTAATTAAATGCTTTTGTATTAACTTTGAAGTTGTGAAGTCTATAACCTTTACTAGATAGACCTAATGACTGTGAAACTTTTACTGTGGCTTGGTTACAACCTAAACAGAGACTTGGTCAAGTTTTAGTTGCAGCAAAGCTCATTTGAGCCCTCCACAAATAATTATGTCCTTGACCTTAATTGGAACCCTTAGGGTGTTCTAGGGATTTTCATGAGACAAACTATGACTTTCTGAAAACTAGATTTTCAGAGGGTTCTAATGGAATTGGTCTCACTTAATTTGGAAGTCTCTAACTAAAGATATGAGCTAAACAATTTCAGAGAAAATTCTGAAAATGTTTCTGAACATTTTCTATTTTCTCTGGAACAGTTTTACTAATCACACCATTAGGTGGACTAAATGAGCTCAAATGGATCTGAAATTTTTATGGTAGTTCAAGGATATTTTGGTGAACATCTCAGCAAAATTTCAGGATTTTCCTCCAAATGATTCTCCAGTTAAAATTCCTAACAGTTTAAACTTTAAGGAATTAATTCTGGAGAATTAAGGAATCTCATGAAGTGACACTTGATTTTCTGGAAAGTACTCAAAGAGCTGAATCCAGCAAAATTTGGTTCACTCAATTTGGAGCTTTCTAGCCAAAGTTATAAGGATTTGAAGTTTGAAGGAAATCTGAAAATCGGGGAAAAGTTTAAACTCGCGCGTGGGCCCAGGAGACACGCGTCGCACGCCGAAGCGACAGCACACCGCGGCCCACAAGGCTTTTGCGCGCCAGCACACCCGATCCCGGCCGCAGCCGGATCCCGATTCAAAATATCGGCCGCTGACAGCTGGGGTCCACCCCCTTCTTCAACCTCGCGACACCCGCGCTCCGCCGCCGAGGGACCTCGCCGGAGAGCTCGCCGCCGGCTGCTGTACAGCTTCAAACTTCTTGATTCTGGCCGCCCCTGCCTACTTTTACTTGAGGAACATGATCCGAGGGTCAGCTGCTCATGACAACGGCCGGAGCATGGTCGGCGACGAGCCGCCATATCGGAACGACTTCGGCCATGTCGGCTGATGCTCCTAGTGCCTCAGCTACTTGGGAAACCGGTCGGGGAGCATCAGTGGACCTCAGAGAAGGTCGACATGAACTCGGGGCAGCTCGGGGAAGGCCCGAAATAGGTCCTCACCGTGCGCCCGATACCCCCCGTGCGTTCCGCCATTAGTAGACCTTGAATTACGCCGGGCACAGAAGTTCTCCGGCCCAGAGTTGTGAAGGCAACTTGTGCGTCACCGTGTCTAGTTCGTGTGGGAGTGGCCTGAGGCCCTCTAATCCTTTCTAGAGCACGAATTAAACAGAATCGTACCCGAAGGTCGTTCTGCACACAGAAAGGGGAAAAGTGGAAATTCGCCGCCGGTGAGCAACCACTCGAGCTGTGGCTCGGGGATGAGCAGCACCGATCACTTGCGCGTCCAAGGGTGTCTTGGCTCGGGCGTGACAACGCCCAGGTTGGGCTGTCCACGAGAGCCCGAGGTGCGGCGGTTTCCAGTTCCGAGTTCGATCTTTCGGCACAGCCGATATCACTCGGTTTCAATCGATTTCTATCAATGGGAAGGATGGAGGATGGTTGCTAGTACCTTGCTGGGACCTTGGAATGGAAAGAGGGAGCTGCGATCGGCTTGATCAAGCAGGAACTCGAGCGGCGGCGATGGCAGTGGAAAAACAAGTCGTGTGCGTCGGCAGCTCGAGGAAATGGTGACTGAAGCACGCCGGGGAGGGAATAAATAGCCCGGCCGGCTGGTCTCCGGCTTGGGGCACGCAGCAGGAGCTGGCGCCGGCTGCCCCCTTCGGTGGCGCGCGCGCACAGCTGCCGGGAACCGACTGAACTGTGGTTCAGTCGGTTTGCTTTGAGGCTGAGGCTGACATGTGGGTCCCACTCCTCTTTTAACCTCTGAAATTTATTCCTAACAGCTGTGGTAAACAGTGAACCCTATTCTACCCTTGGCAACTCAAATTATTCACCCAAGAGCCATTTGAATTGATCAAAGTTCAAATGAGGTTTGGTTTGAATGAATTTCAGCACAAGTGCAGTTTGAAATTCAAATAAAGTTTGAATTTCTCCCCCTTAGCTCATGTCAAGATCAACTCCAAATGGAGTGAAAATTGGTGTGTGAGCTCACAAAAATGTGCTGAGCAAGAATATGCCTTCCACTTTTAAATTCAGTGGGTGAAAACAGTTTGAATTTGAATATGTTTTCAAACTGCCCCTTTCCTATCTACACCCAAGATGACCTCAAAAATGTTTTGAATTTGGGTGAAACTTGGCATGGACATCCTTGGCAAAGTGTAGGAGTTTTCATATGTCCAGCCCATCTATATCACATGTGGGAAGTACCACTTTTGCAATGTGTGAGTTTGTTCCCTAATGAGCATGTTGATAATTGTTACTTGCTCTTTATTTGTGTTCATCATTTTTCCTCAAATGAGGTGTGTGGTGTGGGGATGAACACTGCAAATGGGTGTCAAAAACTGAGGCCCTTACAGCTGCCGGCGGCGCACGGCGGCGGGAAGCGGCGATCTCGCCGGAAAGTTTCGGATCCTCGAGAATTCTGCCTAGAACTGAGATCTTATGGCCTAGATCGGTAGAGGGGAGGTCAGGGATCTCACCTCGGGGGTTTTCTCGAGCTCGGGGGTCCTGGAAACTGCTCGGCGGCGAGGTCCGAGGCAAAACCACGGCGAAGCTCGTCGGCGCTGAGTTTACACCGTAAGTCTTCGGGTTTTCTGCACCTGCAAAGTTCCCCGGAGGCGGTGGATCAAAACCAGCGAGTTAGATCAGAGTTTCCGAGCTTAGATCGGCCAGAATTCACCGGCGAAGTCTCGGTGCTCACCGGAGTGAAAATCGGCGATCGCGTGGGAAAAACTGATCGGATCAGGGGTTTTTATAGCCGGGGAAGGGCGGTGGGTCTATTGTGATCGAGTTGGAGTCCTCAGGGACCGGAATTCGACTGCGGGACGCGGTTTCCCGATCGGTTGCGATCGCGCGCGCGGGAGAGAGTCCGGGGTCGCGGGGTTAGGGATGACATGTGGGTCCCACCCATCGGTGAGGGGCAGCGCGGCGCGCGCGGGGGCGGGCTGGCGCGGGAGTTGCTGGGCCGGCTGGCGGTTTCGGCCCACTGGCCAGTTTTTTCCTGTTTTCCTTTTTCTTTTTTCCATTTCTTTTCTGTTTTGGGTATAATTTGAATTCCAGTTTGAATTTGAATTTTTGCAAAACATGCAACACGTCCAAAAATTTTTAAATTCCCCTCTGAACATGGTTTTGGGTTTTGAATCAAAATTTGGGGTGTTACAGCTCTACCCCCCTTAAAAGAAATCTCGTCCTCGAGATTGGTGTTTCTAAGAAAACAATTCCGGAAATTGTGCCTTGAGCTCATCTTCCCTTTCCCAGGTAGCTTCCTCTTCTGAGTGATGCTTCCACTGCACCTTGCACATCCGGATTCTCTTGTTTCTGGTGAGGCGTTCCATCGTCTCCAAAATCTTGTATGGTTGCTCGGCATAAGACAAATCTTCAGCTACATCCACTTCATTCATGGGTAACACCTCTTCAGGCGTCCTCAGGCATTTCTTGAGTTGTGACACATGGAATACATCGTGCACGTCCGATAGATGAACCGGTAACTCTAGTTGGTACGCCACTTCGCCTTTTCTTTCCAAAACTTGAAAGGGTCCGATGTATCGAGGTGACAACTTCCCTTTCACCTTGAACCGACGAAGTCCTCTGATAGGGGACACCTTGAGATAAACATAGTCTCCCACGTTGAAAACGAGTTCTCTTCTTCGTACATCAGCATAACTCTTCTGGCGTGTTTGTGCTATCCTCAAGTTGTTGCGAATCTCCCTCACCTTTGCCTCGGCTTCTTGTAGCACTTCTGGACCAAACACTTTACTTTCTCCTGTTTGGTTCCAAAATAGGGGAGTTCTGCACTTCCTTCCATACAAAGCTTCAAACGGTGACATCTTCATACTGGCTTGATAGCTGTTGTTATAGGAAAACTCCGCATACGGTAAATTCTTGTCCCAACTCCTATTGTTTTTGAGTGCACATGCCCTTAACATATCTTCAAGGATCTGATTGGTTCTCTCCGTCTGCCCGTCAGTTTGGGGATGATAGGCAGAGCTGAAGTTCAGATGGGTTCCCATGGTTTCATGCAACTTTTGCCAAAACCTCAAGGTGAACTGTGTCCCTCGGTCCGACACTATCTTCTTTGGCACTCCATGGTAACACACAATCCTTGACATGTACAATTCTGCCAATTTGGATCCGCTGTAGCTTTCTTTCACAGGAATGAAATGAGCTACCTTGGTTAGCCGATCAATAATGACCCATATTGAATCATACCCGGATTGGGTCCTAGGCAATCCCACGACAAAATCCATGCTGATTTCTTCCCACTTCCATTCAGGCACTTTGAGTGGTTGCAATAATCCCGCGGGTCGTTGATGTTCAGCTTTCACCAACTGACATGTGTCACATAGGGCAACATGTTCCGCGACATCTCGCTTCATGCCATACCACCAATACCTGCCTTTGAGGTCCTGGTACATCTTCGTACTCCCAGGATGAATGGAATAGTCGGAATCGTGAGCCTCCTTCAAAATTAAGTCACGGATCTCCTTTACTTATGGCACACAGATCCTTTTCCCATGCCACACCGTTCCTTTTTCATCCTCTCTAAAACCAGGAGCTTTATTTTCCTTAATGAGCTGTCTGATCTCTTGTATCTTCTCATCATTCTTTTGGCCCTCGCGTATGTCTCGCTCGAGTGTGGAGTCCACTTCCATGGCGATGGCTTCACCACTATTTACTAGACATAGATTGAGTCTTATAACCTCGTCCTTCAATTCTGCAGGCATGCCCTTCAAACTCAACTTATTGACCTGCACTTTCCGACTCAAAGCATCGGCCACGACGTTTGCTTTCCCAGGATGATAGTTGATGCCTATATCAAAGTCATTGATTAGCTCTAACCATCTCCTTTGTCTGAGGTTGAGATCTGGTTGTGTGAATATGTACTTCAAACTCTTATGATCCGTATATATCTCTGTCCTCTTCCCCATCAAATAGTGCCGCCAAATTTTCAACGCGTGTACCACTGCAGCTAGTTCTAGGTCATGTGTAGGATAGTTCTTCTCGTGCTTCCGAAGCTGCCGGGATGCATAAGCCACGACATGTCCTTCTTGCATGAGAACACATCCCAACCCATTTCCAGAGGCATCGCAGTACACTGTGAAATTCTTCTGCATATCTGGCATAACCAGCACCGAGGCTGTTGTCAATCTCTTCTTTAGCTCTTGAAAGCTCGTCTAGCACTGTGGCGTCCAGGTGAATGTGATTCCCTTCTCCAACAGTTTAGTGAGAGGTCTCGAGATTTTGGAGAATCCCTCAATAAACCGTCGATAGTATCCAGCCAATCCCAAAAAGCTTCGAACTTCCCCGACATTTTCAGGGATTTTCCACTTCTGGATATCTTCGATTTTGGCGGGATCTACGGAGATTCCTCCCTCCGAGATTATATGTCCTAAAAAGGGAACTCTCTTCAGCCAAAACTCACACTTGCTCAACTTGGCATATAATTGGTGTTCTCTCGGCCTCTGTAACACCAACCTTAGATGTTTCTCATGTTCTTCTTCATTTTTGGAGAAGACGAGAATATCATCTATAAAAACCACCACAAATTTGTCCAGATATTCCATGAATACCTTGTTCATGAGGTACATGAAATATGCCGGGGCATTGGTTAGCCCAAAAGGCATGACAGTGTATTCATACAGTCCGTACCGAGATACAAAAGCTGTCTTGGGAATATCTGATTGCCTTATCTTGAGTTGGTGGT